>CM050436.1:19147764-19492764 GCA_027564155.1 Gymnocypris eckloni scoliostomus | reverse complement strand
TTTTTTTCACGTTTGAAATCATTTAAAATATCAGTATTTAATGTTTTCTGTTTAATATATCAAAGCATTATTTATGCATTTGTAATTGCAGTTAAATGCATTCACGTCTTGCATTAAACAGTGTGTAAATACATCTAGATATAAATATAGATAACCTATATTATTATCCAATTTATGAGCCTTAGAACACATATAAAATGCACATAAACAAAAGTTTCTCGGGGAGCATACCGATCAGCATTTTGCGACCTCGATATTTATAAAAACCTGTGTACGGCCCTGACCCTGACACGTTATTTTTTGTGTAATTCACCTAAACAAAGCAGCCATTGCAGGTTTTTGTGTTGCATCACACTGTCCACCCTTCCTCCCCTCTTTCTGTTTAATTACAGATGGTGACGAGGGAGATGTGCAGTGGGAAAACTGGGTTAAAGGTGTATAATGAACAGGTTTCCCCTAAGCTCCTCGGTGATATTTGCTTTGTCCCATGTGTGGCCATTCCCGATGGCTCTCTGGCCCGTCCATATTTTATTGAAACGATAATCTGACCTGAATAAACACATTAGCGTCTACATTATTAATTCCAATCTTGCCGTGATTCTGTTGACTCTGTCGGGTTCAAGGCGAAGGCCAGATAGGAGCTCGGTTGTAAATGTGGCCACAGTGGCCCTCATCTTCAGCAGACACCAAAGCGAAGGGAAGGTTAAAGGCAAACTGTTTCTCCTCCCGGCAGTTTGTGTTGATTCAGGACTCAGTGATATTTGCGGTACTGGTGTGAGTGCCTTGCCATGACAGCTCTGTAATTCCCAAAAAGGTCTCAGCCCGCTGACTGCTGAGAGCTCGGGATAAAACCCTCACCATTAATTACTCCGAGAGTCATCTTCCTGCCCCCCAGCCATCCGTGGCCCCACCTGCTCTGGGTCTAATGTCACACAGTGGGGCTTTTTCCGCAGAGCCGGCCGAGGAGGGGGTCCGATCTGTCCCGGTCAGTCCAGATCCTCCTGCTGCTCGTCTGTCAAAAATATCTGCCTCGGCGTGATCACGAGGGAGGGCCGGCTGAGGCTGTTTGGTGGCAGACGGGAACAGATAGATTTTTCAGTGTGATGTGCCACGCTCGCTCAGAGCTGTATAACGCTCACACAGGGGCACCGCAAGACATCTCAGGAATAACAGCTGAAAAGCAAATAAAAACTGTTTTGGAACAGAAAATCAAATATGAAGCAAGATTTGTTCAGCTCTGAAAACATTCACAGATATAAAAAAGTAATTGAAGTTGAAAAAACAACAGCAACACTTGAGATATTAATGTTATTAATATGTACACTTCTGCATACTTTTACAAAGAGTATACTTTTATGGAAATAATAATAACAGTTTAATTTTACATTTATATTAAATGCAGTTGGTAGCACTTTTTTGACCCACTTTAGGATTAAAGAATTCACAATTGCATAACTATAGCAAATACTGTTAAAATGTACTGCTGAATGTACCAACAAGTATTTATGATAAACTAAAACAATACATTTGAATGGCATTTCTGTTGAAACTTGTAATTCAAATATATTTGGAATTACACATTTGTGGTGATAAAGTTGCTTATTTAGTACATGCAAAGAAAAATAATAAAATGTACAATAGTTAAATAAAATGTCAAATAACACACTGCATTGAAATGATTATGTTTTTAATATACATTTAAAAGCATACTCAAACATCAAGTAGTATATTTTAATGTATGATGATTTTAATTAAAATAAATATTGTATTGAGGAATGAGAATCTATTGTAGTGAAACATACCAATGCATTAAATAATATGAAATTAAGGGAAATTATCAAATAAATAAATATGTATCATAAAAATGTTGCAAGAAATCATAACAATCCTCTCTTCTTTTGTATGCAAAACACAGATTTAAAATAATGTATTCAAAATATTTTTTTCACACCTGTACCATTTGAAGAGCATAAACAGTTAGCTTAGGCTGCTTTGGGTTAGTATTGCTCAGATCCCTAACCCTAAAACGAGGACTAACGTTTGCTAACATTAAGGGTTCAAGGGTGTAGGATGTGTTGTTTTTGCATGTGCTATAATGTGTGTAATGTGGACAGACAGGTTGTGATCAGAAAATCAGATGCTCACAGATGCATGCAGTATGATTTGAGAGGACTGGTGCGATACACCTGAAGCCGCTTTAAAGTTGTTTGAAGAGGAGGAAGCAGGTGTAATTTCCTCAGACAATTGTCCACCTGTTCATTGTGTTCAAAAAATTCCAACGGAGTGTTAGAACAATGACATCAAATTTCTGCCGATGCTTAGCTGCTAATTGGACATTTGGCAGACCTGAACACAAAAGCTATAATTATGACGGCTTGTCACTGTATCGCCAGCAAAAGTAGTTTTAATTATACTCACGGTAATTATCGCTCCAGTGTCGTGTTCATCAGTTTATTCATCAGATTTCTAGCATCGTTGCTGGGAAGTAACTGACTAAAAGTAACAGTGCTGAGAACCTAACTGCGTTTCTCAGTAGCGTGAAACAATATAATAGCTTACATTGTTGCTTTTCCATTAATAAACTACCTTTTGTTTGTCAACAGCATGACAGATAGTCACATGCTGTATGTCAAACTGTATTGTTTACAGTGGAGCAAATAGACATGCTAAGCAGAAAAAAGGTCTTTCTCACTCATCAGTATATATCTGTAAATAAATGAAACATCAGATAAATATTTCTATACTTTTTGAGCATTTCGTTATACTACTGCTCAAACGTTTGACGTCAGTAAGAATGTTTCTTTCAAAAAATTATACTTTTATTCAGCGAGGATACATTAAATTAATCAAAAATGTCAGTGAAGATATTTACAAATGATTTATTTTTCAAATCTGTTCTTCTTAAGTATCATAAAAATGTATAATGGTTTCCACAAAAATATTAAATGAACCATTTTTTTACATTGAAAACAATACGAAATGTTTCTTCAGCACAATGAGTTCCAGAGTTTCAAACTCAGGAATAAATGACTTTTTAAAATGATAAAATATAAAACAGTTATTTTAAGTTGAAATGAATTATCATAATATTACTGTTACTTAATTGCAAACTTAGTGAGCAAGAAACTTCAAAAAACATTTTAAGAAATCTTGTCGACCCTAACTTTTGAACACCAGTCCAAATATACGTGTTCACTGTATATTTCATTAAGATGTTTCTATTTTATTTGTTGCATTTAGTCTTAAAATATTTTTGTCTTGTGCTTTTATGAAATTAAGATCCTAACTGTTTTTCTGCCATGAAGAATTCTGCTCTGATTTTTTTTATTATATTGAAAGGTAATTATGCATTTAAAGTGAGTTTGTAATTTTTTTTTTTTTGGTCTTAAGCTTGACCACTTAATGTTATTAGGAGCTTTTATAAACACCACATATGAGATGTTCTCGGTTCATGAACAGAGATGTTCTTGTTTATCTCTTCATAACTGTGTTACAGGTGCGCTGATGGACTCGTGTTAATCTCTGCATCAGTCCATGTCCCGCAGTTTTGCAGTGGTATCGTCATAGCACTCTGAGCTCTGGAAGTTTTAAGATGGGTTGGCTGGAGACAGGGGACTAATGCTCTTAATGGAAGTCACGGACAGCCACTCGCTTCACGGCATTCCTTCTAGAGTAAAACATTCCCCTGTGATGTGTCATTTGTGAGAGAGTCCAGCACACTTAGGAAGCCAATTGACCTAACTAAAAGCTGTGGGCTGTACCCGTGTGTTTTATACCGACAGGTCAGGCGGTGAGTGCACAATGTTGGGTTTTTGATTTGATTTGAAACATCGACCTCGGCACCCTGTATTGCATTCACTCCGTCAACGCCGAGCTCCTGATTTTATAAGCCATATTATTTTGTAAGATTTCGACTTCGTATTATACTGCGGGAATAAAAAGTATACAAATGACTATGATTACGATACATTTCGAGTTCATATTTGATGGCCATTATTTCCCAGCCTTTCTTTGTTCATGTCAGTGTCTTGGTTTTTCTGGCCTGATGTGGTGGCCCTTTAAGATCTCCATGGCAACATGCATTAACATTTTTGTATGAGTGCCTTGCCAAATATGAAAAGCTTTCTTTTGATGTGAATGGCAGTCAGATATAGCCACACTCGCACATCTCTGCTTTTGTCTGGAAGCTCCATCACAAGTATTCAGATATTGTTTTTACTTGCAATAAAACAATATGTGAATTATTGTATTAAACATACACTGTCAATGCATTTGGCACAAATGCTAGAAATTCATTTTTATAATGATATGATAAAAATGCTGCTTTTGAACGTAGCATCGGCAGGAGGCATTTTTGCGAATCAGATTGTTCGTATGGTTTGTTTCCGTAAAGCCTTTTAAAAAAACATTTATTCATTTATAATTACATTACATTAAACAATTAAAATATGCATTAAACAACAATAAAATATTAAGTTTAACCAAAATTGCCAAATGTTTCATTGCTCCTCCCATATTAAAATAATAAATGTACAGATGTACAAATATAAGAATCTGTATGTCAGTAATGATTATTTAATTTTTGATAAAATTATTAATTTAAAATGATCCATTTTATTTTATTTAAATATCAGTACGTTATTTTATGTAATGATTTTCGTTTGTGCTTACCGTCTGTTTATGATGGTTTTGTCCAGTTCCAGGAGGAAAAACACACCGATGCTGTTCATGGGTGAGCAAGAGATGGTCAGGTTAGAGGTAAATTACTGAAAAAAGGTGAGCACGCCTTCCCATACTTCCTGGAAAAACAACATTGAGCATGGGCATTTTATCTCATTAGGCCTTGATTTACTCCTAGCGAGAGAGCCTGAAGCTAGAAGCTCATGTTAACAGACCTGATCTTTCCCGTTCCCTTTCTCCACGTCCTGAGCAGAGCCCGAAACACGCCAGCGTCGCACCGCTGCTGGTGCCATTAAGATCGGCCTGCTTGACTCTGCTGCCGCAATTAACTTCTGATGAGCATTGGACTGAAGCTGGAAGAAAGTAAGGAGTTTGCACGGCCAGGTGATTCTGGATCTGCACTGAATGAAAGGGTTAATATGCAGTCATCCTGGGATCCAGCTGTTTAACTCATGTCAATAGGACACCTATAAAAAATACTTTGGTGCAGGGCAAATTTAAAAACCTTATATATAATAAAAAAGTAAAATATATAACATAAAAATGTATTTTTGTAGTGTAAAATATACATATTTTATATATACAGTACATTGATTATAATATTTTTAATATGAATTAAAAGCAAGTATATTGTATAATGCATAGTATTATTTTTGTTAATTTAAATAATCTTTATTTAAATAATTTCAATATTTTTTTAATAATTCTTACAAATATTTCTAAATTATTTAAACATTAGCTATTTTAACTACCTATTTTTTAAATGCATTTATTCATTCATTTATTTGAATTTTACAAAGGTGTGTGAGACTTTTTAAGTTGTGATAATATGGATAACAATATAATATAATCATAATCACCACATTTCTATTTTGTTAAATGATGAACATGATAATATCAACAAGTGAACAAAATCATAAATTGCATAAAATAATATTAATCAAAAATATTTTGCAAGAATCATAAATTGCACAAAATACTACTAATAAAACATATTTTGCAAGACTTTCTATGAATTTGAACAATGTGATTTATTAAAAAAAAAAAAAAGTAAAAAAAAAAGCATGAAGGTCAGGGTTATTATCATTAACTAAAAAAAATATTTCTGTTAACTGAAATAAAGCTTAAATAATTAAATACAGATATTAAATAAAATACCTAAATTAAATTAAAATGAGAAATGTACCCATAGTAACTAACTGTAATAAGTTTAAGCACTAAAATTAGTAACTAAATAACTAAATAAATAACATGACACTAAAACTGAAATAAAAATGAATACAGCCTTCAAAATATTAATAAAACTAGTATTATACAGTATAAATACAAAAAATAACCTAACCATTAGTTGAGCATAAGCATTAGTAGGGCACAAGCAGATCATACAGAACCGTAAAAATTAGCCACCAATTAGTTATGCCGGTGATGTACATTTTAATTTCCACATTATAATTTAGTTTACTATAAACAAGTGAAAAAATCACAAATTGTTGAAAGTAGTCTAATCCAGCTATACGATACCAACCCGATCTCATGAGATAATGTAACTGATTTATCATGATTAAGAACCTCAATGTTCTCTTGAACGTGTCACATTTCTAGAAATCACCACTTCTCATCTGGCTGAAAGCTTAACGGCTGGAACACCTTCATTGACCAAGGCAGCTAAGATGTTTAGATGAGGTGCCAGCATTCATTTACAAAAAAGAAAAGGAAAGGAAAGATCAGCTCGAGTGCAAAGATCTCATTTTGAGTCTTTTTTTTTCTGATGAGGTCCTTGTACAGATCCCATGATCCTCTGTTTCCTTCCATTCGACCCCCCACCCCACACCTTCACGCCACATCTCTCCGAATCGCTTTTACGCTTTCCTGTCGTCTGCCGGTAATCCCACTGTCTCCATTATTGTCTTAATATCAAGTACAGCTGGAGATAATGGAGCGACATGGTAATAACAGTGTGGCCTAAAGGGGGCCCTCCAGGGAAATATCTTCCATGCTGGAAGAATATTAATACCTCTGACTCTCTGCACTTCCTGCCTTCCCTCATTGCACATTTTTCACAACTACATAATGGCCCTAATATGCATAACAAAAGCTTTAGGATGTGAGGGTAAGTGTGTGTTTAATGTGCCTATAGACCGCAGTACAACACTATAGGAAACTCCTCTCTGCTAACGGAAAACACATATTTGCCCATTATGAGTATTGACCTGAGATTTAATGTGTGGGTTTTTCTGTCTGCTCGAATGGTTTTGAGAACGAATGAGCACAAGTTAAACTGAAAGACTTTTAAGTTTACGGCTTAAAGCTGAAAGTGTGTAATGTTGTAGTGGTTAAAAGACTTTTAGGCAAGTTCCATTGTTTAAAAAATACCAGAACTATTTTTGTATGTTGAATTCCTTTAATGGTTGTAGAACAAGCATTTGTTTGCCAGGACGCAGTATTAAAATCAAATGTGTTTTGGTCCACTTTTCAAAGGGTCTGCGACAGCACTACTTAATGCTCAAATATTTGACAAAGTTTTGCAGGCAAAAAAAAATATTTTGTCAATAACATAGCAATTTCTGAAGCACAGCACATGCAGAAGTCAAAGCAAACAGTTTTCTGTTGAACAGTGCAACAAATCCTTGAGACCAATCCGAACCTGCTGCAGAATCTGAATGAGAAAAACGTCCATGTTTATGCAACACTTCTGATTGTGATTCTGATTACGTCATCGGCTGGAATGCCACTCTCTCGTGAACACATATGACAGTTAGTGAAAACTAGATATTAAAGTTTTTTAAGTTTTAAATATGGATACTTCTCTTACAAAAATGCATTTATTCGCCCAGGAGGTCTTTATGAAACTCCCGGAGCCTTGTGGAATACTGTTTAATGATGGATGGACTTCTATTGTTGAGCATCAATTAGACTTTTGAATATCAACACTCATTCACTGCCATTATAAAGCTTGGAATAGCCAGGACAATTTTTAATAGAACTCTAGTTGTATTCGTCTGTAAGAAGAGAACCGTATTCACGGATAGCTTGGAGGTGAGTAATTCATGAGGTCATTTTCTTTTTTGGTGAACTATCCCTTTAAGGCGCGATTCAGAAAGCAATCAGTGTGATTTCTCAAATGAATGACTCTTATGACTCATGTTTTTAGTTAATTGAGACAATACAGTGCAACCAGAGAAGGATGACTGAATAGCGCTCCAGTGATTACGTATTTTTCAAGCCCAACCAGGAGGTTAGCATCAATAGGATTGGGTTCCCTCCACAAAACCCCAATAGTCTACTCAACTAGTGAGTAAAGGAGTTTACCTGTTTGTTGTGAAGATGTTTAATGTCCCCAAACACCTCCGTATTCCCATTTGGCCTCAGCAACTGACTTCTTCAAGACAAGTAGAAGCTTGAAAACAACACAAGGCATGATTACTGATATATTTTATGTCATAGAATAAAATGTGACAACATCTTGGGTTGAACCATGCATTAAGGAAGTAAATAGAGCCTTTTTTGACTTCATGTTGACTTTAATGTTCAAACACAATCTCTTTCTCCTTGTCTTTAGCCCGCCGCGTCTTCCTGCTCACATCTCCCCTGCATGACTTGTTCTTGTGCTTTTGCACGCTCGTACCCGGCTCTCATGTTGTGACATGGATCAATCGGGAACGCTGTGAACTGAACCACCGTGAACCTGTCAGCTTCTCCACAGGAGAACAGACCTACATTCCCAACTGCCCCTTTGAAAGGAAGGGGCTACAGGCGGGTCAGCACACCCACGATGCTTTGTTTGAGGGCTGGAAAGAGTCGACCTGCTCTCAAATCTACACTGAACGGAAATACACTGGCCCTAAACTCACCCTTAAAGATACCAGTTATGCTGCATATAAATGTGCTGCCTACAGGAACAGCCAATCACATCTCATGTCATGATCAGTGCTGAGAAGAGATGAGTTTGATAAAATAAGAGAAATTTGGACATACGCGGTTTGATATTAAATAGCTTTGTTTTGTTTTGACAACAGGTGTCACTGTTTCCTCTTAAACCACAAACTCACCAACTTGAAAATCAAGAATCAACGATTCTTTGAATTGGAAATGTCTTGTCCGTGCATGTTTGGACCTTCTCAGATTTTTGAGAAAATTTAGATTGAGACAAAACAAAATGTCCATTTGTGTTTGTACCTTCTCAATTCTTTTGAGACAGTTTAGATTTACAAAACAAACTGTATGTGTGCGTTTGTATACCTTCTCAAATCTATATGACAATTTAGATTTACAAAAATAAATAAATACATAAACAAAACAAAACTCATAACTGTGAATCTGTTCATTTCTTTTGTTTGTTAATGCATGTTATCTCTCAAAACTGTGACTGTAATTGCATTTATTGCTTATAATTTGATATTTGGCGAACTTTTTTCCCTCCCTTTTCAAATCTCAAATCACATCAGAAAAGCATTTATTTTCAATAAAAATGGAGGAAATAACCAAAAAGTTGGAAATGAATTATCGGGTAGGGTTAGGGTAGATGTAGGGAGGGCTTTATTGTCCCAATAAGGTGGCATCCATTTAATAATTTGAATTAAAATGTACATTTACACTTAATAACTTATTTTTGCATACTGTTTTATAATGTACTACAATAATGAGGTGCATCTGTCTCAAAAAATAAATAAAAGAAATAACATAAACTAAGTAGTAGTTTGGCCTTGGCGCAGTATCATATATAATCACTGATATATTATGGCATGTAACCCTGTCTCATCTTTCTGACAGATCAGTGTCACGGTAAGGAATGGTGCTGGGGTTTCTCCTGGTTGACCTTCACTGGCAGCTTTGGTTGTGGCAAGCAGTAGGGGTCTTCTCACAGCATCAGGGGTCCGCCGAGGCTTGAGGGGGCATCAGAGATGGAGAAAAGTAGCGAATGGTACCAGCATTGCCCCCTGTGGGCTGTTTGAAAAGGTCACTAGTTATGCTGGCAAACCCTGTTATCTGTGTCTCCTCCGCTGGCTATCTGCAGCCAACACTGAGCAAACACCGCCAAGCTGTTCTGGCACATCCCACGACGATGCCACCCTCTCCAGAGACCCATGAGATGTAACCTCTTTGAGAAGAGCCAGGTAGAAAAAACATCTCTTGTTTGGGAATACAGCTGTACTAAAACTATAGAGTAATATTTGAACATGACGTTAGGGAAATGACGTCTCTCTGGAGAACAGATGGGCTTCTTTTACAACCTGCCCTGAGCAGTGTGAAATAATTAATAAAAATGTAATTAGAAATTTAATTAGGAAATTATGTCAATTTGACATTGATTTATAGAAAAATAGTTTAAGATTAAGTGCATGGATTTTCATAGTATTAAGTTAAAAATATAATTTATGGGGTCCCATGGTCATGGAAATGTTAATTTTACAATTTTGTAATGGTGTTTACCAGGCCTAAAACGCATGGACATATCTTCTATGAATATATGTTATTTTAGTTATGTTTTGCTCTAAAATAATCATCTAAATATTGCTCTTGTGAATGGTTCTTTTAAGAAAGTTCTTCATTTCAATTGACTTATTTCACAAAATGATCTAAATAAAAAAAAAGTATTATTATTATTACTATTTTATAATCCAATAATCAGAATACCTGAAAAGTCATGTATTTGTCAGAAAGATTGGAATAATCTCAACAAGATATGCTCGTACTCTAAAGTGAGTTGCTCAGTTCACAAAATGATCTAAATCAAAACACTTTTTAGAATCCATATTCAGTAATCAGAAATGGCTGGAAAATATCACGCATTCGCTGCAATCGAGTAGCCCGAGTTCACACAATTCGCGTCTATACGCATCTTAGCATTGACTTTAATATTTGCGCAAATAATTACATTTGATTTAGGTGTGCACACTAGAGTTGAAGATCTGAACCAAGCCTTAACCATTAAATCCACTCTTATGATGATGCAAATAATATATAGCCTACTATTCATGTTTATATAGTGGGCTATGCTTTCAGGTGCCATGAACAACCAATCAGATCACACGATCCATTGTTCTGTGTCCCTATACCTGCTAAACTGCTCTTTTGTCTTGAGGTAGTTGTCTCAGGCCACCATGCTGCAGTGCTCTCACCTCCACTGAGAGCTGTAAATTCATTTCACACCTCGCTAATAACCTGACCAGGGGATAACAAGAACTGGGATTGACTGTAGGTCATGCTAATTAATTACAGCAATTAGTTCTGAAAGGAAAGAGAGGGGTGGAGAACTCAGAGAGGTGACGAGGGCCTGGAATTTCAGCTCTCGTACACCTTTTTCACTTGAACTCACTGCTAGCGGCAGGGTTGAACTGCATCCTGGGAGATTTACCAAGATCTCCTCCACTTCTCCAGATGATGTCATTCCTGAACGCAGTTTAAATAACATTGTGTCTGATTGGCAGACAAAAACTCTGTTTGGACCGGACTAGTTTTCCCTGAGGATGTTGTAGATACTTTGTCATTTTAATACCGCCACGAATCAAACATCTCAGTTTTTTTTCTTGCATAATCTCAGTCAAATTGAGAAGGAAATTGCCTACTATTTTTCAAATCTGTCTCCTCATTTGCTTTGACCGTCATTGAATATCGCAGCTAGGGAGTTTTCAAACTTTTGCCACACACCTCAAAATAATATATATATATATATATATATATATATATTATTGTCTGTATAAAGACTAATATATATACTGTAATACATATAAATATACATTTTATGTGGATATTCATTTTATTTTGTATTAATATTCTAAACTATATTTTAATAAAATGTAATATATTTTCTTCCTTAATTTCTTACAAATATAATTGTTACTACAATTTTAGAAATCTCCTCTTAATAATGTTAAATATTGCATGCATGAGCATATTTTTCACAAAATGCATAGAGGTTAAAGAGTAAAAATTATTCATGCATTTCACCTAATGTTTACATCCCAGCCAGGCAAATCCATCAGATTATATTTAAGATTCAAAAACGAATACATGTATTTATTTTCAGAGGTCATTCAGCCCCTGCTAAACAATGTCAACACAATCAATTCAGTGCTCAAAGTTTGATGTTGTCAATTAGAACTGCTCCTTGCACGCATTGAACGTCAGGCTCAAACCATGAGACATATTTGAAATCAATGTGTCCGTTGTGGTGGAGTAAATACCACGAGAATGAAAGAACTAGACAGGAAGGAGAAACTCAATAACAGCGCTGCTACTATTCAGACTTGAGACTTCAGAGTGCAAGTGAAGTCTGTGGATAAACCAGAAGCCACTAGAAGTGCGGTTTACTGTGTATTCTATGTTCTGAGGTGTTCTGGGATTCCTAAGGTGGTTTCTTGCTTGTCCAAGTTTAAAGAGCCCAACTTCACATGATATTTATGATTTTAAAGTCATGAGTATGATTCTTATTGAATGAACAAAAAAAAGCTGATGTAAAATTCAATAGTTTCTAATATAATCTAACATCCCCAAAATGTAATACTGCCCAAATTTGTTATTTTTTAAATGGCATAACCTTAGTTAAAATTAGGAAATTACATATTATTTTTCAGAACTTACTCCTCATTTATTTTGACCAAATATTATCTGGACACTGTTTCTTTCTTAATGAAGTCTGTGGATAGACTAAAATTCTTCATGAGGTTTTCCCTGCATAAAATGACCTGTTTTTTCTAATTTGTTTCGACCTTAAATAAATATTGTGATTATAGTTTTAAAACTACATTATGCCAAACACCCCCAAATATGCTGTTCCCATTTGGAACTGCCTTCCTAAAATTACAATATAAAATCAGCTTTAATATTTATGTATAAAGCCTTTTATACTGTGAAAAAAATCAAATATTGTCTGGTACAAAAAATTGTACATTTAGTGGAATTTTACATCGACATTTTATCAGTTCATAACTTTAAACTCATGAATATCACTTCATGTTGGGTTCTTCAAACACCGAGCATCATATAACTACCTAGAAACACCCAAAACACCTTAGCAACATAAAACAACTCTACTCTCACGAACCAAAGACTTTTATCCACAGAGTTCAGTAGGAAAATATCAGTGAAACTAAATATTTTCATTAGATGCATTGCAACATGAAGACCGAATCACAGTGTCCACCTCAAACTCAGAGCGTAAGCATGAAATATCAGTGTTTGGATCTCTCGATTGATGCTTTTCCTTCCAAATGATGAAATCTGTGTGAAGCTGGAATGCCACCAAGACCAAATTACAACATTAGGTTCATTAGAATGATTTGATTTAGCATATTGTTGTGTTGCAGGTAATGAAATTCATGCGACGCTTTCTACACACACGAGATGAAAGATGGTTCGATTCCGACTCTTTTCTGAATAAATGGATCTGCCCTCTCGCAGCCCGGTCGGGAACACAAACAGCCACATTTCACTTTAAACATCGGCATCTGGACTTTGACATCTAATTTCGGTGTGTTTGTCCCCACATCTGAAAATCAATGTGCCTGGTTACCTGCAACACTTTTATTCTAGCGCTTTAAATATTCATCAAAAGCAAAGTAGGAGAGCAGGAGACAAGGTTCGGATATGACTTATATAACTGTTCTATTCGTGCAATTGACTGAGGGAGAGACGTCCACAGAGACCTCGAGTTAAAGAGAGGAATGACCACAATCCTTCATTCTGAATTCAGACTGGTGTTTGTACCCAAAGCGCTGTATGCCTCTGAGGACCGTGTGTGTGTGAGAGACAGATATACGCCACACACCAAGGTTAAACTATACCACCTCTGCCATATCTTTCTATAAAGGAAGCTGTGTTCATAAAATATTACTCACCTCATTTAGCCCAGTGTGGTAAATGTCAGTTGAGGCAGGAAGAGGAGTTATTAAAACAAGCTGCAGTGTTTTATTAGACTTACATTTTTGCTCAATGGCAGCTTGAAAATGGAAAGTAAATCTTAAAATCGTCACTAAAGTCCAGTGATTTGTAACACGGTTGATTAGTTCTTCCACTGCTCGACTAGTTGTGGATCATATGACTTCAGATGCACTTTTTCAATCATGTCTATGCTCACAATCCACATATCAGTGTAGCTGGTATAATACTGTATATACAGAGAAAAAGTGTGAATTTACTTTGAAATTATTTTTAATCAGAAACAAGTAACACATTGAATTTTAAATATTTTTACAGTATATATATAACTACACACACACACACACACACACACACACACACACACACACACATACTAGTATATATATATATATATATACAGTGGGGCAAAAAGTATTTAGTCAGCCACCAATTGTGCAAGTTCTCCCACTTAAAAAGATGAGAGAGGCCTGTAATTTTCATCATAGGTATACCTCAACTATGAGAAAAAATAAGAAAAAAATCCAGAAAATCACATTGTAGGATTTTAAAGAATTTATTTGCAAATTATGGTGGAAAATAAGTATTTGGTCACCTACAAACAAGCAAGATTGCTGGCTCTCACAGACCTGTAACTTCTTCTTTAAGAGGCTCCTCTGTCCTCCACTCGTTACCTGTATTAATGGCATCTGTTTGAACTAGTTATCAGTATAAAAGACACCTGTCCACAACCTCAAACAGTCACACTCCAAACTCCACTATGGCCAAGACCAAAGAGCTGTCAAAGGACACCAGAAACAAAATTGTAGACCTGCACCAGGCTGGGAAGACTGAATCTGCAATAGGTAAGCAGCTTGGTGTGAAGAAATCAACTGTGGGAGCAATTATTAGAAAATGGAAGACATACAAGACCACTGATAATCTCCCTCGATCTGGGGCTCCACGCAAGATCTCACCCGTGGGTCAAAATGATCACAAGAACTGTGAGCAAAAATCCCAGAACCACACGGGGGACCTAGTGAATGACCTGCAGAGAGCTGGGACCAAAGTAACAAAGGCTACCATCAGTAACACACTGCGCCAGGGACTCAAATCCTGCAGTGCCAGACGTGTCCCCTGCTTAAGCCAGTACATGTCCAGGCCCGTCTGAAGTCTGCTAGAGAGCATTTGGATGATCCAGAAGAGGATTGGGAGAATGTCATATGGTCAGATGAAACCAAAATATAACTTTTTGGTAAAAACTCAACTTGTCGTGTTTGGAGGAGAAAGAATGCTGAGTTGCATCCAAAGAACACCATACCTACTGTGAAGCATGGGGTGGAAACATCATGCTTTGGGGCTGTTTTTCTGCAAAGGGACCAGGACTGACTGATCTGTGTAAAGGAAAGAATGAATGGGGCCATGTATCGTGAGATTTTGAGTGAAAACCTCCTTCCATCAGCAAGGGCATTGAAGATGAAACGTGGCTGGATCTTTCAGCATGACAATGATCCCAAACACACCGCCCGGCAAGGAGTGGCTTCGTAAGAAGCATTTCAAGGTCCTGGAGTGGCCTAGCCAATCTCCAGATCTCAACCCCATAGAAAATCTTTGGAGGGAGTTGAAAGTCCCAAAACATCACTGCTCTAGAGGAGATCTGCATGGAGGAATGAGCCAAAATACCAGCAACAGTGTGTGAAAACCTTGTGAAGACTTACAGAAAACGTTTGACCTCTGTCATTGCCAACAAAGGGTATATAACAAAGTATTGAGATGAAATTTTGTTATTGACCAAATACTTATTTTCCACCATAATTTGCAAATAAATTCTTTAAAAATCCTACAATGTGATTTTCTGGATTGTTTTGTCTTATTTTGTCTCTCATAGTTGGGGTATACCTATGATGAAAATTACAGACCTCTCTCATCTTTTTAAGTGGGAGAACTTGCACAATTGGTGGCTGACTAAATACTTTTTTGCCCCACTTTATATACTGTATATATTAATATATAGAAACAGTATAATCATGAGTTTAGTAAGCAACATGTAAGATTTATTAAGGGATGTTTCAGAACAACTATTATTTTATTAAATATATTATTTAAGTTAATTATTTAAATTAGAATTTCACGTATTATATTTGTAAAAATAATTAAATGTCAATATTTTTTTTTCATTTATAATTAATACATTTTAGGTTAAATATAAAAATTTTATAATATAAAATTTGTATAATTTATTTATTCATTAAAATAATTACAAAAAAATACCAATCACTTAAAAATAAAATTATATATATATTATTGCTTGATGCTCTGTAGATACATGGCCCTTTCTTAGGTGCACATCTGTGGGATTCACACTTTTCACTGTCTGTCAGCTGAAAATCAGTCTGAATGGTACACTTGTGCATGATTTGAGGTATCATGCATGTCTATTTCACAAACGGTTTAGGCCGAGAGTTTAATACGTAGGATATGGGGGTTTAAATTCCAAACCCTGAGTATGAGCAATAGTTATACTGTTTGCTTTAGCAGGTACCACAAATTTTTCGCCAAGAAATGTGGTCCAGCTTTACAGTTGCTAAGCAACATAGCAATTTGGAGCATTAATATAGAATTTAATTGATGTGTGGTCACATATATAGACTATTTTACACTAAACGTGGTTCATCCAATCAGATTTTAGAACTACAACTATCTCTTTTGTAATGATAGACTGACAAATACAAATCTTCTGTCTGTCGTCTCACAAACATCCCACAGCACGCTTGTTACACCTGACTGAACACTATATCAAGACCTAGAGAGGGATGAGACAAATAACATACTCAACTTTCCTTTTTAATGAAAAATAATAGTTATCTCACGCTGACGGTTAATGAGCAAAGATAAAAGAATGCAAAGCTCACTGACACCAACCGTCTGGAAATTAGAATACTTCATCTATAATTGATATTAGTGCATTAACCTTCATACATTTAAATTGTTTTCTGGAGATACACAAAGCCAACCAGCTTTGGGTCCTACTCAGAATTCAGCAGCCATCACAGCCGATGTACATTGTCATTACTCGAATGAGATATTATTTCTTCTGGATAGCAATGGCATCAAATTGAAATGTCTGCGTATCACTTTTTTTCTGAGAAAAGTTCATTTGCATCTGAACAAGACTGAACAATGTCTCTCTCGATCTGTGCTATAGTGTTATTTTAGTATTACTTGCTATTATATGTATATGTTTGTATATATATATATATATATGTGTGTGTGTGTGTGTGTGTGTGTGTGTTTTTCATCTTAATATTTATATTTGATTTTATTGTAGCTTTATTTCAATTAACAACTTTTTTTTTTTAAATAGGTTGGGTTAACAATGTCAATGCTGTGCTATTATTTAATTGTCTGCAATCAGTATGAACTCTGATACTGTGATATTTATTATCAAATTCTTCCAAAGAGCAAACTATTTAAGTTCTATACTTTTACAGTCAACAATCTCATTCGTTTCCATTTTTTCATTTCAGAATTTAATGAAAAAAAAATGTTGAGATATATACGCGAAGTATGTAATTTCTGTGAAACTAGTTCCACCATAATAATGACTGTTTTCAAACAGGTTTCCTCCCCACACCTGCTATTGGCCAGCAAAACAGATAGTCCCGCCCCCAAACACAAGCGATTGGTTGAGCCAATGTTGTTGTGCCACACTTCAACTTTAAATCAAACAAAACTGAGTCTTCAGTAAAGTCTCCTGAGATATGAAAAAGCAATAACAGTTTCCTCTTTGCATTTCTGACTGGTATATTTGATTTTATTTTTCAATTTTTGTCTGATCGTATTTCTACCACCCCACTGTTTTAAGCTCACAAACATCTCGAGCACTTTTTTTTCAGGATAATCCTCAAATTAAACAGAGGGGGTGATGGGTCAGGCAAGCTGGACAGGTTGAGAATCTCTGGCTTTGCTCAAACCCTCTTTCCTGTGAGAGATCAGATCCCTGGCTTTGGAGAGGGTTTATCCAGACCATGTGTAGGAGGTGCTGTCTCCTATGAGCTCCATGCTGTTCATTTTCCTCTCTGAGGGTCTGTGGCCTATAAATCTGGTTATTAAATAGCTAGGACTAATGTATCCACACCTGAGACCACCTGAAAAGACCTCCCACAATTCACTTTTATCACTCCTTCCCTCTTTAGAAAGCAAAATGAGAGTGGATGGAAATTATACCTTAGCCAGCATAATTACTGGTAAGCTGTTACTGACCATCTAGTTATTCCACTCCAGCACACACGGGCCTGACAGCTTGTTAAAAGCATCGAGATGTACACGCAAAGTGAGTTATTGATGGCGACTGTAAGAAATTCTGTCACGGTGCTCAGCGGTTCCTTGAAGTGGAAAGATACAGGTAACGGTCAGCGTTATGCCATCCCATTTATTCTGATCCAATAAGAGTGAGTCTGAATCCTTTTCTATTTTTTCTATATTTGTGATGCATAATCTACTGAAGGTTTTAAGTATGACACATAGTGGCCCATTTCAGCCCTTTTGACACAATATTACAGTGTGTTATGGTGATGTAACGTCTCGCACCCCGTATTTAAGCAGAGTTATGAGTGCTGGGGGCAAACATGTCACACTGTAGACTTCATATCGGTCTGACTCATTGTGTCATAACCCAGCTGTAGTCACACTCATACACATGAAAGCAAAAGAGCCAGCATCTAAAAAAAAAATACACAAATCATACATTTACAGTGAAATGTGATCACACTGCCTGTGGTTCACACTATTTATATGACCTATAAAAAAAGTTAAATTATTCACTAGCAAAAATCTAATACAAAACTATACAATTTACATTATGACTATTTTATATAATATACAGCCTCATTTATATAACCTACTGTATATATTCTGTCCAAGACGCTAAACTAATTCAAATCTTCCTCTTTCCGCGTATATAACCAATGATACACTGAGGTAGGAATTCAAGCCAATCAGCTTTCAGTATGCGTCGTGAAGCTTGCTTGTGGTCAAGGCAAAAGGTGATACTTTGATGAAATCTCTGTTAATGAATGACGAGGGAGTGGATGATAGAGGTCTTCTACGCACAGGTGAGTAGATGTTTAAATGGTGCTACATTCATGTATTAATATTTATTATTATTATATCATGTAGTGTGTGACGCCGTTAGAGTTGTTCAGATGAGATATTGGCATGTATTAGGTTTTAACGCCTCATTAATTACAGAATTTTTGTAACATATCATCTGTGTGAGGAAATTAAAGGTATAAACTTGCGTTTTATTGTTTGCATATCAACCTTCCCGACATATTCCCTCACAGACCTTCACTCTCACACATAAATATATACAATTGCGAGTGACTGCTTTTATAAAACAGCTCAATAAACACAATGTTCATATTGCTAAACAAACTGTATATTTTACGCACAATGTCGCCACTTAATGTTTGCAAACTAAGTCGCCGCAAAATGGACCGTTGTGTGTCTCTGAGTTAGTGTTTTGAACGAATCGTCTGAATTAATTTTTCAACGATTCACTCATAAACACAGTGATCTTTTAACTCCTAAATGATTCAGCTTATAACGAATCAGTTGAACGACTTCAAGAAACTCTTTTAAAATGCAGTGACTTGTCGCCACCTACAGGCGTAATGAGGGAATGTGCAATAAAGTCACAAGAAGTTACAAATTAGCATCACTAGACACATTGACTATACACTAACAATATCTATAAAGCCTAGTAAAATGTAAAAGCAGAAGTATAAAAATATAACTACATTTCACTGTATTTTATGTCTTTGTTAAAAGACAATTGCAAGACAGCTCTTCTTCACAGCAAACATGCTGGATTCACTTCAGCTAAATGTATACTGCAGCATGCTTTGATTCTGGGAAGGGTCCACTCAGAGCAACTGAGTGTGTATTGTGTCTCATACGATTTTCATCAGGGGAACTGTATTCCAGCCCCATACACACACACACACACACACACACACACACACACACACACACACACACACACACACAGGTAATTAGACAGAAAAGAATGGCTATAGGAGTCTAGACGAATGGGCTCAATTAAGACCCTGGTCTTTATTCAATCGCTCACAGTCCATTTGGCAGTAGAGAAGGACAGAGCATGGCTGGTGGTTGTGCTGGAGAGAAAATGTTCCTGCTTCTGCATGTCTGCAGGTGGAAATATGCTTTTGTAGAAATGACGCAGTTGAGCTTGGAGTTTGTTGTAGTAGCTTATTAAGGAAACTAGTAACTAAATATCAAGTCACACCAAATTAAATTATTGCAGAATTTAATTGAATCTATCAAGACCTTGTAAATTTGATACCAAGCCCTAGTTCCTGACATCTGTTTGAATCAGAATTAGAATCTAATTCCATCAAGATCTTGTGAGTCAAATTTGAAATGAATCAAATCAAAACCTTGAGAATTGCAGTTGAATGGAATGGAATCAGGAAATCCAGCACTATTTTCTGGCACTGACTCAGCGTTGAGCTGAATCAGTCTGATCAATATTGTGAATCAGATAAAATCAAATCTGAAAATGTAACTGCATTCAAATGTATTTAATAGTTATTAAGAACATTATTTTACTAAACCAAAACACTCTCTCTCTATATATATATATATATGCACACACATATATACATATATATATAGATATATTCTACTTTAAAATACTATAAATATTAACTGAAATAACATATTATTGATAACTTGTTTTATGTCAAAAAGCAGCATTTCTCAATATTAATTTAGTTTAACTTGATTTACTAAAATAGCTACATCTAAAACTGAAATAAATGTAATTAATTAGAACTAAAACTGACATAAAATTAACTAAATATATACACTTATTAAAAACAATTGTTAGTGACAAATGGCAAATTAATAAAACTTTAAAATGAAAGTAAAAAATCTAAAAACAACAAGGAATTTAGAATATTGAACTACAAACTATAGTAGTATATCACTGATACTAAAATTACAGCTGCCTTGTAAACAAGAAATGAAATGATTTTTGAAATCATAAACCCAAAGCTAGTTCCTGGCATTGATCAAATCACTTTTGAAATAAACTGAATCCAAGTTGAATTGAATTGAATAGAAAATCAGGGCTGATGCCCATTCTTATTTCCTGGCATTATGATCGAATCATATCAAATCTGAACTGAACTGAATCAAATCAAATGATGACTATGTGAATCAGAATGGAATCAAACTGGGACATCAGTGCTAGTTCCCATTCCTAATTCCAGGTGACTAATCAAATTCAATCAGTCTGATGAATCAGAATAGAATCATGGGAAATCAGTGGTGCAGTACTTCTCTGTGACAGACTGAATCTGGTGATCCGTGTGTGTGTGTGTGTGTGTGTGTGTGTGTGTGTGTGTGTGTGTGTGTGACACTCTCAGGCCAGGCCAAGATTTTGCTGAATAGTCTGTGGTCCAAGTCACTGCTCTTGGCTCTCACTCTTGTGTGTAATCTGCTTTGGCGAGGAATTTGTGAAGAAAGAGGCCACAGCAAACAAGAGACACCCAGCGGACTATCACAGCCACAGGCCATCTCAAAACAGATAGCATATCTCTGGAGACTTGGTGACTGACAACATGGAATTCATTTTTTTTGTCAGGTATTACATCTACCAATGAAGCCTTTGGCCATGAAACGCTGTAATGTTTCTCAGTTTTTGTAGAAGTCATGGGGTCAGGTACAGGTGCAGTCTTGCTGACTTTATAAATCATACATATACCACATACAAAAACAAGGCTTAAGTGCATGTTTGACGGATTTAGTGCCCTGATGTTTATGGATAATTATCAGTCATGAGTGACATGAAAATGTGTTAACTCACACAGACAATCGTAATGTTAATCTCTAATAGGAGGACAGCTTTTAAAGGTAAAACATCCAGGCACAACTATAATTAGGCTTAATATTATGCAAAATATCACTTTTATTTTTCAGTATTTTAAATTCTGATTTTGACATAAAATGTGACTTAGTCAGTTTTGTGATTTAGCATGTCACAAAATGCCACTCTGTGAATGAGATATACATTTTGGTCATAAAAGGGATCATAAAATATATGGACAAATACATAATATAATTCAGAGAATAAGCATTTAATGGACACATTGGATCTTGCTGAATGATGAAGTGGAACATTTAGAAAATGTATTTCATGATCCACAAAACCACTTTCTTAAACAAAATGCAAATGTCCTCCACAGAATGAGTATGAAATGCACTGAAGGACTGTAACTGCATTTTGCCAAGTGTTGCTTGTGTACATTTGGAACGTTATGTTAATGAAAAGTATTTTCTTATCCCAACTTTAGTTGAATCAACCTTGTGAGTCAGATCAAATCTTGTGAACTTCATGAATCCCAAACACAACGATTCTAGAAATCAGTGTTGATACCCAACAGTAGTTCATAGCATCAAAACAAAGCAGATTTGAAGCAAATGTAATCAGAATTGAGAATTCAGTGCATCAAATCCGTATTGAATCAAACAAACTGAATCAGAATGGAATCAAATTTGGAAACCAGTCCTAATTCCATAATTTTAATTCCAAATTAAATCAATCTAGTTCTTGTGAATCATGAAATGGAGTATTCAAATTCAATTTAGTGAAAAAAGGCATTTTATGATCCACAAACCACCTTCGTAAACAAAATGCAAATTTCCTCCACAGAATGAGTACAAAATACATTTGTAATGAAATAATGCGTTTTTTTTAGAATTCATTCAGTCCACAAAATTAGCATGGCGCTCCATAGAACTGAAACGTACTGTTTGACCCCATGTTACTGTTTCAACAGATGCCCTGATGATGTTTTACATTTGAAGTGCATTGAATAATGAGCATTGATGTCAACACTGGATCTTTTTTGTAGTTTTGTAGATTCCTCTACATGTGTGATTGTGTAACGGATAGCAGGAGATAGCGTGGTTGTGATCGTCAGATCATTGAAATAGGATTTGATGCACCTGAATCTGAGAAGAGCTCCGACTGCGTCTCTGATAAAGGCTTTTGTGATTCACTGGGTCAATTATCATTGTGATCTGACCTGCCGGAGAGGCTTTGGCAGAGATGCTCGTGAAGATACTGGCACGCGTGCGTATCTGCCGGAAGCACAATCAAAGGTTACGTGTTCTTTCTTTAAAGCTTCATATCATCCAACATTCCACCTCGCCAACAGTCACCCACCATTTATCCCACTCCTACCCACAATCCCCTCTGAGGAACTGCCAGAGACAGAGGAGCCGCCACACGGGTCAGCCGGGCCACCATTACACACCGACTGTTTTATCCACTTCAGACAGTCGGTAATGGAGAAAGACAAACCGAGTCAGTGGAGAACCCCGCGCCGGCGTGTGAAGTTATTTTTTGTTCTCTGTGACCCCCCGTGGTGCCGTTCTGTGAGTTCCAGCCAGACTCTCTCTTTCTGCGTCTGCATGTGGGTGAACCGTCAGCGGCGGAGCCATCCTCTCAGGCTTTGATGCATTTTTAATTGTCAGTGTTTTAAAGGTCAGATTTATGACTATTATTGCTGGAAATAATGTGATACAGTTTAGAGGCAATTTGGTCAGTGAACTTGCCTTAGCTGAAGGGAATTTTAGCCATCCTAAAACCCTACATTTCTCAAGCTGCACTGATTAAATTCGGAGGTGAAGAAGCTTTTTTATGCATAATATTTTAATAAAATAACATATTATATTGATATTATTCCAAAAAGTAAGCCATGGGCGGAGTCAGCAGAGCTCTTTCTCATTTAAAGGAGAATGACACAATACTGCTTGCTTTTTATAAGAATATGAATATAACTTTATTTTATTAAAAACGGTTTAATAAAATTATATTTAGTAAACAAACAAACAAACAAATAAATAAATACATTTACTTGAGGTAGATACATTTGTATGTTGCAGTGTATATATATGACTTAATATATTATATTGATATATTATAGTGGTAATTAGTGTACACTAAAGTTCACAAAGGAACATCACACAAAAGCTGCTAACTCATTAAAGTTATGATCATGGACCAAACAAACACAAGTGGCAGAGCTTTTAACTCACCTAACTTAAGTGCTCTCCTCTTACACCCTACAAAAAAAAGGAGCATGGTTGTTGAGCCTAACATAATATAAAATACATGAGAAACACCCGGATACCTGCCTAACATTTCCTAATCCCTATCAATCTTCTGAGGTGTACCGGCACGAGGCGACTTTAAAAGCACAAAAACAATAACTGTAGACCATATAATCCATGATCAAACAGTGCTGAATTGCTTACCCCCGACAGAGAACAAGTCTCCACACAGGATAACCTCGAAATAACAAAAGAGTGAACCGAAGGAAGGATTGAATATTCAACCCAGCTGGAACACTCACCCTATTTAACTGGGGAAACTCATGCATAAATCACAAAAAATACTCACCAAATCAAATCAAATCAAAAACGAAAAAATCACAGTCCCACAGTATAAAAAAAGAGAAACGGATGAGCCCCCATTATAAACACACACACACACACACACACACACACACACACACACACACACACACACACAAAAACTTTTTTGGTCCATGCAATCTAAACCAGGCATTCATTAAATTTAATTATAGAGACACAGTGGTTACATCTTCCATTTCCTTTTTTAACCTTGTCATCTTTTGAATGCATGGGGTAGAAATGCTGCTTTATTTGCATATAATGTTTCTGCATACAGAAACATAAGTATCATCTGTCCATGTTTAGATACACATGTGCATGCATCCATTGAAAAGCCATGGTGAGCATAAAGATTTGACTCATTTCTGAGTGCATGAACCTGTCCTTGTGCATTACAAGAGCTTAGTGACATTGTTAGGTTTCTCGAAAGCATTTTCAAAGTTTGAACTTCAGCGCTGGCCTTCGAGCCAAGTCGTAAATGGATTCAGATTGCCATTAAGAACCATTTACTGTGGTCTCAGAAAACCATGGCTGATTCTTCAACTCTGTATGAATTTTATAAACTCAGCCGGCTTAATGATTTCTTTGAGTACAGGTCACACAGAGACTGAATGGCCAAGTAAAAGCTTCATCGCACACATCCCTACAGTATTGACACTCTTGTCTTTCCGACAGTTTCATCCTTACAGAAGCCTTAATTTAAAGTGACTCAGAGGCACCATACAGTAACCCGTTTAAATTTCACGGTTAGCGCCGTGGCGCTGCCATTGGGACACATGAAAGGCCACAAATCTTAGATGACTCTCTTTGATGGCTCCGTTGAAATCCCCCAGTCTCCCCAGTGTTGCTGTGAACTCACATGTCAAAGAGAGTTATTCCATTGTCTATCACTCTCATGTGTGTTTTCAAAGGCACTGATTTATGTTCTGCTATGTTACACTTTAATGAAATTTCATGTCCCTTCTCTTGTCTGTCAATAAGATGGAGATAGCTGTGGTAACACAGTGACATGTGCCGGCCCAGCGTGGTAGCGTTGTTTCTTATTATAACTCCGCTATGAGATGGAGACAGTATAAAAAACATGCAAACACACATTTCCAAAATACTAGGGCCATCACTGTATATATATATTTCATGTTATTTATTTCAAGTAAAGTTTTTGTCTTAGTTAACTAATACTTATGTTCCTGCACTGAAAAAAAGATCCTACAATTTGTCTTACACCTTAAGAAATTGATAAGGTCTTTCAATATTTAAGAATATTAAATGACACCTTAGTAATGTTTATTATGTAATGTAATAGTTAAATAGCAATTTTATAAAATATGTAATCTTTATAATATGCCCTGACTACGATAATTCAGATGACCCTGTGTTGAAGTTTTATAGATTACAGCAAAAATTCTCAAGAAAATATGTTTTATTAAAAAAAGAGAGAGAGAAAGAAAGAAACAACTGGTATATTTCTTAATAAAATGCCAGTTTATAAATAAATTGCAAAGATGTAGAGCACCTGGACATTTAAACATATTTTAAAATCATACTAATATCCACTTAATAGTGATTTTTTTTATAAAAGCAAACAAAATAATGTCATATTTGTATAGTATATACTATCCAGTATATTAAATGATAGTTCACCCAAACAAAGAAATTGACATTCATTATATGGACAAAGACATTTTTCAATATCTATTCTTTTGTGATTCATAGAAGAACATCATACAGGTTTGGAAGGACATGAGGTTGAGTAATTTATAACAGAATATACATTTTTAGGTGAACTATCTCTTTAAGACATTATCTTATTTATTATATGATGAGAATTTGACAATATATTGTCTAGTAGGAATGACCCAGAGAGGCGTATGTCTCAGCACTGTCATTTAAAGCGTCTTGCCTCGCACTGCTCCAGACTCTTAGAGAGAATGTGAGTGTGTTAGAGGATGAGTCAGTCTCCATTAGTCTGTCTTTTCGCCTTTATGAGGTCTGAGCGTTCGGGATGAATAATTGTGCCGCTCTATGTCGGCTGCTGGCGCCACGGCTGTTTATACTCTGGCACCTGCTCCTTTTTAATTAGCTGCCGGGCCTGATCATCTCTTAATCGGTTTTGAACATTAAGAAACAAAAGGGAGTCGTAGATGGGGGCCGGGGCATGGGGCTCCTGCAGGGGGGAGGAGGAGAGAGAAGCCACCCCTAATGAGCCGGGGCATCTTAGTGTCACACTCAGCACCGAGCCTCATCTACAGACAGGCAATCATCTTCAGAAATAGTCCAAAACTTTGGAGGGTTTTATTAGCTCATCAGTGCAGCCAGCACGTCAGACACCGGGATGACTGAGTGGAAACGCGTTTTTTTTCTTCTCACTTTTACTCTGTCCTTTTTTCCCTTCTTGATGCCGCACTAAGGGTCATTGGAGATGACAGTCTTGAGCCAAATACATTTTAGAGAGAAAACGTTTTGTTTGAAAAGTTCAGACGACCTACTTTGCTACTGTTGAGGCCACCGGGAAGCAGATAAAAACATTTTGCTTTGTTTAATTGTCTGGCAGCTCTTTACTGAACATTTCTGGTGGTACGCATAACTTTTGAACTCGAAATTAATATGTTTGTCTTATAATTTAAGGAAGGATTTCTTTAAAAGAATGTAAAAGACTTTCAGAAAACAGTTAGACTAGGATTAGTTCACCCACAAATTCAGATTTACTCTCAGTCTATCCAAGATGTTGATTGTGTTTGAGGTGTTTAGGAACAGATTTAGAAATTGAGCATTACATCACTTGCTCACCAATGGATCCTCTACAGTGAATGGGTGCCGTCATTATGAGAGTCCATGTGGTTAGTGCTTAGCGCAACTGCGCCTTTGGTGACCCAAGTTTGAATCCAGACTCGCGGTCTTTTGTTGATCCCGCTCCCCCCTCTCTCTCTCTCTCTGCACTATGCTTTCCTGTAGTATCTCTACTGCCCAACATTTCTGTTGATTTGCGGCAATTGCGCAATCTCGTAATCCGCTGGTAGCCTATGTGTGTGGTGAGCGTCCACGGCTGCTAATCTAGTCTGTTGAGAGAAGCTATTGAACACAGACGCTGTGTGCAACGACGTGCTCATCGATTCCAATTACTCTAAATCTTCACATTACCGTCGGCAAGCTGCAGAGACAAGAACATTTGCAGTAATGACCGAAAAATCAAATTGCGGTGATTGTTTTACTGTTCCTTGGTAAACAGAGATGTTTGTTTAGTAATATCTTCCCATCTATTGACTGTACTGAAAGCATTATTAGCCCAGCTGAGGACCCGGGCACGTGGCACTAACGGAATGAACATCAATCGCAGAAGTCAATCATCTGTCACTCATCTTGTCAGCATGCAAACAAACGACCCGACCTAGATTTACCCTAAACTATGCCTTCTTTTGCCTTGACAGTAGAAAATTCTACAGGAGAAAACCAAAAGTGCTTTGGATTTAATGAAGATAATGTATATAGTGGGGAAAAAATTATTACAATGCAGTTGTCTAACATTAAAGCTGAAGTGTGTTGCTTCTGTGTTGTTTTTGGACTTGTTCAAATAGGACACGCCTCCTGTCTGCTGTTGGTCAGCCAAACAGATAGTCCCGCCCCCAAAATGACACTATGAATGGTTGAACTGATCTTGCTGTTTCTGCTCAAGTTGGTTTGAAAGCACAACAGAGCCAGTTTATACTTTTCATGTAATTTCACCTTCTTAGTCGGAAGAAGGTATTTTAATTTGACAAAAAATAAATAATAATAATAATAATAAAATAAAGTAAATCAATATGACTATTAGTAAAGTGACTGAATAAATACATACATACATACATACATAAATGCTGTAATGGCTGCTAAAATACAGCTTTGCATCACAGAAATAAATTTAAATATTCAAGTAGAAAACAGTGACTTTAAATTGTAAAACTATTTCACAAGATTTCAAGTTTTACTGTATTTTTGATCAAATAAATGCAGCCTTGATGAGATTTAGAGAGATTTAGTCAGCATTAAAATATCATACCAACCCCTTTTGAATTTGATTCCACATTATTTGCACCAGTGTAGGTCTGATGTAAGAGAAGACATCTTTACCTCTCGGTCCAAAAAGGGGGGTGAAATAGGCTCATAATGGCCTAATGACACAATGACAAGTAACATAGTCTTTTACAATCCCACTGAGGTCCTAAATTTACTGACAGCTTGAGGGGAGCTGGGCTCATTTCTCTATGGCCAATAAATGGACGGTCGATTCAACAGGCCACCGGTTCGAGGCTGCTCTAATTCACCCCTGTGTCATAAATCTCCTTGCTTGAATGCTTTACACACATGTGCCACACAGGATGTGATGTGTTTATTTGTTTCTCTCTAGCCGTAATTGCATTTCACTGATTTCAGTTTTCATTTACACGGTTATGCATATTATTTAGTGTAGTCAGAGTGGGCGTCCTTGCAGAAATCCTGGCAAACCATCTCAGAGTAGGCGATCGGGAGCGTGTAACCCGTAGGCTGTGTGTAATACACACTGGTTGTCGCTTTGTGTTGTGGAAAGCCTTGGTTGATGTGTAACGTAAAAGAAATCAGTATTCCAGTTCTAAAACTCTACTGAATGTTTTTTTTTTATAAAAATCAACATGATGTGGATACTGTATATACTGTATATATATTCCCATATGGAATTAACTGTTTTGCCTGTTTTGAGAGTATACAAGTGAATTAACAAAAAGTAATGGTAACATATGGTAGCCTAGAATCTTCAGCATGTGTCAATGTCTCAATAGTCTGAGATGATTTGAGCTTTGTGACATGATGCATTATCCTGCTGGAAGTAAGATGGGTACACTGTAGTCACAAAGGGATGGACATGGTCAGCAACAATACTCAGGTAGGCTGGGTCATTTAAACGATGCTCAACTGGTACAAAGTGTACCAAGAAAATATCCCCCACACCATTACACCACCACCACCAGCCTGAACCGTTGAGACAAGACAGGATGGATCCATACTTTCATGTTCTTTATGCCAAATTCTGACCATACCATCTGAATATTGTAGCAGAAATCGAGACTCATCAGACCATGCAACGTTTTTCCAATCACCTATTGTCCAATTTTGGTGAGTTTGTGAATTGTAGACTCTGTTTCCTGTTCTTAGCTGACCGGAGCGGCACCCGGTGTGGTCTTCTGCTGCTGTAGCTCATCTGCTTCAGGGATCGACGTGTTGTGTGTTCAGAGATGATATTCTGCAGATCTTGGTTGTAACGAGTGGTTATTTGAGTTACTATTGTCTTTCTATCATCTCTAACCAGTCTGTCCATTCTCCTCTGACCTCTGACATAAACGAGGCATTTTCATCCACACAACTGCCACTCACTGGATATTTTCTCTTTTTCAGGCCATTCTCTGTAAACCCTAGAGATGGTTGTGTGTGAAAATCCCAGTAGATCAACAGTTTTTGAAATGCTCAGACAAGCCCATCTGACACCAACAACCATTCCACGTTCAAAGTCACTTAAATCCTCTTTCTTCCCCGTTCTGATGCTCGGTTTGAACTTCAGCAAGTCGTCTTCACCACATCTAGATGCCTAAATGCCTTGAGTTGCTGCCATGTGATTGACTGATTAGCAATTTGTGTTACCAAGCAATTGAACAGGTGCACCTAATAAAGTGGACCGTAAATGTATATATATATATATATATATATATATATATATATATATATATATATATATATATATATAGTGGTTGAAATAATACATTTAGAGGGTATTTAGAAAATAGCTACTAAATAATAATTAAACTTAACCTACATGTTACATCTAAAATAGTACACTGTGAAAAATAAAGCATTCATACCGCATACTACTTATTTAAATACAACGTCAAGTGAAATGTGTTTGTCGCTTCTGTTTATGTGTGTGTTCTTACTTTTATCTTTTAAAAGTCCTTCAATATGGCCTACTGCGTGTTGTTTGGTTCCAGGCATCATTGTGATGAAGCGTGGCACTAATCTAACAAGTTACAGCAGGATGAAAAAAACAAAAAACATTTCTTACTAATCAGGGACAAGGCCATATGGATGGAGTTTGATTACATTAACTTTAATTAACATTACTGTCATCTGTGTGTGATTAGTGGACAGATGTTGGGTAAGGCCTGCAGTCTGTGAAGGTGCCGTGGATCTCAGGTGCAGGCGCAGTCTCTCTCTGGATGTCTGGCATTTCAGCAGGGCTGGAGCGAGGGAGGATTTCCAGTCCTCTTTTTCATTCTTTTCATGAGGATGGGAGGGGATTTATTTAACCTGCTGTCAGACACAGCTGGTGGCCACAAGAGGGAGCTCTGGATATGTCTTTATTCTGGAGAGGCGTGTGGTGTCTTCAGGAGTGTTTTATGCCAGTTTCAGCCCATATTTTAGAGAAATGTGGGAAATGTGATGCTAGGCTGCTGGCACTATAAAAAGCACTATGGCGGTAACATGGTTCACTTATGGTACCAGATGGTAATACCATGGTATTTTGATATACTGTATATCATAATAGCCTACTGTTACTGTTTTTTTAAATGGTGCTGTAAAGTGCTTAAAATAATAATAATATGGTACTATATAAAAACAATTGTGGTTTCTCAAAAACAAAATTATAATAATAATTAATTTATTAATTAATTTGGTTGTCAAATCAAGGTTATGAACATTTATAGGGATTTCATTGTTACAAATTATGTTTGATTAAAAAAATATAACCAGCCTTGGGGCTACAGATACATTAATGTGTATTGTCCCTGGTTAAAAAATCATAATAAATCATATATCATATTAATCTCCAAACAAAACAGTATTGCCATAAACAAATCATTCTCTCTTTCCATATCTTTTCATGGCAATACTGTGGTACTTTGATACATCTGTATATCACAGTAGCCTTCTGTTACTGGTATTTAATTGTCGCTGTAAAGTACTTAAAAGAATACCATGGTACTATATAAAATATGCCCCCCAAACAAACATATATCATAAAAATAAATATACAAAATAAAAATTTGGTTGTTATCAAATATACAATGACGACATGTATAGGGATATTATTGTTAGAAATTGTTTTTATTTTTAAAATAATCAACCTACCCTGGGGCCAAATCTGGCACATTTTATATTGCATTCTTTACATGGTTTGTCCATAAACACAATAGCATTACCATAAACAAATCTCTCTCTCAATATCTTTTTATGGCTATACCAAGGTAGCCTACTATTTGATTACCATATTCATATGTTATTAATGTTAGCATCCAAAAAGTGATATTATTATGTTTTTATCCATATTTGTCCTCATGTATAAGTACGGTACATTTGGTAAGGACGAGATAGCCTATAATTTCACACTGAATTAAAATTGCAGTGCTGACAAATATATGTATCATATATAATAATATGCACATCTGATGTAATATGTGCATGTTATTAGTTATTAACATTATTTTATTAAACAGATTGATCTGTTTGGTGGGGAAACAGGTCATATTAGTTTTAAATGGATTTGGATTATGGTAGCTGGTTTCAAGCTCAAACCAGCTTGACTAAGACGTCTGCCAGGTCAAATCCAGGTCTACCAGCTGGAAACTTGTACTACTAATACAGAAAGACAAGTACAGTGGGACTGAAATCATTGTCCTTGTTTGTCTTCAGATTTGTCGCATGGATGCACATTTCTCAGGACGGGAGCAGTTCCTGTTTGTGTCAGATGAAGTCAGTGAGGCCTGGTGTCAATGACGCTCTGGATCTTCACACACCTGCCGGAGATCCAGCATCACACCTCGCAGCCCCAGAGTCGGACTGTGACCCAGGTAATGAAGCTTCCAGAGCGGAAGATCAAATCACTTTCACACACCCTGAGCCCTAACAAACACCATAAGCTCTGCAGTGAACTGGGGAAGCATATGTCCGCTGGAATATTTGTAGCAGAAGAAAAAGAGGACCGGAGAGAGAGAGTGTGAGATGGCCGAGTTCCCCCAGAATTCTCAGCAGGCAGGAACATCTCGGGGTCAGCGGCACATATCTGCACGGATTATCACGCTGTCACACTCCACCTCACGCCAGCGGATAACAAGCCAGCCTGCTGATGAAAGGAGGAGGGGCACGAGGAGAGAGAGAGTGACAGAGACGACACACACGTCCACATACACACACACACGTGACATATATGCATAACACGCGGTCAAGAGTGTGTGCTGCATAGAGAACATGAACTTTCAAGTGGCCTACCTTTATAATGTGATTTAAGATAGTGTTGGTCTCTCTAAAATGAGTTCTTAATGAGTTTTTAATTAGTCGTTGACTTAAAACATCTAATTAAAAACATTTAAAAATCATTAAACAAGATGAATTTGCTTGAAAGTGAAGATGTTGAGACTTTTTTTCACTTGTTTTTAACTTAAATTGCTGTAAGGCATATTAAAGAGAAAGTCTCTGAAACCTATCTTGTGCAGTGTTGCTTAAATGTACCTTGTTTCAAGGATTTAAATATAGTATAAATGTAAAAATATATACTTATATTCATTGCAGGTTTTACTGTTATTATAACTATAGATATAAAATACTTATTAAATAGTTACATTTTATTACACAAAATGAATGTAATTTATATGTATACTTGTATTTATGAATTTTGTATGTATATATATATCTTTATATATATTTTTTACCTTCAAAATATTCATGTAAAATGTAACAAGTAAAGTAATTATATTAAACAATATATAATCTGTTTACAAACCAATGGCCATTATTATATATGTACAGTATTGTTGTCTTTGTTTAAACATCTAAATTCTAGAATTGTACATGCTTTAAAACATTTTTATGTATGCTTAGAAAAACATAACAAGAGTTTAGTTTTTTAACTAAAAAAAGAGTTGAATCTTACAAAATCCTGCTAAAAACATGAATATATCATGCATTTCTGCTAATTAACACATTTGCACACTCTTTAGTGACCACAAATGTGAGCTGTTTTGAAATCATATTCACATCATTTTCACCATTTTCTCATCATTCGACTCAGCTCATAATGTTTCATGGAAAATTTTGTTTTTCTGACCCTTAGTGGAATCAGACTAAAATACGAAGGCAGCAGTCTTGAGCTTTATTAGAACCAAAAACATTCATATTTTTATTAAATAAAAATATTTTATTTATTACAAAAATAAGCCAAATGAGGTGTCATTTGCAACCAAAATCTTAATATGGCATGCATCTCTACTAATTAGCACTTTTACACACACACTATTTAGTGGCTTCGTGTGAATGTGAGGCATTTTAATCTTCTTCCCCCTTTGTAAGTGTTTTATGTATAAAAAATGTAGTTATTCTCAGAAATTGTCTTAGCATTTTAGTCTGTTTAGTGCACTTGCTCCGTTTGTTTGCAATGATGTGGTTCATTGGTCAAGTATATAAAGATTATTTATTTATTTATTTTTCATTATTATTTTTAACGTTTATATATATATAAAATCTCACAAATGATATCAAACACCCTAATATCACTTAATTAGAGTTATTTTCTATTTAGATATACTTTTTAGGCTTGATATTATAACAGGATCTGGTAACACTGAGGCTAGTTCTCTGACAATGAATATCAAAAGGTAGGTCCTCCCTCACTTTACCTGCCTTAACCACAGACCAGACCAGATCAAACAAAAACCCACTTACTGAAAATGAAACCAAAAAACGAATTCATTTCATTAATGCTACAACATCTAGACTGAAACGAATCGTGACGGATGATTTAATCATGAAAACGATACCAAAAAGCCCCTCTATGATTGACATGATCATTGTTTGTACATGTAAAAACCAGCCAAATCCAATACATACAGATAAGGAAAGAGACAGACAATTACGGAAAGCCACGGTGGCGTGAACGCCGATTTAATATTCCACTTCAAATAACAACTTCCGCCTATGAGGAATGGCATTTGCACAAGCATCATTAAGACGGAGGTCAGGCGACGCTGTTCGTTCCTCTGCAACATAACAAACACGCAGCTCCGAAAATACTTAATGAACCATAAATAGTGATCTAAAGAAGCTTCCACGTGACTTGTTTGCATCTTGAAGGGTCAGCTCTATTCTCACCCTGAAATCTGGTGATCTATAGCCTTTTATTATTTTGCTTTCTCTTCTCGTCTTTGATTGTTTGTTTGTTTATTTGCTTTCTATTTTCTACTTCCCAATATATTCTCTCTCTCTCTCCCGCCTGCTTGCTTCCTTTCGCTTTTAATATAATTGAAATATGACGTCTAAAAAGCACGAAGCTGCCCGCTTTCGCATTTTAGCCTGATTCCGCCAATTGTTTAATGTAAAAAAATGCCTTTTTCCACGAACGAATCCCTGGGAGATGCATCAGCGAATAGAACCCCAAGGCCACATTGGAAGCCGGCAGCATTAACTGATGGTCTTATTAGCGTTTACAGCCCTCTCTCGTTCTCAGAAGTGCCATGACAACATGTGAACGTCCTAATGGGCATCTGTATCTTTCTATGATTGCTCCCAGTGACTGCCAATCAGCTGAAACGCAGCAAGAGGCTTAATAAGTACAGCGGGCTATTTACCGAGTACCGGGAGGGAGTGACGGATGGGTCATAAACGTGTACCTATTGGATCCATCATATGGAGATTTTGTTTGATCGCACGAGGGCTGACTTTATTTGCTCTCCCAAGATCTACAGGGCATCAGTGTCAGGCCGGAGATGAGATCCATGGAAAGGTACAGAGCGTGTTTGAAGGCTTCACGTTTGTGTGTTTTCTAAAAGGGGGAGAAAAGCAAAAGCCGCCTTTGTGTGCGTTCGTTGAGTGAATCTCCTCTGGGCCTGTCATGGAGTTCCTCCAGCAGAACACACAGTTGGTCCTGTGAGCTGCACTATTGATTTGAAAATTACTGGCCTGCATAGTCACACCATCTGTTCTGTTTTACTGCAAATGCCAAGCAACATTTCCACAGCGGGGAGGAGAGGCTCTCGTTCTTTACGTGTCTTACGAGCGAGCTTGACTGTTGGCGGTGAAAAGTCGACAAACAAGCGGACAAAGCAAACACGCATATATTGAGTAGGTTTGGGGCTGTTTGCCTTTATATTAAAGATCTGTGATGCCAATTTGAATGCATAACAATGCAAAAGAAACGCTTGGGCTTGATGCTCAAGGTCTTGATCTACATCATGGGTTCAATTCCCAAAGAATGCATTTAACGATAAGCTGCTTTGATCAAATGCATTTCGATTATTTATGAATAATGTTTTTTAGAAGGTGCTTTTAGGACATTCTTTGAGTGTTCAGACACAACCACCATGATTTTTACTCCAAACTTGCATAAAGGCTGTGTCCATTGGCACTGCAATATAAATGTACATAATCCATATGAAAATACATGAGATGGCTTGAAGAACTCAGATAAACCATATACTCAGTGCCGATCCTGGAGGCCCTACGCAGAACGGGGGGATGAAAGAATGGATGCAACACAGTTGTCTGTGTTTCACTCCATCTCAAATCGCGTTCACGGAAAGCGCTCATCTCTTCTGCGGCCCTGTACACTTTCAACTCTTGCAAGAGACTGTATGATATTCACGTTACATGATTTGACAGCGCACTGCATTAAAACAACTGATCGTTCATGTTTTCATAACCTCTGGCCAAACTAAATTTAAAACATCTTTGGGAGCAAGGGGCTCCTGGTGTTTCGAGGGCTCTACGCAGCTTGCGTATTCTGCGTATAGGGAGGATCGTCTATGCATATACTGTTGTAATCGCGCTGATTCTCACCATGTTTGATTGTACAAAACATTTCTTTCTGCATTTTATTCAGCTACATGCAGTGACAGCTGGATGCCTTTGTCCATATAAGGGATCTCCTGGAAAGTCATTTGTTTTATGACTTCTATTTATTGCACTAGTGGACTTTTTTGTGCAAGGGCACCCTCCGGTGTTGAGTATGAATGAAACAAATTACACGTGAGAGTTTGTTGCTCCATGATGGCACTGTATTATAATGTGTCATATTATCCTACAGTATGTTACTATTCATTTTGAAATATCGCCAATACATATATACATTTATTACAGGGTTGTCTAACTTTAGATGCTGGTCTGAGCCCAAAACCTTTCTAAAACCGGTAGACTAGACCGGTCTGAAATGTAGCAGTACAGTACAATATCTGAGACTGGTTTAAGCTGTTCTTTTTTGTTAATCAGGGACACACATGCGGCTGCAGCTAATAAATATATGGGTTAGCACGAGGATGTGTGTTGTGTTTATTCCACTGTTAATATGTAATACAAAACACACTGAGAATTGGCACTGACAGACTGAAAAAAGGTTTTGGTTCTTCTGAACAATCTGAACTCGAAGCATTCAGCGCTTTTAAGTCATCAGTCACGGCTACGTCAGTTAGCATGACCGTAATCATATCTTTATGTTCATGATAAATATTACTGTCACCGCCACGACAACAATCTCTCACGTCGCCGTTTTAATGAGAGACAATTAATATTTATTCCTTTTCTGTCGGCAACTAAAGCGTTTCATATTCCACACATTTTCTTCTGAATAAATCAAGTTTCCCTCATATTCAGAGCTATAAAGGGGCTCTTGCTGGAAAAGCCACGCTGCGCTTCAGGCAACTTAATTGTGCCGTGGTGAAAAAATGAGGCAATTCATCCATTAGTTTATAAAGGTCTTTCCCTGGAGACGCCAGAGAGTGATTTAAGGTCAATGACACTGATTCTCTATATGTGTTTTGTCCTTCCCCCCTACCCTACCCTTTCCTCACCCTCCCTCTCTTTGTTTGAAGAGTAACACTCTTTGCCAACATTAAAAAGCCATGTTGAATTCTCTATCCAATGTATCATTGATTTTTCAGGTAAGTTGGTTAGATTTTTAATATTGGATTATAAATCTAGTGGCCGATATTTCATTGGAAGAGTATTGAAAATAAAAAATTAGTCTTTAATATGCTTGCGGTCAGTTTCGGATATTGTCAGGTGATCCAGCCTAGTTTGCGTCATTGTCCATCAAGCCATGGAAAAACATCAACTACAGCGCTCATAAAATGAATTTATGAGTTTACATTTTTTCACACTCTCTACAGTCATATACATGAATAATTGACATAATATATTGACATGTTTAGAAAGAAAGATTTGTTTTATTAAAATATGAATAAATATAATTTATAAATACATTTTTATTATCATATATGTATATACACACACACACACACACACACACACACACACACACACACACACACACACACACACACACACACACACACACACATGTTGGTTTTATGGTTTCTGGGGACTTTCAATAGGCGTAATGGTTTTATACTGTACAAGCTGTATGTGCTATTGCCCTACACCTAACCTACACCTAAACTTAGCCCTCACAGGAGGCGGTTGCATTTCTACTTTCCCCAAAAACTCACTCTGTATGATTTATAAGCGTTTTAAATTATGGGGACACTGAAAATGTCCTCATAAATCACCTTCTCCTTGTAATACCTATGTCATACCCATGTCATTATACAAATTTGTGTCCTCATAAACCACATAAACATGCACACACACACACACACACACACACACACACACACACACACACACACACACACACACACACACACACACACACACACACTATATTAGGACTGTCAGTTCAACACGTTAATTAGTTATGCAATTAAAAATACGAAATTATGAAATTACAAATATTTTAACACGGTTAATGCACTTGCCCCGCCCCCAGACCTGTACATCGTCTTACATTTCAGACAGTTGACTGTTGACAAATATGATGCAGGGCAACAACTCCATAAATGCAGTCATGCCCTACAAGTCAAGATATTGGGGCAAAAAATGGCACTAGTTTTTGTCTCATAATTACGTTTTATTATAAGTGATATCAAACGAGCAGTGAGAGCAATATCACACAAGTGTTTCTTTTCTTAATATCCTAATGATTTTTGGCATAAAAGAAAAATCAACAATTTTGACCCATACAATGTATTGTTGGCTATTGCTACAAATACTGTATACCCAAGTTAACTTGTGAAGTCCTTTTAAGATAGAAGATCTCATCTAAGTGACCTTCATGTTGACTGATTAAAACCTGGTTCCTTACAAAAAGAATAAACAAGTTTTTAATGTGGTCAGACCATGAGGCTAAAGTGTGTGGAGTGTGTTACAACAGACAGACAGAAAGAGGAAAACAGAAATCATAACAGGCCTTTGTAGCTGATTCAACCCACACTAGGGAGCCAGAAACACCACATGCACTCGCACACGCTCACACAGGAACCAACCAACCTGCACCTCTCACCTCTCCTTCTCTTTTCCCAGAGTGCTCTGTCTCCTGGCCCATGTCTCATGTTGATTGGTGGCCTCGTGTTGCCCGCTGATCCATTGTGATGTCATACGTCTGTGCTGCTACTGGTTCCTATGGCCATGAGCCACAGAGGGAAGCTACAAAACCAGACAGGAGAACCAGTGGGGTAAGTATTATGAAAACATGTCCAAGGCACATTTCACCCACAATAATGAATTAAATAGTTTTTATGGAAAATTAGGACTTTTTCATATAAAATGTCAAGACACAAAAGCACAAAATATGCTTAATTGTCATGGAAATAATGGTCTATAATTCCTAAAACTGGTTTGAAATTGTTATTTTCTGAATTTTCTGACGTTACAAGTCCTAAAAATTGCTTTCGTGTTCTTTTTTTTCTTATTTATTCTGAAATGGGGTAGACGTATTCTTGGCGAGATTCATCTAGTCACAGCCCAGAGATGATGCATCATGCATCACACAAGAATTTGTTCTTACTGGAATCAAATAACTTTTATAAAGTTGTTTTAAATTAAAATAAACAGAGGCCCCAGGGTTATGGCTGTGTCCGTCCAGCATGGAAATATCTTTGGAAAAAAAGTATTTGTTTCGCACTTTTAAAACAGATTTTGGCTAGGCAGGCATTTTAAGATGCCAGCTGTGTTTTGGCCCAAAGACAAACACATCTTATCTCAGTTTCCTTAGTAAAGTGAGCGAGGGGTTTCATCATTCTTGCCCTGTAGTGGGAAGTTCTCGGCTTCTCATCCAAACTCGAGGCCCTCAGTACTGGCGTACAGGACGCCCCCGCAGGCCCACGGCATCAAGTGTCAATTATACAGTATTATGATTAAATTTGGTAATAAAGTGATTTCAGTCAGCGAACTGATGCATATACAAATGTATTTGCATGTATCACAATATTGATTAGTGATTCACTTACAAAGCAAACTGAAAACAAAACGTGCCCTGGTTGACATGACAAATCAGCGGTGAAAAGTCCATTCCATTATTAAATCATGGAGTCACTTTCCTTTCATTTGTCATTTTCTCTCCATTTTGGATGTTGTATATTTACTGAGTGGTTTAAAACCACCAGACTTGTGGTTTCTATATGACAAAAAATAACTAAATGATAAACAGAAAATACAAAAAGGAGAAAACTATTTAGAGGAATAGTTCACCCCAAAATTAATATTTTCTGAAAATGTACCTACCCTCAGGCCATCCAAGATGTAGAACAGTTTATTTTTTCATTGGAAATGATTTTGAGAAATTTAGCATTACTTCACTTACTCACCAATTGATCCTCTGCAGTGAATGGGTGCCGTCAGAATGAGAGTCCAAACAGTTGATAAAAACTGCACCAGTGGCATAGCAAGTCAGCCCCCGGGCCCATATGCAAACAATTTGTAAGCCCCCCCAAATTATATGGGCTCCAACTCACTTAATGTGTTGATTTTTATGACGTATATACCGTCATGTGACTATTCACAAGCTGTTTTAATTACGGTATAAAGTTTTCAAGTCAATTCATTGCACGCAAGCCACCCAATAATCGCAATAAGCTTTGTGGTTTTTTTTTTATAACACAAAGTGAAATTTTTCTGTAAATTTTGAGATCAAACACAAACAAATAAATGTCTTTTGCGCTCTTTTATTTGTAGTGAGGTAACTACATTCACCTCAGTTCAAGATACTTCAGTATCAATGATACTTTCCTCTTTAATATTTTCATCATGAAATAAATATGAATAAATATTTGAATGCATAACACAATATAATATGATTTTATTATCGTAATTTTGACTATTAAATTAGTATGACGTTAATCTTAAGTAATCATTTTTCAGTGTTACACTAAAATGCCGCTGTAGGGTATTTGTACTAGGCCTACATGCAAAAAACAAAACAAAGCAAAAATAAAAATAATAAATAGTATTATGTTTGACGATCCTGACTCCCCATATCTCCTCATTGAACGCGCCTTTAGGGAGAAATGCATCTTTATGGATTACATAGTATTTTATAGAATTCTATAAATATATGTATCATGTCAGTGAGGCAAGTACTTGCTGAGTTTCGGTTCAGTTTTTGGGAAGTATTCCAGCTCAAGATCGAGACCACCCTGATTGTTCTTTATTTTAAAAATAAAATAAATTGTGTTGATATTGTCACATACAAATAAAACTATTTGCATACAAATAAAACTATTTGCAGCTCCGAATGATGTATACTCTACTCTTACCTTTATGAGGAAAAATGAGGGCGTATTTTAATTGTCCACTTTTATTAAGAAAAAACATCAAAGTGATCTCGCTAGTGCCTCCTTGTCATTCAAAGCGTGCTTCAGCTTCCACTTTTAGCACAAACGATTTTATATTTATCACACATTTATCTAAATTCTTTTTATTTATATTATGAACTGCATGAAGTTTCTTATGTCTCAAATCGTGTTTATTTGAGAAGGATAAACTGATCAAACATATGCTCAACTCACTGTCTGGTGCTGGCCGCTTGGTATTTAAAAAAAAAAAACTTAACTTTTTAATGGCTGCAACAGCAGCTGTGTAATGGGAAGAGACCTACCACCCAGACCCAGAACTCTACGCAACTGGACGGCACCCATTCACTGCAGAGCATCTATTGGTGACCAAGTGATGTCATGCTACATTTTTCCAAATCTATTCTGACCTGAGGGAAAGTACATTTTCTGAAAATGTAAATTTTTTGGGGTGAAATATTCCTTTTAAAGAGGACTAAATAGTCCAAAATAACATCATATAGCACCATAGCAGAGACTCTGTTTCACCCCAGATCCAAACACTTGTGAATGACATCATCACTTGTGGGCAGGGCCTATAAGAATTGCCTTCAGGACCCGTAGGCGACTTTGTTTTCACTACTCACCTGGAGGACAGTTTCACTCTGTCTTTCTGCTTTAGAGTGTGAACGACTTGGAAATCTTTTTCCATTCCTTTCATTTTTATAACATGCATAACGTTCTGATTCTTCATTTATTTCTGCGCGGGTGAAAAATGGGGCTGTAAAGTCGTGGTGGCAGTGCTGCAGTCCTCTGAGCAATTCCACAGCCTCTCAAACACAGAAGCAGCATTTCATGAAGAGAAGGTGAGTTTACTGTTGCCAGAGGCGCAGAGAGAGAGAGAGAGAAGAGAGGGAGAAAATATTTCTTCCATCCCTATGGTTGTGAGATAACAGCTGGGCCGCTGAGAGAAAGAGAAAGTGCACAAAGCAACCTCCATTCCTACAGAGCCCCAAACATCTAAACATTCTGTGAAGAAATGACTGCTTTGGCTGTTCAGTAGTGGAGATTTACAAAGAACGCATGGGTCAAAATAAAGTGAAAGTGACGTGACATAAAGAGTAAATTATAAGGACATTTTAATTTGAAAGTGAACTAATCATTTAAGGACATCAACGGCTAAAATAAAATAAAACTCCAGAAAGATGTACAATATGGGACTTTAAAATCACTGAATATTGAGTTGCTGTAGACTGAGGGCCAGTTGACTCCCACTGACACATGCAGGCTGAGAAATGGCCCCATGTTTGCTGATGATTGAGCCTATTTTTTATTTATTGTGAGTGCTTAAAACAAGCTCCTTGTTTTATGTGTAACATTTTGCCATATGTTTTCTTTTTATTACTGTGTAGCAGCTGATATAGCTAACAGAGGAGTGCTGCTATTATGAGCATTTATTTGACTTGTGTTTTTCAGGTCATATTCACAGAGAAAGTGATTTTGCCCTCTGGTCAATCAATGTGCATCAAATGAGATGGACAGCACCCATTTCCTGTTGTTCCTCACCTCGTGCATATAAATCACACAGATGCTGTCGCACCCTTGAGATGATGCCCTCAAAGGCGGCTCATCTTCGATTTGTTGTGGTTGTAGTGCTGCGCCATTTTCTGGATTCGAGAATGACTGAGAAGGACTCTTAAAATTATCTTATTTTATAACATTATGATAAAAGCTTCTGTGCACACTTTCCCAATTAAACACATTTTTATTATATTTTAATATTTTATTAAAATGCTGTGAATAAATGTCGCCTCTAAAATAGATTTTCCTGTCTTCTTACTTAGCCAAGACCATTTTAGAATAAATAATAATAATTGACTTTATATTGACAGTATGACATTATATTGAAATGTGATTTTATTAATTTTTGAACATTTATGTCACAAACAATGCTATTTTAGTATAATTGAAACGCTATTACAATTTTTATCAATATTTTTTATACATTTTTATATTTTTAACTTTAATTTTAGTAAATTTTCATTTTCATTTTAGTACATGTTTATTGTGTTTTTGTTATTTTATTAGTTTTATTATATATATATATATATATATATATATATATATATATATATATATATGTGTGTGTGTATATACAGTATACAATATAATAAATAAAATACAATTTTACTTTACTACTTTATTTTTTTATTTTCAGTGACCGTTTATTTTATTCCAAGTGCAGATTTCTTTATTTAGATTTAGATGCAGATTTAGTTTTGATTTGAGTCAAAAAAAAAAAATCATTTTATTTTACTTTACTTTACTTTACTTTACTCTGGTAACTAATGTTTCATTGATTAGAGATCTAGTTCAATTAAATGAAATAAAATCCCTGTCTAAATTTCCCACATATGTTCTGTTTTACTCTGAAATTCGTCCCATTATGGAAATTAAATGCATTGTGAATGCCATTTCATTTGGAATCTAAAGGGTTAAACTTACTATTATAGAACAATGTTTAAGAGCACAACATCATGTTTTATATTCTGCATACATTTAAAATACACCATTTGATTTAATGTTCAGTGACTTTACATTCTACCCGTCATGTTGTTGAACTTCTGTCATTTTGCTAGCAATCTGCATACGCTCTCTAAAAGTTGACAGATGAACTATTATGCTGGTAATACCCCATAAAACAGGCTTTCTGCTCTCCTTAATGTCCCGCAGTGTGGCGCACACAGACTTAGTCTCATTGAATCTGAAATATAAAAGTCAGAACATTCTCCCAAAGTCCCCTTAAAAGGTTAACAACCTCAAAACAACATTTGGATCAAGCCGTCCCGACCGTCTTGTCTGCAGCCTGATCTGCTGTAGTTTCCAGACCGCTCTCAGACAGATGCAGCGGAGAGAGAAGCCGCTTCACGTTGATGTGGGGCATCATTTAAATCAGTAGCAGCATGGCTCGGGTTCACTGGGAGGTCTGCGGAGGCCCTGCAATCCATTTGATGCTTTAGAAGCCTATTTGCTTAATACAGAAAACTTTTGAGCAATACATTTTCCGGCTTGTTTTGGGAGCAGCGGCAACAAAGCTATCCGTCATGTGCTTTTAAAAGTCAGTGTGCAAGAAATTGCAGGAACGAAAGACCAACCCATAACTAGCCCGTAAAGCGCAGGGCCAGCAAACCTGCTTCAGTGCTGAGCGTCTCAAGATGGTCAGATAAACAAGAGCAGACACCACAGTTTTACCGTGACATTTCCAACAGCCAAATCGTAAACCAGGAAGCTCTTCTGTTAAAGGCCACTCAGTTAAACTAAGCATTTGTTTATTCGGCAGGCAGTATATTCAACCCCCTAAAGCAACAGCGAGAACAACCTCTGTTTAATCACATCACTCCCGAGGCCCGAACGGCCGCTGCCATTATCTTGTTGGCGCTACTTGGGGATAATTGTCCTCATTTACATATGGTGTGTATAGGTTTTAAAAGCATGTGCACACGCACCTCCACATTCATCAGTAGATAAAAACATCAAAGCCAGCCTTTTAAAAATGCTAGGGAACCATCTCTGTATTATATTATTTATGTTTGTTTTTGATATATTATTATGTATTATGTATTGTATTATTTTATTAAATTTTTCTGTTTAATTATTCTGTTTATTGTTTTAAAAGCATTACATTTTATTTAGTATACCAATTTAAAAAAGTAAAAGTATTTTAATGTAGTTTTATTGTATTATTCTGTTTTATTATTTTGTTTTATTTATTTTTTTATTTTAATGGAATTGATTTTTTGTTTTATTTTAATAGAAAGGACATTTTATTTGATGTTATTATTTTATTTATTTAATGGAAAGGATGTTTTATTTTAATGGATGTAAAATCTATTTTATTTTACTTTATTTTAATAGAAAGGATATTTATTTTATTATTTTGTTTTATTTTAACGGAAAGGATTTCTTTATTTTGTATTATTATTTTCATTTCTTTATTATATTTTATTATTATATTATATTTCATTTATTTATTTCAAACCATGTTACTTGCTCGTGTTATTAATGGAATAATTGTTGTTTAATGACGTGCATGTACACATTGCACATTTTGTAAATCTAATATAAACCTCCACATTCCCTTGTAGTGTTATTTTTTAAATAAAATTGCTTTTATTTGTCATTTAATAAACATAGATTTTATTTTAAAAATATATTTTATTTATTATACATGTGTGTTAAATATTTAATTTAATTTTTCCTTTAATAAAAAGGATAGTTGAGAGCAAAACACAAGTAGGACACTTAACAAATACAAATGATTAGATTGGCATTAAATGCATGAATGTGATGACAATGCTAAGCATCCTACTGTCTGATAATATGCGAGCATGTCGTAAAAGGGAGAACTCAGGTGGAACTACCAGCCAGTTATCTCTCACATTTTTCAGCCCCTTTGGGTTTCAAGCTTCATTAATCAAAGAACAACACAGCATATGAGCACAGAAACTCCTCTTTTCTAATCACGTCAAACAAAGAACCATCTTGTTATAAACAGAAGAGTCTTCCGGTTTAGCAGAGGAATGGACTTCGGTTCAAACATGGGTGGCGTTTCTGAGAGTTGCGTAATGTATTTGTTGTATTTAATCTGTCATTAAAAATACAGACTCTTCTCAATCATTTCTTTTGTATGTAATTCGATGAAGGCCGATACATTCCCACTGATTGCACACTTCAGATGCAGTAAGTAAGTTATCAGCTGATTCATTTGAATATATTGGCTTTTGCATGCTAGTGTGCACATATTCGGACACAGTGTTTATTTTCCTGTTGATGGAATAAAAATTATGAGCCGTGAGAGAGAGAGAGAGAGAGAGAGAGAGAGAGGGTAGAGAGTGAGAGAGAGAGAGAGAGAGAGAGACAGAGAGAGAGAGAGAGAGAGAGAGAGAGAGAAAGCTTTATTCCTGTGTGTCTACTGGCAGTCGAAAGCCACCCATAAATCACCGCAGGAACTGTCCTAGCATGATAGAGTCAAATTATTACAGCTAAACACACAAGTATATGAAATGATTAAAGTGTCTCGGCTCTTCCAAGCCGAGATGGATGTTTGATTAATTCACGGGCTTCTGTGGAGCCGGACAGAATTGTGAAACACAGCGCTGACTTCAGGTTCCAGCAGTCTGTCGAGTGAAGGAAGAAACACTGCAGTGTATAAACATCATCACAGTACATTCACTGCACACCGCTGCCATGAAGACTGTCAGAGGTTTGTCTTTTCCACTCCTCTACCTCAGTGTTTGAAAAGGACAAGGCCTAGTGCTCATTATTTAGAGAGTAAAAACTAAATATTGAAAGGAAACTCTTTCATTGATGTTGGTCTTTTCAGCACATTAATCAAGAGGACATTTTTATATTCTCTATCCTCTATTCCTTATTGTAATGGCTTGTGAGTCACTTAAATTGCTTGTGGAGAATTCAACTGCACAGTAGTCTTCAGATTAAATTTGAGCTGTATAAAGACAACAGTCGCATCCTTTTAATGCACATTATGCCATCAAATCTCATCGTTTGTGCTCATCCCTATCAGGCTTACCTCATTTCTAAAGAAATATAGCATTTTTAATGATATACTGCTACTTGTTTCTTCTAAATTAGATTAAACGGAGTGCCTTGTCTTAGAAAATGTCTGAAGTTTCTTCATTGATACACATTTCTCATAAGAGTCATTTGTTTGTGAATCAGACCACACTGGTCATGTTGTATGTTATTGCGTGCAGCCTTTGAGTTCACAGAAAAATCCATTTCTGTCATTGATTACTCACGCCCATGTCGTCCAAACCAGTAAGACCTTCGTTCATCTTCGAAACACAAATGAAGAAATCTTTGATGAATTCTGACCCTGCACAGACAGCAAGGATCCTAACACGATCAAGGTCCAGAAACATAGCAAGGACATTGTTAAAATAATCCATGTGACATCAGTGATTCAACTGTAGTTTTACGTAGCTATACGAGAATACTTTTGTGGGCAAAGAAAACCAAATATCGTCCGCGTCACCCTATTAGTGCCCTTTTGGAGAGTATCACACATATAAACAATGTATGCAACATATGTACATGGATATGCTGTTTACATCAAGCTTTGATCTGAATGTAAACATATCTGTGTATATACGTTGTTTACACATGTGATACTGTCCAAAATGGTGCTATAGGTTGACACACAGGAGACGAATTATTGAATAAAGTCGTTGTTTTTGTTTTCTTTGTGCATAAAATTTACTTTTGTAGCTTTAAAAATGACGGTTGAACCACATGGACTGTTTTAATGATGCCCTTGCTACGTTTCTGAGCTTTGATCATGTAAGGATCTTTGCTGTCTATACAGGGTCAGAGAGCTCCCGGAATTCATCAAAAATATCTAGTTTCAAAGTTTCGAAGACGAACAAAGGTCTTACAGGTTTGGAACGATAAAGGGTGAGTAATAATGACATAATTTTAATTTTAGGGTGAACCCTGCCTTTAAAAATAATAACAGAGAAATCCAATAGTGAGCAGCTTCTAAGCAATAAAACCATCCTCTGGGGTGAAGATTATGAACTGGTAATAAAGATGAAAATATTTAGAAGAAAATGATCCGAATTATTTAGCTTTATCATTGTGTCCATTAGCAAGACATTTGACCCCTGGATGCTCCGGCAGGACTATCCATGCAGTTGAAGTCGCTTTAGATAAATATGCCTGTTGAATGGGAGTCATTACAGTTTTAGGGGCACATTGACCAAATGGGCTGATCACTCTAAACGTGTAATGTCTTTGTCACTCAGGTTAAAGAGGAACTGTTGATTTCAAATGCAGACTTGATTGCTTATCTTGTGGTGGAATTATTTTGCTGTCACAACAGCATGGTTCTTGAAGAAAATAAAGTCTAGGGAATCCAGCGATGTCAAATTACCTCAGACTCTGTGTGCAGCCATTACACCATCAAAGGAAAGGAGAACTCCACGACAATACAGCTGACATGTAAATGCATGATAAGATGTTGAGCAGTGGTGGTTTGTTTTGTGGCAGGAAATGAAAAAGACTTCAAGTCGTAAGAAAGAAGAGAGCTACAAAACCTTCTGAAGTCATTTTTAGACTTGATATATCTTATTTAATAGAAACACGTTGACTATTGAAGAGTTTATTTGGTAACACTTTATTTAAAGGTGTCCTTGTTATGCATGTTACATGTGCTTACTATTATAGTAAAATAAATTATGCATAATTACAAGTAACACTAAGCCTAACCCTAACCATATAGTAAGTACATGTAGTTCATTAATATTAACTCTGTACTTAAATGTATAATTACACTGTAACAAGGACACCTTAAAATATAGTGTAACCATTTATTTTTATAAGAAGCAGTATTTAGATGTGCCTAAATATTAAAGATACGAAACGCAAAAAAATATTAAAGATTTAGCTTGTGAAGTAAAATCAAATATTGCTAGCTTTAGCTCTACTCAAACCAGTTTGGAAGAGTTTTCATTTTCTTACTTTGCACGGAATCAGATATGACTTTTTCCCCTCGCCGCCTTTGGTTTTTTTTTGTGTGCCTAACCCAGGGAAACAATAATTGACCTTTGACTTTTAACACCACTCCGCTCTTGGCAGCAGTGCCCCATAGGTGAAAGTGCAAGCGTTAAACTCCACAGACCCAATACGCTGCGCACAATGATTTTCCTGAATTTCCAGAGATCAATAAAGCACATTTGTTTGTCTATCTATCTCCGAGCTTAAAGCTGAGAAACGCTGAAAAGCCCAGAAGCCCTGAATGGTGTCATTTGAGACAAAACATGCTTTATGCCTCCAAGCTTCTATGCAAATACTGTGTAAACGTGTGTAAATAATGTGACCTCAACAAGAGAAATGCTCTGTATTGCATTCTGATGGGAAATAATTATTTTATTTTTCTAGCCATGTATAAAAGTCAGGGTTGTGCACCATTCGGAATCGAAAATGAATTTCCTACTTACCACAGGTTTTGAATTCATAGAAATATAAAAATCACATAACATACCATGAGCAGTTTTTAATTATACATTAGATTTTTCTATATGAATTTCCCTTAAATATGTTATTATATAACTTATGGGATATTTCCCACTTACATCACTTTTGTATTTAATTTATATTAAATATATCCATTTATATTAATTATATCCACCCATCCGTCCATCCATCCATATCTATATATATATATCTCTATATATATATATGTACACTGTACAGTGGGAAAAAAATATTTGATTTGAATCTTGCTGAATGATAGGGGATCAAATACTTATTTCATTTTTTTCTGGATTATTTTGTCGTTATTGTCTCTCACTGTTAAAATAAACCTACCATTAAAATTATAGACGTATAATTTAATCAGACTTATAATCAGCAGGGGATCAAAAAAATGTCCCACTGTATACACACACACACACATATATATATATATGAATAAATTAACCTTAATTCTATCTTGTAGAAAATATGTCTGTGAGTGGCGTTTAAATTCTTCTTTCTATCATTCAAACTGAAATGTTGTGTATCATGTGACCAATTCAATTCAAATATGTATTCCGTTTATAAATTAATCAATAAATTTTAATGTGCATGGCAAATTATTATTTATTTTTTCTCCAAAATGATTGGACTCAATGTCAATATCAATAATATATGATCAATAATCAGTTGTAATCTAAATGCCAAGGAGTAAATTAGTCCAAACGAGTATAATTTATTTATATTTTAGTTGAAAAAACATTTGACTGTTCTGTAAATTCCTCTTTCTATCATTCAAACTCAAATCCTGTGCTTCATGTGACCAATTCAATTCAAATTCCAACTCATGAATTGAAAGAGAGTTAATTTTAAATCCTGAAAATGGTGGAACCTGGTGGACAGAAAGGAGTGTTGTGAGGTTCTGGATAGCGGTGATGAGAGCTTTTGTAGCCCTGGTTCATCTTTGATTGCTGAGTTTAGTGAGGTCTTGATGGGTCACTGGCCTCATCTGTCTCCGTTGTTTGGATCCACTCGCTGGGCTTTCTGTCTCTCTGCTGAACTTCGCTCCTACGTGCTTTGGATACATCTAATTTCCCATCGGTGACATGCCTGCTTCACATGTGACATGCTGCTACTGTGTTTCCCATCTGCTTCCATTCATCTAAATGGCATTTGCTCGACTGGCACATGCAGCACTGGAAGAACAGTATGTGAAGACTATTTCACACTTTTAAGAGCTTTCCAAAACCAAATCAGGCTTGGTAAAACATTTACTTTAACCCTCCTGTTGTGTTACAAAACTGGGCACAACTTCTGTGTTGTGGGTCAAATTGGCCAACATTGGTTCCCATGCAATTTGCCAAAAATCGACACAATGTAAAACAAGGATTCATGTAAAAAAAAAAATCTCTTTTGTATCTTGTCAGAGACTAAGAAAAGTAAAATCTGCGAGAAATGTAATCATTTAATATTTCTAGGGTGTTAGTGATCAATTCAACTCACATATTTTTATGTTCAATATTCAAATTAGCTGCACAGACGCAAAATTGAAAAAAATGTGTTATTGTCATGACTAATATTTTTTGTAGTTATGTGTAAGTAGTATTTATTGCTATCTGTATTTCTGACTTTTTGTTATATCTGGTTCTCAAACCTATGTGAGGATAAAATGGGTTTCTCACTCGTTGCTGCAACAGTCTAGTAATTAAGATCCATAAATCTAATAACCAAAAAGTGCCTTGACAGATTTCTTTGACTGTGAAAGTTAACTGAATTTTCCATGGATGATTCAGCAGACGAGTCTTCAGTTTCGAGTAGATTTTGAGTCTTACATTTCTTAAGGTCTCTTTTATTTCATAATTGTTATTGTTTTTACCTGATTCTTTGCTTTTTTTTCAAACTATGAGGTGGTCAAATTTGACCCAAACCCAGAATGTATACGACCTTCCCAAAGTGTTTCAAGCAGCTTGAAAACTGAACGTAGGTCAAACTGACCTGAACACAACAGAAGGTTTAATATAATAAAACCTTTTCTATTTGTATGTTTCTTTCAGACTTTTTGCATGCAGAATGGAGTAGCATCTTCCAGCAGAAGCTAACCGTTAACCATCCAAACCTGCTTTGAACCACTCAGGACTACTGAATGGATGTTTATTAACCCTTTAACCTCACCGAAGCTCATCAACACTCTGCTCAGTGTTTACTCCTCAAAGGGTCGGGAATGAGCTAACGCTGGCAACTTGTTCGTCTGATCGCAAGACTCATCAGCTGTGAAATTCGCACATGCTGTTCTACTCACTGGGTTTTTCACCACAGGTAAATGGCTTATGAAGACAATAAAAGGCAACATGGAGGGTAAGGTAATGGCTGAGAACAATAACACCAGGAAGCACCGGGCCGAGTTTAGTGGCTGGTGCTGGTCCCAGCATGTCCGCCATGAAGGTGATGGACCGCAAGAGACACAAGACAGCTTGCTGTTCTCCGAATTCATCCCATTTTCATAATCATAAGACATCCTAGAGCTACAGCTGTGCCAATATTATGTAGGCCACATTGGGAGAAAACATGATTATATTACAGAAGTGTCGAGGTCTGGGCTCTGCATGGCACTGAATGAGCATCTAAAATACTTGAGAATCATGGAAATTGGATCAAATTTAGAAAAATGGACCCAATTCTATTTCCCACCATCGTTCCAACAATCCCTTGTCTGAGCTTCACGGGTAATAAAAAAGGGAAAGACACACACGATTTGCAACAATACAGCACTTTAAAGACTGCATGCAAACAAAATTAAAGTTTTGTGGCTTTTAGTCTGTGTTTGTTAGCTTTGAGGCTATCTATATGCTTTTGTATTAATAAACGCTGACGAAATTCACTTTTACACCGTTGGTCCAAACTGCTCAATTCTGATTGTATGCTAAAATCTGAATTTCCTGTCATTGATTAAACTATTTGAAATGTGTTATTTTAAATATGGACAATTTATTTGTTTATTATTTATTTAAATTATTTTCATCCTGTTTAGTTAAAATATTTTATTTAATCTTATGGGAAAATAGACGTCGATGATGCCATCTCCTTCAACACTATAGTCCCCACCAAGCTGACTGTTAAACTCTCAGACCTCGGCCCAAACACTTCACTTTGTGACTGGATTCAAGATTTCCTCACCGCCAGACCACAAGTGGTGAAAGTCTTCACCTCCAACTCCATCACCCTGAATGTAGGAGCCCCACAGGGCTGTGTCCTGAGCCCCTGCTCTCTCTACACACACGAAGCGTGTCCTCTCACAGCTCCACCTCTATTGTCAAATTTGCGGATGATACTGTGGTTCTGGGCCTCATCAACAACACGGCCGCATACTGGATGAGGTGGAGAGACTTACATCATGGTGCCAGGACAACTGTCTCTCTGAACGTGAGCAAAACTAAGGAGCTGATCGTGGACTTCAGGAAGAGACAGCAGCAGCAGCCACACTCCTCTTATGATCAGTGGGACCCCTGTGGAGAGGGTGAGTAGCAAGTACCTCGGTGTAAACATCTCCGAGGACCTGACTTGGACTACACACATTCAAACACAGGTTAAGAAAGCCAGGCAAAGGCTGTACCATCTGCGACAGCTGAGGAAATTCAGGGTCTCAGCTATCCTGAAAACTTTCTATTCAGGGGCCATAGAAAGTGTTCTAACTCAGTGCATCTCAGTGTGGTATAATAATGCCACAAACCAGGACTGCTCTACAGAGTCGTGCGCTAGCTGAGCGCATCTCAGGGTCTGCTCTCTGCAGCACATCTACCTCAAACGCTGCAGAAGCAGAGCTGCAAAATCATCAAAGACTCAACTCACCCCGGTAACCATCTTTTCTGTTTACTGCCATCTGGCAGGCGCTTCAGGAGCATGATGGCAAAGACTGAAAGACTGAGGAAGAGCTTCTTCCCTCAGGCCATCAGGCTCCTAAACACAAACTCTGTTTCATAAACACTCACAAGACCCATTGTCAACTGCTCTATGTACAATACCATGAACAACCCGTCTGCACATCCCTCTTATTCACATCACTATTTATTAAGTCCCAGTAAGTCTGTGTTTGTTAGCTTTGAGGCTATCTATTGCTTTTGTATTACATCTTGTTGTTTTTGCAAATCTCATTGTCTTGGTCCAAACTGCTCATTCTGATTGTATGCACATCTGAATTTTGTTTTTGCACATCTTGATTGTTTTATTTTAAATATGGACATTTATTTTTTGTTTATTATTTATCTTAAATTATGTATGCCCTTGTGTTATGTTACTTATATAATTTGTATTCTTATTGTTTTGCACTGTCCACTGAGCGGACCTGATTCGATTGCATTTCACTTCTAGTTATGCCCTGTATAACTATTATGTGACAAATAAAGAAACCTTGAACCTTGAACCTTGAACCTTGACTCATCCTGCACTACACAGATTTCTGTCCAATCAGATGCTTTCTGGAATGACCTGCCCCCTTATGCCACCCACAACTGATTAGCAACATAACAGTAATCCTATTAGTATTAATGTGTCACTTTGATTTATGTCCAATTTAGACCTTGAATCTGACATATTGAGCCTCGGTGCTAATTTTGGCAACATAATATTTTCTATTGCACAGTTTTCTATCTTCAAATAATAACTGTAAATAAACATGTCCATTTCTTAAAGGGATAGTTCTCCCAAATTAAAATTCTGTCATTGATTACTCACCCTCACGTCGTTCCAAACCCGTAAGACCTTTGTTCGTCTTTAGAACACGAATTAAAATATTTTAGATGGAATCCAAGAAATTTCTGACCCTGCATAGACAGCAACACAACTGACACATTTAAGACCCAGAAAGGAAATAAGGACACTGTGAAAATAGCCAGTGTGCACAAAAAACAGCCAGTCTGTCACGTAACATGCGTTTGCATTCATTGTGGTACTCTCGTAAACGCGTAGTGAAGACTGACATGAAAGAGAAGAAATTGTTGAAAAAAGCTTATTTAGGTTTTCTTTGCACACAAAAGTATTATCATAGCTTCATAACATTAAGGTTCAACCACTGTTGTCACATAGACTATTTTCACAATGTCCTTACTACCCTTCTGGGCCTTGAACGTGTCAGTTGCGTTGCTGTCTATGGAGGGTCAGAAAGCTCTCAGATTTAATCTAAAATATCTTATATGTCTTACGGGTTTGGAACGACATGAGGGTGAGTAATTAATGACAGGATTTTTATTTTTGGGTGAACTGTCCCTTTAATTCATACTCTCAGTGTTGATATGTGTTGTTGTTTGCACACAGATGACTTTATCAGTGAGGTGAAAAAAAACTGTGAGCTTGTCCTTCAAACCAACACAATAGTCTCATTTGCAACACTTGCTCATGAATATTTGATCACATATGACCTTGTGATCACGCCTGGCTGTTTGTTACTCTTCAGCGGATGCTAAATTCGCTCTGATAAAGCTTGTGTCACTGTTTAAATAATGGAATAGTTCAGAAATATCTTGTGTAGGCTCATTAATGCTGTTTATTTTCCTGTATTCAATATTTCTATTTCGTCAATTTATGTGAAAACATGCAGTTGGTTGCTTTTATTAAAAAGCAACATCTTGGCTTAAACAGGAAGATATTTAAGTAAGGTCATATCATCAATATTACACAGCCACGCGCAACATTATGATAAAAGCATGCATATTTTTGGACTTATACTGATTATAATTTGGACCGTCAGCTAGGTCGCTATACTTTCTGTTTATGTAGATATCAACATGCATGTTGCCTAATAGCCCACGTTAGCCGAGCTGTGCATCTCCCACACAGCTTGAAAACTGGCGTGATTCAATTCAGCAAACAGCAAGGCTGCCAGGTCTTTCTGACTAAACTGACTCAACAGTCAATAATGAAATGCTTCTGAAAGTCTTTGATCAAAACATGTTGTGTTTTGTCACACATATTTCCATGGCTGTGTTCACACAGCAAATCAGAAGTGTTCAAATCTGATATTTGTATCTTTTAAAACGGTCCATATCAGGGACTGGTCTGAATATCCATCCATCCATCAATCTATTTGTTCCACCCATTGATCGTTCTGTTTGTTTCATCCATCCATCCTCATTCTATCCATCTATATATCCATTTATAATATATCCATTATTCTACTTTTATGTTCTATTTGTTCCACCCATCCATCCATCCATCCATCATCACCTATTGTTCTATCATTCTATTGATCTATATATCCATCATTCTACTTATCATTCTATTAGCTCCATCCATCTATTGTTCTATTTGTTCCATCATCCATCCATCCATCCATCCATCCATCCATCCATCCATCCATCCATCCATCCATCCATCCGAATGTATTATATGAATTATATTATTTAATAAATCAATAGATTTGTATTATACTAAATAGTTTTCAAGTAAATAAAAGGTGTAATATAAACAATAAGGTGGTCCTTATATTAATAAGGTCTAACACCTTGCCATTTAGTCACTGAGCCGCTACACAACCAATTTGCATATATGATAATGGCCCAGATTGGATTTTGTTTTTGCTGTCATCAAAAAAAAAAAAAAAAGATATGTCCCAAAAAAATTATAATATGAGCCACATTGATGTGTTAGTGGTGTGAATGTATAGTCTATGAATATCACATCCCTGTACAAATGTATTCAAAACATGAAACATTGTACATTTCACATGTACAAAAAACAAACATACAAACGATAAACTCAGTCAGGTTCTGGTGGAAAATACCCTACGTAATGGTATTCACTGCATGGCGTTCCATTTTGTGCCTGGTTCATAGTGCACTCCAAACCATTTTCATCAGAATGTACTATGAGAAACACAATATGATCAAACACACAAACAGAGCCATGGGGATGTGTTTGGCCTTTCCAAAAGACGGCTGCAAGATTTTCAATAGAGTGCTAAATTGGAACTTTAACGGGTTTTGCAGCCATCAAGACATTGATTTGGCCCAGCTGGACCGAGATGGCAGGCCTGTGTGCTGGAAGCAGGTGAGACGCAAGAACACGTATGCAGAAAAATGGAAATCAATGCAAGTTTTAATATTGCAGAAGCAGTGCTGTGTTGGCAATTAAAGAAAATGGCAGGCATCACGCTGCCATCAACATAGAATGGTCCAAGTCAGTAGTCATGCGGAGAATGGTTGAAAAGGTCTATTAATCTATTAAATCCATGATCTATCAGTTATAATTTTTTTACAGGTTGTCACATGAGTGAGTTCAATGCACCCACAACCTGTTAAATGTACATTATAATTATTTTGTGAATTGCTGTGATTAAACCATTGCTTTCTGAGCATCTTACGATCTATTTAGTAAATTATAGAGTTAGATTGCACATCTTGGGAAGATCTTATCCGTGTTAGGTAACCAAAAGGATGTACTGGATAGGATAAGACAGGTAACATATAGTCTTGATCCAAGGCTGTCGGTTCAGAGTGACTACAGCACATTTCACAACACTGGGTCACATTGCAGTGACATCACTCCTGACTACATCAGTCCCATGATGATACCAGAAAAATGATATAATGCCTGATAAAACATGACAGTGGGACATCTGCATCTGTTATGCCTCAGGTACACTGTAAAATTAACTGTACTGTATAAAGTGTGTTATACACCATCTTAAACACAAATGTAGTATTTTATTGTGTATAACTTAGTGTTAGTTTTATATTATTTATATACTATTATATTTTAATTAATAATTTGGATCAGGTTTTTTATATTTTCAGTTTTTGTTTTAATATTAGTTTATATGAGTTCAGTTTAATTTCGGTATGTAATTTTGTCGGTTTTATTAGTTTTTGTTTTTGAAATATTACCATTTAGTTTTAATTTTTATGTTTTATTTTTGTTTAATTTACAGTTTGTAATTGTAACAACTTATTGTAGTTAGGTAACAAGGCAATATTTCAAATATTTGTATCTAATGATTATATATTTTATTTCAATTAAGCTTTATGTGGCAATAAAGCCACAGCCATATCACCCTGCAGCCCAAGACCGGTTGCCCACAGAAGCTAAGCAGGGCTGATCTCCAGGGAAAACTATAAGTTGCTGCTGGAAGAGGTGTTAGTGAGGCCAGCAGGGGGTGCTCACCCTGCAGTCTGTGTGGGTCCTAACGCCCCAGTGACGGGGGACACTATACTGTCAAAAAGCACCGTCTTTCGGATGAAACATTAACCCGAGGTCCTGACTCTCTGTGGTCATAAAAAAAAATCCCATGGCACATCTCGTAAAGATTAGGGGTGTAACCCCGGTGTCCTGGCCAAATTTCCTCTACTGGCCCTTATCAACCATGGCCTCCTAATAATCCTCATCCAGTTGATTGGCTCTATGACTCTCTCTCCTCTCCACCTGTAGCTGGTGTGTGGTGAGCGCAGACACTTGATTGGCTCTATGTCTCTCTCTCCTCTCCACCTGTAGCTGGTGTGTGGTGAGCGCATACACTTGATTGGCTCTATGTCTCACTCTCCTCTCCACCTGTAGTTTTGATTGTCTCTCTCTCTCCTCTCCACCTGTAGCTGGTATGTGGTGAGCGCCACTTGATTGGCTCTATCTCTCTCTCTCTCTCCTCTCCACCTGTAGCTGGTGTGTGGTGAGCATACACTTGATTGTCTCTAACTCTCTCTCTCTCCACCTGTAGCTGGTGTGTGGTGAGAGCATACACTTGATTGGCTCTATCTCTCTCTCCTCCACCTGTAGCTGGTGTGTGGTGAGAGCATACACTTGATTGTCTCTATGACTCTCTCTCTCCACCTGTAGCTGGTGTGTGGTGAGCGCATACACTTGATTGGCTCTATGTCTCTCTCTCCTCTCCACCTGTAGCTGGTGTGTGGTGAGCGCACACTTGATTGTCTCTATGACTCTCTCTCCTCTCCACCTGTAGCTGGTGTGTGGTGAGCGCATACACTTGATTGTCTCTATGACTCTCTCTCCTCTCCACCTGTAGCTGGTGTGTGGTGAGCGCATACACTTGATTGTCTCTATGACTCTCTCTCTCTCCACCTGTAGCTGGTGTGTGGTGAGCGCATACACTTGATTGGCTCTATGACTCTCTCTCTCTCCACCTGTAGCTTGTGTGTGGTGAGGGCATACACTTGATTGGCTCTATCTCTCTCTCTCTCCACCTGTAGCTGGTGTGTGGTGAGAGCATACACTTGATTGGCTCTATGACTCTCTCTCTCCACCTGTAGCTGGTGTGTGGTGAGCGACACTTGATTGGCTCTATCTCTCTCTCTCTCCACCTGTAGCTGGTGTGTGGTGAGCGCATACACTTGATTGTCTCTATGACTCTCTCTCCTCTCCACCTGTAGCTGGTGTGTGGTGAGCGCATACTTGATTGTCTCTATGACTCTCTCTCTCTCCACCTGTAGCTGGTGTGTGAGCATACACTTGATTGTCTCTATGACTCTCTCTCCTCTCCACCTGTAGCTGGTGTGTGGTGAGGGCATACACTTGATTGGCTCTATGACTCTCTCTCCTCTCCACCTGTAGCTTGCCCTGTGGCAGCCGTCGCATCATCCAAGTGGATGCTGCACACTGGTGGTGGTTGAGGAGAGACCAGCAATACACAATAAAGCGCTATATAAATGCATCATTCATTTATTGATTCCTTTATTTCAATTAACAAAACTGTTTCAATAATTTTAGTTTTGGTCAATAATAACTCTGTAAAGTGTGAAATACTGTATCTGTCAAAAAATATTAACTATCTAAAATAATTTTGCCCTTTTCTTGCTTTTTTAAAATTAAATTGATTTTTATTATTTTATAATTTTAAAACAGTTTTTGTGACTTAATTTTTTTTTTTTTTACAAATATAAAAAATATTTAAACATTTTTATTTTGATTAAAAATGTATTTGTCCAAGTCATGGCATGAAGACTACAATCAATGTGTTGGGAATCATTTCTCATATGCTTGATTGTGCTAAAAGGAATGTTACTTGTTTTATGGCAGCTGGGGCTTGGTGTCAAGAACCGTCTGGCTGTTGTGTGTCAAGAACTGAATGATAAACGTTTGAGATTTGGTGTTCAGCTGACAGTTTTCTTATTCCCCCTTTGCTCAGAGGGATCCTGGAATCTAATTCCAACATGGCAGCCTCAGAAGCAAAACTAGACCCAAGTGTTTGGGGAAATGTCATTTTTAATTCAATCCCATGTTCTTTAAGATAAGCTGTTAGACTTTAATTTCACCTGGGGCATCAAGCACAGAGCCAAAATACCATTATGTAAGTCTGTCACCGTCAATGATATCTAATCGCCACTACAGCGGTTTTGACTGACTTGTTGAATGTTAATAGCACTATGCACAATCAATATTATGCTAGGCGATTCACTCAAAATTTTGGTTCCTAATATTATTTAATGACAACAACAATGATAACTCAAACTAAATAATAATAAGTATTGACAAAAATGTACACGAAGGTGTATTATAAAACTGTATCACTCTTTATGTAGCCTATTGAGATAGGTTATATTAAACATATTACAAGTCTCACGATTCGGAGGTGTATTTTCTTAGAGGACTTTATTAATCTCATACATGTCTCTTCTAGAGTTTCAGAGATCTTAACAGTTTCAAAAATGCTCTATTTCAGTATAAAATCAAGCTAAATTATATAGCTGAACATAACAACATAATGAAACAATTGTCTCCTTTGTGTGCATTTTAATTCTTTGCAGGAATTTAGAAGGAACTCCATCTGAGCAAAGGGCTAACAAATGCTGAGATTTTCATTAAGTCTCCTGAGATTTATAAGACCAAGCTCTGAGCAATAAAACTTTCTTCTTGGATCTGTTACATTTATTATTTTATGTAACGTTACTGCTTATAATAAAATATTATCTATTTAAGTTGACGTGTATGTGTGTGCTTAGTATATTACCTGTATAATTGTTTATATATTACAGGCTTACAGTAAATGGTGTTTGAGTTTACAGTAGGTGTGTATCTCATAATGTGTGTTTACAGTTAGTGTGTCTCAGTTTCCGCCTCCATTTTGTCAGTAAGTTAGTGTGTGTGTGTGTGTGTGTGTCTGCTAAAGCCAGTGAGGAGGAATAACACACATACTAACTCTTCAGCGGGTTTATTTTTACACAGATCACCAGAAATGGACGGGTGAGCATCAAAAGCGCTCTTCATTTATCTGTATATAAAACAATCATTTGAACGTGCATTTTTAAAACGTGTTTATTCACACTTAACGTTACATGAATGCTAACGCTGCTAACACGCTAGCGCTGTAACACGTGAACAACTGTTGTTTCGTTATCCTATTGTAACGGTTGTATTTTACTGTCTTGTATGAAAAGCCAATATATAAAAGCGCAAGAACTCAAATTAGTAAACATAACAAACATGAGTCCAAAAACAGCAAGCATGCGTTAGCAGGTTAGCCTTACTGTTAACGTTAGCTGTTTGCTCACGCTGTGCTCGTACAATTAAACAGTTGTTTAATTAAGAGAGTCTTTTAACTAGTTTGATTTGTAATTATATATTAATGTGCTAGAATTCGATTCAATTCCCAAGTGTACCACATTTAAGTTGTAATTATATGTTTCTTTTGTTAGCCTCACGTTAGCTGATAAATGATAAACCATAAGCAAAACTACCATGATAAAATGAATAAAATAAAACACCTCCCAGTGGTTATAAAGATGCGTAGAGTTGCATTTAAAGCTGAAAAACGTCTAACGTTAAATGCTAGTTAATACAAGTTATGGTTAACCAACTAGCCCGAATCGGTACTCTAGGGCTGTGTGTCAAAACCTAGTGAACTGGTTGTTACCTAGACAGCATTCTGGACATTATAGTCCCCAAACCAAGTAACCTGTTTACCTAAATTGTATTTTTGAACATCATAATGCCAAAACCTAGTGATCTGCCTAACTAGTTGTCATCTTTGTCTCATAACCTAGTGATCTGCATACAGAATTGTAACCTCAAAATTAATTTAGCTAGATATCAAAATATCCTTTATGAACTTTTTAGTCCTGAAGCCTAGTGAGCAGCCTACCTAGACAGCATTTATAGGTGCATTTTTGGCCTGCTAGAGGAAGAGTGGGATAAAGTGATGAAATGTTCATCAGCTTAATTTGTTGTCATTGAATAATGGAGGGGATTTGAAAAGATTCGGATTAAAGGATTTCTAGCCCTCCCTTTTTTTGCATGTAAATTCCTGGGTTTTAGTATCTGTCTGATCAAATCTCACTTTGTGTTTTCAACAGCATTGGTGATGTCGCAGTTGGTGTAAAGGTAAAAACTGTTTTCAGTATCCTGTGTGCAGTCTGAATGATGGATGGATGGATAGGTGGTTACTAAAGTAATCTCATAAAGGATTTTGTAGTGCAATAGCAACCTGACAAAGGCAGCACAGTAAATCATGCATAAATATGAATATGATCGGAATTTAGTTTAATAGATGGCTGCCTGTTGCAGTGGTGAGAACAAGTGGAAACCACAACAGAAATTTGACCCCATAGATACCAGAGCAGTGTGGTTGGTAGTTTACTCTACCGCTATTACACTGAAAACTATTTTTTTTATAGTTACTTTGAAACAGGGCTGTCTCGATTACAAAATTTGCATGTGATTAATTGCTATACAAATAATTGCTTTTTAAAGTGTCAGATTTGGTATTAAGATTAATACAGATGCATCTGTAGAAGCAGTAATATTAAATCTTTGTACATACATATTGAACAAGAATATACTTACTAATTGTATTATCTTAATATTAATTCTTTAAATATTAAAATGTGCAACAACTTTACACACATCTTGTATCAAACCCAGCCACCCTTAATATTGCATTTTGGCAATATAATATTGATGTGATAATTATAATTTTTTAAATATTGGAATATAATGCAGTAGTATTTCCACCCTAAATGTTTCACATTAAAATGCCATTTTAAGGCAGTCTGATTAAACCCATGAGTCCTTAACCTTGGAAAAGTTTTCAACATATTGCATTTTGTAGATGATAAATACAAGTGAACTTTCACACTTATGTGCATTTCTTGCCATATTTGCTTAAAATTGCCTTGCTTCAATGGCAATGTCTGATCGGATTAAACATGAACAGTAATTGTGGTTATCTCAGACCTGCACTGCTATCTCACTCTTTCTTATTCTTGGTTCATCCAAACATTGGCAAACTTTGCATAGTTGCCATTAAAACCCAGAATGGGATATACAAGCAATGCTCTTCATTTAAGATATTCACCATTCCCTTGCAAATATTATTTGGTGGTAGATTATTAATACTGACCTTTATGAATTTGAGTTACTGAAAGTCAGAGGGATGATGTTAGCAGCAGTCAGACATTGTTTATATGTTAGCCTTACGATTTATCCTGTTTTGTCTTTAATTGTTGCTGTCCTGTTGTACTTGTAAGCTAGGCCCTATAGCAGGGATCCTCAAATCTGGACCATTCCTGCAGAGTTTAGCTCTAACCCTAATCAAACACACCTGAGCATGCTAATCAGAGTCTTCAAGAGCATTAGAAAATCACAGGTGGGTGAGTTTGATCAGGGTTGGAGCTAAACTCTGCAGCAGATTGGACCTCCAGGGAAAGATTTGAGGAACCCTGGTCTATAGGGTAGAATATGTCTTCGTCAATTTTACTGTCGACTCATTCAAAAATACAATATATGCTTTTTTAATATTGCTGTCAGGAACATAATTTGTCTTTACAGCGTTTAGCATATATTTCCCCTCTTTTTTTAAACGTATTTGCGTATTGCGTGGCACCAAACAAAGCTACACAAAAAAAGACAAAGAAGCCTAGGGTGATGCAAACGTAATTTGTTTTTGAATGGACAAAGAATTGCCAAGCCATTTAAGTGCATTATTGGATATTATGTGGCTGATTCTTTGTCGTTGAAAGAAAAGTGTTGTGCGGAAATGTAGAATTGTCCCTTATATATTAGATACAGGCCTGTTACAGGTCTCCATCTCCGCTTTTCATAAAATTAGGCTGGTAGTAATTGAATGGGGGCAGTTCATGTCCAAGATAGTTAGAGAAGAACTTGTTCTTTTCCAGAGATGCCTTTTGAACACAGGCTTTTTAACTCGGTTTGTTTGCCAACAATAGCATTTTCCTCCCTGGAAAACAATGTTAGCTGGTCTTTCTGGGAAAGCAGGTGGAAAAAGAAGCATTTGATCTTATTGCTTTAAAGTCCTGTTTTTTTCTTCCTTTCTAATCAGTTTTGATGCTGAGGCTTGTCTGTTAAGACCTTGCCATCTCTTAATGCATTCTTCTGCTTTCGGTCGTTTCGATGTGAAACTTCACCATTCCCTTGATTGTTTGTAGTGTCGATGCCCAGAAGGCAGCAGCGGCGGCAGGTTTATTGGCGCCGTAAAAGCAGCGTCCATAAAGAAAAATTCGGTTGAATTTTTGGAAGGCACGAACCTGAGATGATCCTATTAGGAAGTTTGGTTTGCGCCGGTTCGCCATTTGCCTGCCGTCCCATCCGTCACTTTTAGCTGCACTTCAAGCGGCGGCCTGATCGCGCCAGGGCCCTTTGGGAACGTGGACAGCTCAGGATGAGATGACAGCATCTGACATCTTAGACTCAACGAGATTAAAGCAACAATCTTGAAAAATAAGGCAGAAAGGCAGAAGCATGTGGACGTGTGTTTTATGTGCCTTGATTCCTTAAGCTGTCCGCAGAGAGCTGTATTTCATTGTTTAGTTGAGGGGATTGTGAAAGGAGAACATCTTTATTGGAGGGCAGGATTTTATTTTTCTCTTTGTGTGTCTCCGCAGAGAGGATCAGATGAGCTGCTGTCCGGAACCATGTATAACAGCCCCAGCTCTGGGCTGAGCAGTATAAGCGGTAAGTGTCCCTGACTTCCCCCCCATTCAAAAATATTCAGTTTTCTCGACCGTGAAGAGCATTAAAATAATCAAATTATAACAGATGTTTCAGTGTGATATCTGATCTGAGAAGATCTTATCTGGGAATAACCTTACGCTCTTCTGTAGGTGGGAACCCACGCTTAAAAGCATGTGACCGGAATTGCGATTATGTGCGCTCTGCATCTTATTACAGCTTCTCCAACAATAGATTTCAATATCCAATTCAGTAGAGGAAAGACTTTACGCGATTAAGGGAAGCTTTTGTTTCTTGGGTTCTATCTATTAAGGATCTTGATTGGAAATGTAGTGTGAAATGTAATAAAAGAGAAACTTAAAGTACAGTTTAGACACACTTTCAGTCCTACCTGAGTAATGAAATCAGCATATTTTGTCCCTATGATTTAGCATTTTTCATACACAGAAATGTATTTATTCCCTGTATATAATGTCCTCTTTCTGTCCACTTTTGGCAGATACGACATCCAACGGCAATGACAGCAAAAAACTTCGAGTTGAAGACAGAGTCGGCGATGCCCCACCGTCCCGTGTTCTTCACATTAGAAAGTTACCCAACGATGTCTCGGAAACAGAGATCATTGCCCTGGGGCTTCCGTTCGGAAAGGTCACCAATATCCTCACACTGAAAGGCAAAAACCAGGTGCGTGGGCAAGCTCAAATGTTTTCAATTTCACTTTTGTCAGATTTAGGGAGTGTTACAAGATATTTGCTATTTCTGGTCTGACTAACAGTTTTGAGTTAATTGAGTTCATCTTGCCTCATCCATGATATCATTTTTGTCTTAGGCGTTTCTGGAGCTCAGCACAGAGGAAGCTGCCATGACAATGGTCAATTATTACTCGGCTGTGACGCCTCATGTCCGTAGTATGCCGGTCTACATACAGTACTCCAATCACAAAGAACTCAAGACCGACAATTCAAACCAGGTAACAAATTATCTGACTTTTTCAGAAAATTGAAATACTTCAAGGGACAGCCAATCAGAATTTTAAAATCCAACTATGCTGACCAGATTTTAGACCAGTGAGATTCAGCTTTGTGCAAAACAGTCAATACAAATGTTTAATTTTGCTATTTATAGTGTGCATGGAAATTGTTGCATGGCCTTTAAATTTACACTACTGTTCAAAAGTTTACGGTCTGTAAGATAGGACTGTGCAATTAATCGCATGCGATTGTCCCGTGCATCTCGTCAGTAAAGCCGGTTCCGTAATTGGTATTAAATCGCCATCACGTGCTCTCACACCTACTGTAAGATATTTTAAATGTTTTTAAAAGAATGTTGTGCTCATCAAGACTGCATTTATTTGATAAGAAATGCAGTAATCATGTGAAATATTATTACACGTTTTCTATTTTAATACATTTTAAAATAGTTTATTCCTGTAATTGCAAAGCTGAATTTGTCATTACTTCAGTCTTCAGTAATGCTCCTTCAGAAATCATTCTAATATGCTGATTGGGTCCATTTAAATGAGTGTTTGTTGGCTAGAATGAGCTGCTATGAGGACCAAACCTTTCCCGTTGTTTATGTGTAACATAGTGCTTGTAACTGATCTCCAGTCAGGTGGGACTTCTGGTTCCAACTCTAGCAATGGTGGCGGTACGCCCTCCAGTCCAGTGCTGAGGATAATCATTGATAACATGTTTTACCCCGTCACCCTGGACGTGCTGCAGCAGGTAGGGGACGCCACAGTTTGGATCAGCCTCTTATTGACAGTTTATATTGGTGACAAATTGATGTGCTGTTGATGCTGTGTGTGTTAACTGTTTTTTTGTAATGTCTTCTCCCTTCTGTTGGTAGCTCCCCTCAATGCTCTGCTTTCTCTGTCAATAGATCTTCTCAAAGTTTGGCACCGTCATGAAAATCATCACATTCACCAAGAACAATCAGTTTCAGGCCCTGTTGCAGTACAACGATCCAACCAGTGCACAGCAAGCTAAAGTGGTGGGTTTGCTCTCAGCGGAAGTTCATGTGAAAAGCACGTTTTTAGTGCCCTACGAAGACGACACATTCTTTCTTTCTGTCTCTCCCCCCTTGTTCTATTTTTCTATCTTTTTCTCTTTTATTCTAGGCTCTAGATGGTCAGAACATATACAACTCCTGTTGTACCCTTCGCATAGACTACTCAAAACTTGTCAACCTGAATGTAAAATACAATAACGATAAGAGCAGGGACTACACTAGGCCGGAGCTTCCTGCTGGAGATGGGCAGCCGGCTCTGGACCACTCTGTTGTTGCTGCCCTGGGTAAAGATACGAGTTCCCTGCTCGGTAAGATCCCAGGTACTTGCCTCTTTTTTTTTACTATCTATTTTGGTGTGTCATTCAGTGTTTGTTGTCTTCATTCACATGCCCTAATGCAACCTCATTGCAAACCTGTATGATTCTGGGGAACACCAAACGTATGAAAGGAAAGTAAATTAAATTAGCATGAACACTCTCAGCAGTGACATTCAGTCCAGAGCCTTATTAAAAACAAGATGTCTTGAAAATGATTTTATTAGAACATCTTTTGTAGCTTCACACAATGTCTTAAAAATGTAATGCTCGTGGCGTGAGATGCTTAAAAACAGCAAGATATGATGCATCAACCAAAGACATTCATCTTTTTATCTGTTGAGTACTCAAGGAGACAAAAATGGCCATTGGTTGTCAGTTCGTTTGTCAGCCAAAACCATAATTTGTTCATAAGGTGATTGATTCTGAGTGCCGCTGAATGGGGACAGTGTTTTAATCAGTGTCATTGATTTTACTCCGTCTGTCTGAATGGTGTGAAAATGAAAATAGAAAGCTGTGTTTATAAAAGACTGAATATAGTTGGAATGTGCTCGTAACTACTGTAAAATGTCACGTATGCCTGTGTCTCTGAGTGCCTTGACTGACCTTTTCTCAGAGATCTACTCATAAGGCCTCTTAATTTAAAATGCAATTTGACATTTCCCCCGCCACATAATCAGGCAGGTATTTTATTGATATTAGGCTTAAAATGATTAGGTTTTAAAACCCCACATGGTCTTAACCTGGTCCCTCTCACATCAGGATGAAGAACTAATATGTTTTACCTGTGTGTAATTCAGCTTTTATTGGCTATCATGTCTTAAATAGACTAGAGAGGACGACTAGGCCACTTTCTTTAACTTTTCTCTACAGTTAAAGTTGGCAGAATGGTTACCTATTAAATATACGGCATCACCCTACAAATTTCGCAGTTCTGTTTATGTATGTTCACACATGTAATATAATTTTTATGTAACGTCCGGATTAGAATGCCCATTTACACGTCCCTGTGTGATTCCAGGTTCTCTTAATCCGTTGAGCGCGGCTGCTGCCGCCGCTGCTGCTGCAGGAAGAGTGGCTCTATCCGGGCACTCGGGGGCCAGCGGAGTGCTGCTCGTTAGCAATCTAAATGAAGAGGTCAGTGTACTATTACGTCTCAACCTCTCCTTCACATTTACATATTTCTGTTTGTCTTGTCATGCCATGTTATCCGTTTAGACTCCTAGAAAATGCCACTTTAAGAGATTTAGTCCTATTTGTATTTGCAGAGTGCTGTAGCCTCATTTTGCTTTGTCACTCACTCTTTCTTGCACAAAAAACTTTAATACTTATGGTCATATTTCAACCTCAATATATAAAGCTAATGGTTTTAATTAAATAATGACAATTAGTAAAATAGTTTTATTTTTCATTTTTAAAATCCCATCTATTAAATATTTTGTATTTGTTTGTTTTGTTTTTAAGATAATTTGTAATTTATTTTATATTTATTTTATTACTCATGTATTTTATTGCATGCAGTTTAAATATAATTGTATGTTTCCATCATAGTATTTGTTGGTAATATATTTAATGCAAATAGTATAAATTGTGCTTAATTTAGTTTTATTTAAAATCTAACTTGACATTTATATTTTGAGATGAAATATGATCCAGACATTTCTTTGAGGTTCACCGTCTCATGTCTTTCTTAAATCCACTTGTTTATTATAACAACAACAAACTCTCATTGATTGTATTATCTGAATCCATTAGTTCTGGTTTAACAGCTTTCTGGTCGTTATATATATGTCATAACTTCCACAGAGCGAATCATTCTCTCTTTTTGTATAAACTGTCTAACTCTCACTCTTTGAAAGCTAATGAACCATATGCCCCTTTGCTCATCTGATAAAATCGACACATTTTCAATGTTATTCCAGCATCAATCCTCACGTATTGATGTGGGGTCAGCTGTGACTTTGTCTGTCCACACCATAACTTTAAAAGGTGGTTTCATGTCTGCACAAGCATGGCAATCACAAAGAACCGGGTAAAACCCTGTGAACCAAATGCTTGAAACTGTGACGCTTTCAGCTTTTCCTGGTCTTTAATCTCCGGCATGCCTTTTAAAAACGTCATAACTCTGCTGTTGTTCAGATCATTATTATCATTATCCGATGGTCCTCTTTATTTTTTTGTATGAATGTATCCTCACCCTGGTACTGGGTAACTACATTTGGCACAATTATTTGCTTATACAATGTAGAAATGCATAAAGCAGCCATTCTCTGACCAAACTCCTGCATTTCCTGTGTACTGACCTGTATTATATTTTTTGTCCCCCCTCATTTTTTATTCTGCATTTGCTTCACTCTTATCTCTATTTTGATTTTGTCTCTCATTCATCCTGTCTTTCTCTGTCTCTCTTTTTCTTTCTCCCCTGATATCCTGTTTTTTTATCCCTTCTTTTTGCCATGCCTTGACCACACCTCGTTGTTCATGTATTTATTTGTTTTGTTTGTTTTTTGCTTGAACAAAACTTCGGACCCCCCAATTAACCGCCCTGAACCATGATCCATGACCACTTCACCATTCTGCGGGAAACCACCCTCCGTTATGGATGATCTGTTCATCTCCGCTCTTCCTCGACTCTTCTCTCTGTCCGCTTGCTCCTCTCTCCTTCTAAAGATGGTTACGCCCCACAGTCTGTTTACCCTCTTCGGTATGTTCTTGTTAGCTCTACCTTTATTTTGTTTTGTTTCTGTTATTCTTATTATTATTCATGTGCTTTTAGTTATTTTATTTAAAGTCAACATGAAATCTACATAATTGTATTCATTATGAAATGTTTTGGCCTATAATTTTCTTGTATGCCCAGTGCTGAGTATTGATGGATTTTGCATGTCTGATAACCCACATCCAACAAAAAAATTCAATGTTTTTACTTTTAGACTTTATTTTGCAGTCAACAAAGAATTGAACTGGTTTTATTGGCAATACACATTTCAATTAATCCAACTTAAATTGTACGTCTTTTTAAATAATTGTTGGTCGCTTCCACTGTTTGTTTATCTGTATTTTGAACTATAATTTGATATTAAAGAGCCAATTAAGTGGAGAAGATAACTATTTGTTAAAAATATCATTTAAAACCAATTATTGGTTTGATCTATTGACTTATTTTTGGTGGCCAATGGTGAACTAGTTGTTTTCTAAAATGTTACAAATAATTAATGCAGACACTTAGTGCTAGTTTATATAAACAAGTTTAATATAATGACACTTGAATTTTTTTAATAGCAGTGAACTTTACATCTATTTCTCGCCTCATAAATGGGTGCTGGTTATGGTGTAGTCTTTTAATCAACTGCAAACTCTTAATCGGGCTCTATTCTAGCTTTTTATTATTCCATTCCAAATGGATAAAGTCCGATCCAGCCCTACGTATTTTCTCCTGTTGAAAGTTCTTGGAAGTACATAACGTTACGGAAATAAAATGCATTGCGAATGCCATTGCATGTTGACTTTAAACCCTTACCATTAATTGGCTTTTAGAGTAAAAGTCTTTTGCTTTTAGTTTTTTTTCTTCATGCTTTTGAAGTATTTAATTTGTTTCAGTGCATGTGATCTTTGGTTTAGTTTGCACAGTATTTATGTTCCGTCTTAGTTCTTAATTCGTTTTGAATTTGAGGGTGTATATATCCGAGTCTTCTTGTCAGGTTGTGATTAGTTTCCTCCATTTCGATGAACGTTCTGTGACTCTATCGGTCTATCTTTCCACTCTCTAGTCTCACTCTTTACTCTTTCCTCCCTCTCTCGTTTCCTCTCCGGCTGCTGGCTGCTCTGTTCGCAGGGGTTTATGGGGATGTGCAGCGTGTGAAGATTCTTTTTAATAAGAAAGACAGCGCACTGATACAGATGGCCGATATGAACCAGGCTCAGCTTGGTAAGACTGCATACTGAAACATCCCTAACAGCACAGCCATTATTGTCATGACTAAGTTTACACGCCAGTCAAATTCAATTGAGCTACAAAATACACGCACAAATTAATACTTGTATACAACAAGAATTCATTAAATGGATTAAAACCTCAGTTAAGACATTTATAATGTTAGAAAAGATTTCTATTTAAAATAAATAGCTATTCTTTAGCATTTTCTATTTGTCAAAGTATCATGATCTCCTTAGAAATAAACAGTTTTCAACATTAATAATATGTTAATGTGCATCACATCAGCATATTAGAATGATTTCTGAATGAGTAATGGCTGCTGAAAATTCAGCGTTGCCATCACAAGTATAAATTACATTTAAAAACATTCAAATAGAAAACATTTGTTTAATAATATTTCACTATATTACTGTTTTTGATAAAAAAAATGCAGCCTTCATAAGCATAAGAGACCTCTCTTTTCTCACCACCTCATTTCTCTTTGTTTGGATGTACCTCAGCGATGAGCCATCTAAACGGTCAGAAGATGTATTCAAAGATCATTCGTGTTGCGATGTCGAAGCACCAAACCGTTCAGTTACCGAGGGATGGTTTAGATGACCAGGGTCTCACGAAAGACTTCACTAACTCACCGCTGCATCGTTTCAAAAAGCCCGGCTCCAAGAACTTCCAGAACATTTTCCCTCCTTCTGCCACGCTGCATCTGTCAAACATCCCGTGAGTAAAAAGCTCTATTCGGCTCTTGTCAATCTCTGTGTCAGTCGTCGGGGAGCGAAGTCATTTTTCTGTCATGTTTTGAAGGCAAGACATATCTGAAGAAGACCTCCGAGTCCTGTTCTCCAACTCCGGTGGCACTGTGAAAGCTTTCAAGTTTTTCCAGTAAGTCTGTTTCCGTTCAGATCCTCATCAAATGACACTTTTGCCATTTTTTTCATTCATGTGACCGTTTTTGCCGGCTTTTTTCTCTGCAGAGATCATAAAATGGCCCTAATTCAGATGACAACTAACGAGGAAGCTATTCAATGCCTCATCGACCTCCACAATTACAACATGGGTAATAACCACCACCTGAAGGTGTCCTTCTCCAAATCAACCATCTAAAGCAACCCGAGAGGTCTTGCTCCCTACTGCTTTTCTAGCGCTACCTGTTGACTGTTTAAATACATTGGGGACCACAATTTTGAGAATTAATTTTCCCAAGTTTCATTCCACAAGTTGTTGTTGAAAGAAGGAAATATTGTGACTGTTTTCAAGGATATTAGTTTTTTACCCCGTTTCCCTCTTGTCAGCGCTCTGACACACAACCTCTTCAGTGGAGGAAAGGTGTTGAGGTGTAAAGTCTGAACCTCTTAGAATAAACAGAAAAGAATGTGCCTTACAAAACTTACATAACTCTTTTCATACTTCATATTCTCGAACCCAGGCAGTCATCTGAGTGAGATTAAGTTTTGTTAAAACAAAAAAAAGCATTTTTCCTTTTGTGTCTGGTCTGTATAATGTGTAAAAGCCTCTTAGACCTTTTGATTTTTTTGTGGTTTGTTCAGTTCTTAATGTCTGTGACATTTTGATTTAAGAATTGTAAATAAAACTGTGATTCTCTAGTGATCGTCACTGAGATGTTAGGCCCATTCTTAGCCCACCAATCCTGCAAACCCTTATGTTGTTTGAAGGCAAACAAGAGAATGAACCTTTGATTTGCTCATTTTACATCAGTTTTTCCTAGCTTTTGTTTCATCTATGTGCGTTGTCTTTATTCTGAGTGGAAGGTTATGACGTACTTTTCTCTGCGTGTACCAACTGGTGCATCTTTATTCCTAGTGTTGCATGGATTGGAAAACACTTTGTGTGATTTTTGAAAGACGACTAGAGTAGAAGTTTATGGACCAACGTTTATGTGCCTAAAGTCTTAATTTACTCCAAGATTGAGCATTTTTGTTCACTTTTTTCAGAAGAAAAGAGACTCGTGGACAGGCTTATGAAAAAATAAATAATATTGATTGGCAATCCACACTACGATTTATTAAAGGGACAAAAGGATTGTGTGTATTTGTTTTGGTTTTTAACCCTGTAGGTATGTATGATTCGGCATCATTTTGGATGTGGCACAATTAAAAGACTTTTCTAACAAAAGCGGGAAGATTTGACTTGGCTGTGTTTGATTTCTCTTTCCTGTTTTCTGCTTTTATCTGTAGCATGCTCAATAAACACTTGTTTAGTTCTGTATTTGCTTTCTCTTCTTTCTTTCTCTGCAACCCTCCACGTCCTGTCTGTTCCCTCTTTTAATAGTTCTGACATTTTGTTCTCTTTCAGGGGGGGAAAAACTTCAGAAAGTTTGAAGTGTCAATCATTTTGGCAAAATTCATTTGGGCAAAAAAAATCATTTTGAGTTGTTTGGCAAGAAAAGTGTTAAAAATACAATTTCCCACTCTGTAAATCATTTCGCTTGTGACCCATCCATCCTTTCTGGATATGAAATTGCTTTGCCTTTTAGTTGACACTTAATTCTTCATCACAGGTTCATGTGCTTCAGCCCTTCCACTCCTAAAAACATTGATCCTTGCAGTGAATTTCTCAGCTTTTCCCTTTTTTTTCTTTTAAATTAGGCAGAATTTTGCATACACTTTAAAACAATCCACGACCTTCGTTTATTTCTGAATGTTCGGTAATCTCTTTGTTTTCAAATATGCTCTGAGACTATTGTTTTTATAATTAAGTACTTCTTGTGTGATACTAAGTGTTTGACCAAGCATTGAAAATATATTTTCTTTGTCTTCAAAATCATTTTTGGAAGAATATTTTTCTGTTGTCATTTCAAACATTAAAAGTGCATGAAATCTGAGCCACATGCGTATGTGGTTTAACATTTTATTGAAGGTGGTGTTTTGTGATTTCAAATCAGATTTAAAGTAGTTTTTGGTTATTCAGGATGTAATGTCATATAATAATGTTTAGTAGTGTTCAAATTCACTCATTATTTCCTCATTTAGTGAATATATGGTGTTTGCTATATAGTGAATAGTGACACAGCATGTACATAAATACATGAGTAAAAACAGTAACGCTCCATTGCTTATGCTTTATCGTGCATCATTATGAAATCTCTGGGTGAGATGTCATAATGGACATAAGCAGAGGCACATTTTCAGCTTTTGTCTTTCGTTCCACAACAAACCCTTTTCTACATTAACAGTTGCTTAAGAGTGTTTCTTGGCATCACGCTGATGCAAAAGACTCGAAAACAAAACTTGCGTGCAATAAAACCTAAATATGAACATATATTTTTGTCTCTTTCAAGTCTGTAGACTGTGAGGCTTAAACCACTATTCACAGTTTATTTTCTTTTCCTAAAATGAAGGTTGTCTTAACTCCCCCTTCAGCATTCCTTCATTTCACCGCTTTCTCGCTCTGTGCCGTTATTGAGTCTCTGTGTTGGATGGTCACACTGTGATGGACGTCCTGTCTTGTCTTGTCTGATGAAGACAATCCTCTAGCCTGTTTCAAAGTTAGGTTCCGGATGCTGCAATTCATCACAGGCCAGACGGCAGCGTTGCTCCACGCTGCTTTTATTTTGCACACTTAAATCGAAACACTCGTGTTCTCGATCTACCTTTATAAACAAAAATGACACAATAAATCAGAGCAGGGACCCAGACCAAATCAATACCTCGTCTGGAGCGTGAATCATGTGCTCCAGACATCTGTATCCACCCGCCATTACGCTGTTCTTCTCCCCTGGCCTTTTGTTTTCCATATAAACCCTTCTTGCTTGGAATAAGCATCTCCAATGGAGAGGAGATTTACACCTGATGGCTTAATGTAATACAAAGCCATGTGTCAGTTAGCATTTTTGCTCTTGTTTACCGTTTTATGATCCAAGTTTTTCTAGGTTCTTTTCAGTGCTAAACACAGATGGTGAAAACAAACTCAATACACAAAGTGTTTCATAAAAGATGGCTATATTGACTGTTTCTGCTGATTTTCTGTAGAGAGTAAAATGCTTCGATTACACTGTGAGAGATACTATATCCCACAATTGTGTTTTCAACTTCAACTTATCAGATGCTATTTTTGGATTATTTGACCATAATGCCAAGAGTGAAAATGCTGTTATTAATTACTCACCCTCACTCATAAGACCTTAGTTCATCTTTGGAACAAATGAAGATATTTTTGATGAAATCCGAGAGCTTCTGACCCTGAATAGACAGCAATGCAACTTAAATGTTCAAGGCCCAGAAAGTAGTAAAGGCATCGTTAAAATAGTCCATGTGACATCAGTGGTTTATCAGAGCCAAGAGAATACTTTTGTGCAAAGAAAACAAAAATAACGACTTTATTCAACAATTTCTTCTCTTCTGTGTCAGTCTTCGATGCTTTGGAAAGACATGAGGAGTAATTCATGGCAGAAATTTTATTTTTGGGTGAGCTATCCCTTTAAGATTTATTACACGTTTTTTTTTTTGATGATAATATCTTTTAAAAATGTAAAACCGAAGCTCCTGAAATATGATTATAAGGAGATGTTACGAGCAATATTGTGAATACAACATTATAAAAAAAATCTTTATACTTTAGTTTTTTATTGTACGTTTTAGCGTTTCGCTACAAAAAGTGCGTATTCACAAAAATGTAAAGATATATATCCCAAAATGCCATTCCTGGAAAGAACTGTAGATCATAACATATTGACTCATCATTTGACTAGACTGCCAAGAGTTTAGACAATTTTTACACGCAAATAAATTAAGTTTTTACAATATTTCTCATTATTGTTGTATATGTACTATTAAACAAAATTAACATTAGATTTATTTAAGAAATATTAAGAGTGTTGATATCATTTCAATGTTAAAGTCTGAGTACAAATGTTACTAGGAGTAATGTTGTGAATGCATCATTACAAATTCTTTATGCTTTAGTTATTCATTGTTCATGTTTTAGCATTTTGTTACAAAAAGTATTTACTAAACGTTCTGACTAGCATGTGACTTTCAAGATCACTTGTGCATTTGTGTCAGATGTACGTTTCTATATTACATATATTGTAATATTATGTGTAAATTGTGTATGTCATTAATTTCATATGTATTTGGTGCATTTGGGTGTCAGATCGCTAGCAAAATGTTTAATTTTATCATTATGTTCAGCTACAGAACACAAAGCTGAAGCGTGGCACTATTGACTTGATTATTTGAAAGTCATATTCTTTGTAGACTTTTCTTGTTATTCTTGTCATATTGTCATCAGCAAACATTTTTATTTAATTACAGTAAATATTAACATTTTTGTCTAGTCTTTGTCATTGATAGTCAAAACACTTATTAATTCATTAACACATATTTTCCTTTAAAAAGGTTCAATTTTTCATCCATTCCAACTTATTTGAACCTTCTCAATCTTGATTTAACTGATTGACAGTCATTTTTAATGTGGTGTAAATGTATTGTGGTTCTCGAACTCAGTTTGCCTTCCTTTTAATGGAGATACAGCCGAACGCCTGCTGTTGTGATATTGTATTCCATTTACTAAGTTCACTGCTTGATCATCTGTGCGAGTCTAACTGCTAATCTATATAGCGGCAGTCAGGCAAGTCTGCTCAGTTAAAGGGCCAGACATCTCAATACATCACCTGCTCTTATAATCTAAACCCTGTTGCCCCTGGTGCTGTGACATCTAATTCAGCTTGGGTCCTCTGATAATGACAGTATCGATTTAGATTGTATGTGGCGTTTTTCTCTCTTCAGCAGGCGTGCTTGTCTTTTTATGCTATGGTTACTTCAAGATGAGAGCTCAGTTGGCCCAGTGGGACTGTGGGATTGTCATGTGCCATCTCCAATCACGTGGGTTTGAAAGTAGCTGTCTGTATCTGGTAAATGACATCTGTTTAGCTTCTGTTTGTTCTGCGTTTGCCTGGAGACAGATGAAGAGCACTGTGTGGTACAGGGGGATTTTTGTACACATGCAAGATTTGCTTTTCACAAACATTGGATATACTCTGTTTCCAGGTACTCGATAATTAGTTTCAATGGGCCTCTTTCTCAAGCAGAATTAATTTCTGTTTTAACTATAACAATGTTTTTTTCATTCTAACAAATCGATGCATTCAATTATTCTATTCAATATTATTTACAAAAACATGTCAATTTTCACAATCAATGCAACAATTTAGTATTCACTTGAACTGTTGCATTCCATGTAACAAAATATTATTATGCATATTAGATGTGACAAAAATATTAATTGCAACACAAACATTCAATGCATCAACCACCTTAATTAAATTGCCACATTTAACTGAATATATTTTCATGCAACAAAAATATTAATATATGTATTGTTCAATTTAATGCACCAACAATCATTTTGCAATTTGTTGCATTCAGTGCAAAATAAAATACAAATATTTGACTTGATTATTTGTAGGTCGAGTAAAGCTCACCTCTGAGGCAATTTTTGCAACACAAATATTAATATATTCATTGTTCAATTTAATGCACCAACAATCATTTTGCAATTTGTTGCATTCAGTGCAAAATAAAATTATTTGCATTCAACTGTTGCATTCTGTGTAATAATTTTATTACATGAATTATGTTTTGTTGAATTTGTCAAAACTAAATTTTATTCAGAGGAACAATAATATCCAGATATTTGCTGCCACTGTTGCATTCAATGCAACAACAAACATTATTTCTTAAACTTGCACATTTAATACAACAGAAATATAAATATATGAATTGTTCCATTTAATGCACCAACAAACATTTTGTAATTTGCCTCATTCAGTGCCAAAAATAAATAAATGGTCGTATTCAATTGTTGCATTCTGTGTGACAAAATAATTGTATGTAAATTGATGCGACACAAATGGTGTAAATAGTGTTCAATGGAACAATAATATCCATACAAATATCCATACATTTGTTGCATTCAATGCATCAACAAACATGTAAATTGGAGCATTCAACGGAAAAAAACATTTTATTGACATATATACATATTTATAAATATTACAAACATATACAAATATAAATTGTTCCATTCAATAGACCAACAAACATTCTTATTTAAATAGTTTCATTCAGTTCAACAAAAAATAAATTGACATTGCAACACATTAAACCATATACATTGTAGCAATTAAATGTATTAACAAACATAAATTGCAGAATTCAGTGCAACAAATGGTCATTTTCAATGCAGCACAAAATATATAAATCACATTCAATGCAGCAAAAATATTATTAACTGGTTCCTTAATGTAACAAAAATAAAATTGTCACATTCAACAGTGCATCAACAAACATCCATTATTTAAAATGTTTTATGTTGTATTCAATGCAAAAAAAGTTATATAAATAGTTGCGTTCAGTGCCCCAGCATTTCTTGGGTAAACGGTCGTCTTCAATGACTTCACAAACTGTTTACACAGAAATGAGGTCAGTTCATGAATGTGTCACACCTTAATGAACAGTGTAGGCCGAGTAAAGCTCATCTCTGTCCTCTGAGACAGTTTTGATCGTCATCTCCAGCTTCTATCTGCAGGCCATGTAGTGTCTGAATTATTGTGCGTATTTCCACGGCAAAAGGGGGGAATCTTGTAATCACTCCCCTTAAGCCTGCAATTAGATCCTCACTTAGTCACAGGCACTCTTATCGTTTTCCTCCCGTTTCTGAGCAGACATGCTCTCTGCCCTCGAGCTAAGCACCGGCCCATCGGCTAATGTCTATACATATAGAGGATGTTACCGTGCCACAGCGGGGTCTCGAGGAGGGCGGTGATGGGCGCATGCTAATGTTTGGAGAAGGCCTCAGTCGCCGGGTTCGTCTCGCCCCTCCTAGCGCCCCATATCACTGTCTTCCTCCATCTCCCTCCTCGCACCCCATATCGCTGTCTTCCTCCATCTCCCTCCTCTCCCCCATATCGCTGTCTTCCTCCATCTCCCTCTTCTCCCCCCATATCGCTGTCTTCCTCCATCTCCCTCCTCTCCCCCCATATCACGGTCTTCCTCCATCTCCCACATATCGCTGTCTTCCTCCATCTCCCTCCTCTCCCTCCTCTCCCCCATATCACGGTCTTCCTCCATCTCCCCATATCGCTGTCTTCCTCCATCTCCCTCCTCTCCCCCATATCACGGTCTTCCTCCATCTCCCACATATCGCTGTCTTCCTCCATCTCCTCCTCTCCTCCTCCCCCATATCACGGTCTTCCTCCATCTCCCCATATCGCTGTCTTCCTCCATCTCCTCCTCTCCCCCATATCACGGTCTTCCTCCATCTCCCCATATCGCTGTCTTCCTCCATCTCCTCCTCTCCTCCTCCCCCATATCACTGTCTTCCTCCATCTCTCCTCTCCCCCATATCACGGTCTTCCTCCATCTCCCTCCTCGCGCCCCATATCGCTGTCTTCCTCCATCTTCCTCCATCTCCCCCATATCGCTGTCTTCCTCCATCTCCCTCCTCGCACCCCATACGCTGTCTTCCTCCATCTCCTCCTCTCCCCATATCACGGTCTTCCTCCTCTCCCCCATATCGCTGTCTTCCTCCATCTCCTCTTCTCCCCCATATCACTGTCTTCCTCCATCTCCCTCCTCGCACCCCATATCGCTGTCTTCCTCCATCTCCTCGCACCCCCATATCGCTGTCTTCCTCCATCTCCCATATCGCTGTCTTCCTCCATCTCCCTCCTCTCCCCCATATCACGGTCTTCCTCCATCTCCCCATATCGCTGTCTTCCTCCATCTCCCTCCTCGCACCCCATATCGCTGTCTTCCTCCATCTCCCTCCTCTCCCCCATATCACGGTCTTCCTCCTCTCCCCCCCCATATCGCTGTCTTCCTCCATCTCCTCTTCTCCCCCCATATCGCTGTCTTCCTCCATCTCCCTCCTCTCCCCCCATATCACGGTCTTCCTCCATCTCCCCATATCGCTGTCTTCCTCCATCTCCCTCCTCGCACCCCATATCGCTGTCTTCCTCATCTCCTCCTCTCCCCCATATCGCTGTCTTCCTCCATCTCCCTCTCTCCCCCCATATCGCTGTCTTCCTCCATCTCCCTCCTCTCCCCCATATCACAGTCTTCCTCCATCTCCTCATCTTCCCCATATCACGGTCTTCCTCCATCTCCTCCTCTCCCCCATATCGCTGTCTTCCTCCATCTCCCTCCTCTCCCCATATCGCTGTCTTCCTCCATCTCCCTCCTCTCCCCATATCGCTGTCTTCCTCCATCTCCTCCTCTCCCCATATCGCAGTCTTCCTCCATCTCCCTCCTCTCCCACATATCACTGACTTCCTCCATCTCCCTCCTCTCCCACATATCACTGACTTCCTCCATCTCCTCCTCTCCCCCATATCACTGACTTCCTCCATCTCCCTCCTCTCCCACATATCACTGACTTCCTCCATCTCCTCCTCTCCCCCATATCACTGACTTCCTCCATCTCCCTCCTCTCCCACATATCGCTGTCTTCCCTCCATCTCCTCTCGCTGTCTTCCATCTCCCTCCTCTCCCCATATCACGGCCTCCTCTCCCCATATCGCTGTCTTCCTCCATCTCCCTCTTCTCCCCCCATATCACTGTCTTCCTCCATCTCCCTCCTCGCACCCCATATCGCTGTCTTCCTCCATCTCCCTCCTCGCACCCCATATCGCTGTCTTCCTCCATCTCCCTCCTCTCCCCCCCATATCACGGTCTTCCTCCATCTCCCCATATCGCTGTCTTCCTCCATCTCCCTCCTCGCACCCCATATCGCTGTCTTCCTCCATCTCCTCCTCTCTCCCCCATATCACGGTCTTCCTCCTCTCCCCCATATCGCTGTCTTCCTCCATCTCCCTCTTCTCCCCCATATCGCTGTCTTCCTCCATCTCCCTCCTCTCCCCATATCACGGTCTTCCTCCATCTCCCCCCATATCGCTGTCTTCCTCCATCTCCCTCCTCGCACCCCATATCGCTGTCTTCCTCATCTCCCTCCTCTCCCCATATCGCTGTCTTCCTCCATCTCCCTCTTCTCCCCCATATCGCTGTCTTCCTCATCTCCCTCCTCTCCCCCATATCACAGTCTTCCTCCATCTTCCTCCTCTTCCACATATCCCTGTCTTCCTCCATCTCCCTCCTCTCCCCCCATATCGCTGTCTTCCTCCATCTCCCTCCTCTCCCCCATATCGCTGTCTTCCTCCATCTCCCTCCTCTCCCCCATATCGCTGTCTTCCTCCATCTCCCTCCTCTCCCCCCATATCGCTGTCTTCCTCCATCTCCCTCCCTCCCGTGGTCAGAGAAGAAGCAGGTGGAGAGGTCAGAGCATTAATGAGATGCTCAGGGACAGAAAGACAGGAGTGTGCATGTGTAAATAATCTCTTAATTACAGGGAGATGCACATTGAATAGGAAACCCTTCGCTGTGATATCATTTTCTTCCTTCAACCCCTCCACCGTCCTCCCGCTCGCGCCAGGTTCACCAAATCACAAAGACATTAAAGCAAACTCTGCAAGATTGCTGTATAAAAAGGCAATTTATGATATTAAACTAGCTTTTATATATATGGAAATCCCCCCCCCACACACACACACATTTCTACATTTTATGCGAAGATTGAAAAGGGGATGGTTTTGTTTGTGATTTATTTAATTTATTTCCATTAGGATTGTAAACTGAGCTATGAGATCTATTGTGAAGATTATTGGTGACGTGGATTTCTGCTCTTTTCTGGAATCATGGTCATATTTGAGGTCTCTCCAGCTTGTGATGGTTTGACATGGATAGTTATAGCTTACATTGAGGACTCCCGGCAGACATGATATCCAGGTGTTGGGGATTCATGTTGTCGAGAGCGATGTGAAGGATGAAGGCGAAGGCTAGCAGAACAATCTAGTCCGGTTTGGTTAGCATAGAATGAACACTTGGCATTTTTATGAAAAAGTTACTGATTCCAAAGCGGAGAAAAAGCTGCCTTTGTAATATCGTGCTCTGTGACATTATGCAACATCTGCTTTTTACAATTGAACCCTGATAGCTATTTTTGTTTTCTCACTAAATATCCAGTTTCACTCAGAAATGTCATTAAAATAATACTGCTATTAAATAAAGGGAAAAAAGAACAGTTTATATTTTACATATAAAAATTAGGGCTATTTTTAGGATTATTATTCATTAATATAAATAAAAAAGTAAAATATTACTTATTAAATTATGTATATTAGTACATTATACATATTTTTTTACATAATTCGATATATTAATATTTAACTTCTACATTTCTGCCAATAAATATTACTGTCAATAAAATATTGCGAAATAATATATATATATATACATATATTTACATGGTATTATTTACAATAGTAATATTTTAGATTTTCTTTAAAACCGAGGGAAAATATTAGTCAATAATGTAAAAAAAGGAACATGTTATATTTTTTATATGCAAATTAGGGCTATTTTTAAGATAAATTATTTTCATTTTCATTATACTATATATATAATATTTTGCCATTAATCATTATCAGTTGCCATTAATACACAGTTATAATTTACATTTACACAGAAAAAAATTATACTGTCAATAAAAATGTAAAAATAATGTAGATATATTTTTACTTTATATGAATATATTTTAATACACTTAATACATTAGTAATATATTTTTTAACATATTACTGTCAACAAAATATATGTATATATTCTTACGTTATATTATTCACATTAGTAATATTTTACATTTAAGAATTGAGGGAAAATATTAGTCAATGTAAAAAAAAAATCTGCTGTCATATTTAGTGAATTATCATTTGCCATTAATACACAGCTGGTAAGTTAGTAGTGTAACAGTTTGATTTAAAGTCCCCCACTGATCCCCTCAGTGTTAATTAGCTGATGCTAATTTTCAACAGGAACACACTTCTCTGTGTGGCTCTTTGTTCTTTTATAAAGAGGTAATTCACACAAGTACTTCTGTAAATGTAGAGTCTTAACAAAACGAACTCATGCTCAAATCCCCTCCAGAGGCTAGTGTTAAAGCTCCTGTATCTTTACCATCTTTGTGTGCAGTAGTTTAATCATACAGCAGGGCCGGGGGAAACCTCTGTATATTTATATTATGAGAGGGCACCAAAAACACAAGTCATGCAACCTCAAGCTTTCTCTGCAGAATTACACGTCTGAACATAAGCAGAAGGAATCCTGTAGGTGCATAACTAAAACCCTTCCAGCATGAGTCAATAGAGTGCCGTCACAAAGCTGTGAATTCTTTCTCATCTGTTTGACTTTAGTCCCGGCAGCAGAAAACAGAAGTGCTGCAGCTCAAGGTAAAATGTCTGAGACAGACAATAGTCAGACTTACAGTTACAGCACATTACCATCTATGAGTAAATAGTGCTAAATATGCCCACAGCGCATCATGCCGTCTGTTTGCTCTTGGCAGGAGAGCAAGAGTTTGTTTTTATGTTGCTTCAAAATCACGGCTGTTAGATAATGCATAATGTGGTCTGGAATATTGGGGCCACTGATTCATATTTTATTCACCCTGTATTTGACAGCAACATATATACAGAAGTTGATCTCCTGAACAATCCTTCCCTTGCAATAAAGTATTAACTTTAAACTATAACATGGAAAATATCATTTTTGGATGCAATATCATTGTATTATTTGAAATATGGTGCTATTGCATGTTGATAGGGTAATTAACGTGTACAATAGGATGCATCAGAATATCATGTTATTACTGGCTTAATGGAAACTCAAGAAAATGAATTTTTTCGAGCCTTCAAATACAAATCGTATTTCACTAAAATGTATTATGTAAAAGTCTTGAAGTACAGTTATAATGTAAGTATATATACATATTTATGTAAGTAAATATCTTGACAGTTATTTCATGCACTAACGAGAGGAAACATGATGTAATTCTCACTAAAGTCTTAAAATATGAATGCCTAATTTAAATGTAAATTGAAAAAAAAATGTTGCAGGGTCAATATCACCAAGAACTAGCAGTAGATATATGCAAGTTTATTTATGCCATTAGAAATAATCAAATACAACTATAAATAAGGTAATTTGACTTTTTATCTCACAAATTAAAGTTTAAAAAATAATAATTTTGCACAATTCAGTCTTTTCTTGCAATTCTGAGAAAAAAGACTTTCTTGAGCACACCACAAAAACGCAGTTGCGACTTTTTTCCTCACAACTGCGAGTTTCTATCAGGAGATTCTGTTCTTATTATATATCAAAGAAAGGTAAGAAGAAAAGTCTAAATTGTGAGACAATTTATTTATTTAAATCATGTGGCAGAAACAAGCTTCAGTATATTTTTTGGGTAATACTAATGTCTATTTTTTCTTTATTTAAATTGAGGTTATATATATATATATATATTTTATATTATATAAAAGCACTCTTTTGATTGCCAGTTGTTAAAGTGATTGATCATGGTAACACTACAGTAATTGTAAGGGTTCACTTCTGCATATCTTAACTCTCAAGCCATATTTGATTTGGAGTGTTTCACACATCCCCTGTACAGGTCACATATATAGGGCTGCAGGTAATTGGTGATTATGTTCTTGATTCCTGAAAAGGGATGCATTTAATGAACAGATTATTGGCATGATGACATACGGCTGATGAGTCGGGCTTCCCTCTGTGGACTGGAAATGACATCAGTGCAGGAGGTGAGGTCACGTTTCCTGATCTAATCTTCCTAAAGGATGCTGTATTACTCTGCCAACACAAGCTGAACGTCCAGCAAGTTCCTTAAGACAAACAATACATCGAAATGCCTTGTTTTTTCCTCTGTGTTTGGTTTGTGAATAGTGTTTTTGAGAATATTGATTTACTCTAGCTTAGTAGCTGGTGGATTCTGGTTGTGCTTGTATTGAGATAAGGACTAATTAATGTAAGATAAGAAGCATGTACTCATGAAGGAGGTCTGGCCGGTCAGCTTTAGCAGTTAGCCCCGCTGCTAACTTCACTGTGAACATAAAAATCCTGTTTCTCCAGTGATGTCTATTCAAAAGATGGATCTGGCAAAAAATGGAATTAATGAAATGTTTTACTTCGTCGGAATGCTGCAAAACTTGGTAAAGGTTTTTTGTACTTGCTATGTGATCACATGAAAAAAAAATCTTGGATTAAATTAAAAAAAGTCACACTTGTACTCGACTTTTACTTGTATTTTAAACTTGTATAAACAAACTTTTATAATGTTTTCTTTATTTCACTTCAGCAATAATCTTCCAAGTGTCTTCTTTAAAAAGAGTCTAAAGCATTCATGATTTACAGTACAACCGTTTTAGTTAGATTTTTTTTATTTCAGGTCCAAGTGTTAAAAAAATGATTTTAACCACTGCGTATATAATTTACTACCATACAATTCCCTACAAATACAATCAAAGTTTGTAAATTAACAATTTTGTTTTATTTGACCAGCATGCAAGGAGCACCCGCCTAAAAACAGACTTGTTGTAATTTGTGATCTGTTACGTAGGACTGTGTGATATATATCATCTACGATAATATTGTGTTTAATAACAGTTTTTGCTGTATTAAATTAATAAGATGATGCATACATTTAGAAAAAAGGCCTTATTAAGGTAAAGATGGCCACAAAAGGTCAAAATCAATTTAACTTTATTGGAAAAGTTAATTTCTGTTTCTCCCGCAAACTACTGCACGGAATATGAAGAACACCAAAGGCTTTGGGAGTCATCTGTTCACGGTAGTCCTAAACCTGCCAAAATACCAGCGCAATAACATGCTCAGCGAAATATCGTCTAATTATCGCTATTGGCAAAATTTCAGAAAATAGCGATATTTTTTTGTCATTATCGCACACCCCTAGTGTCACGTGGCATTTACGGTGAAAATATTTCCAGAACTGACTAACCTCATTCAGCTTGAGTATGGCTATCTTCCTCCAGGTTTAAAGTCCTTGCACACACATAGCATATATATATATATATATATAGTCTTTAGCCTATATACTGTATGTATATATATATATATATATATATCCTTTAGCCTATATACTGTATGTATATATATCAAATAATAAATAAATACAAATAAAATAACAACTACAAAAACAAAAAAATCATCAGAATATATTGCTACTTTTGAATGGTCATCAATTAAAAAGATGCCTTTCGCATTCAGTTACTACATCCAGCAGCAGGGGCTAACAGCCCATACTACCCAACCAAACTGATCTGCTAAATAAGAACAGCCAATATTTTTGCAGCCACCAAAAATCTCAACCAGGCCAGCAGAAAACAACCTTCCTGTTGAGCCATAAGCTGTAGAGCAAGACCAAAACAACAACAACAAACACAAGGAAAGCAAGTGCTGCAGACACAAGGCATTGTAGAATCCAGAAGTATTGATTGTTTCCAGCAGAAAAAGCCAGAGTGGAACTGGCACATATTTAGTTTGCTCCTGAGAGATCCAGAGATCTGTGATACTCGGGGATTCAGCGAGTCGAGCGCCCCTGCAGAGCGACTCCAGGCTCAGGGTTGTTTGCACACAGGGTAGGGAGGATAATCCCAAGGGTATTTATCACCTCCTATAGGTTACGGATACAGCTCCCGCTCTCTCTCTGGATGCATCCAGCGGTGCAGACAGGATCAGCAGAGTTAGTACGTGCTCTGAGTTTCTCTCGCTGAGGGTCATTGAATGCACAGCAGAGACCGGCTCCATCCGTCCACACGTGCGACGTGTCTCGCTGTGATCTGGAATGGCAGTCTCATTTATCTTTTACATGGGCTGTCTGCGAGAACAGACACTCTTGCTTTAGCGAGGCTGTTGAGGTCCTGGAGTTAAGAAATAAAACAGCACTGGATAATCAAAGTCTAACTAGATCTGGCCTGTGCTACAGTTGTTGCCACAATGCAAGGGTGGTGGCTTACTGGCCAAACAAGTCAAAAGAGCCCTCAAATATAATTGAAAATTATGAAAAGGGTCATCTTACCCTAAGAAACTTAAACCATGTCATCTGTCTTAAGCAAATGTCATCTTCTATCATATTTATATATATGTGATCTGGACCACAAAACCTGTCATAAGTAGCAAGGTTATTTTTGATTGTTCAAAATTGTTGATTTTTATTTATGCCCCAAAAATTTGGATATTACGTAAAGATCACGTTCCATGAAGAAATTTTTTAAACTTCCTACCATAAATACATGTTAATAAATGTTAATTTTTGATTAGTAACATGTATTGCTAAGGACTTGATTTGGACAACTTTAAAGATAATTTTCAAAAAAAAAAAAATGAAACCCTCAGATTCCAGATTTTCAAATAGTTGTATCTCGACCAAATATATACCACATACATCAATGGAAAGCTTATTTATTCAGGGTTCAGATGTGTAAATATCAAAAAAAAATTGACTGGTTTTGTCACACATACATACATATATATATATATATATATATATATATATACAGTGTATATATTGTTGGAAAAAGTGTCAATGATGTAAAATACTAGGTCAACTATTCTACGTAAACATGCAAATGTCAATTCACACTTTAATAATTATACGTTTAATTGATCTATAATCAAAAATAGAAATGGATACATCTGTCATTCTATGAATTATATACAGGCTTATTTTTAATTGAAAATGTAATATACATAATATAACAGATTGTTTGAAGTTGTACATAAAACAAAGATTAATGTCTTACAAGAAAATACTATTTCAGTCTTTTAACTTAGAAATTTCACTTTTGTTTGAAAACCGTTTCAAGACCATTTTTTTCCAGTGTAGGTAAATGAAATTTGAAATGTACTAATTTACATGAATTATTAAAAGATTGAATGTATCAAATGAATATATTTTCAATAGTAATTATGCAATAACAATTAGCATAATAATAAAATGGCTAATTGTATGGGTCAAAAATAATTTTGACCCATACAATGTATTGTTGGCTATTGCTACTAAATACCGGTATAGCCATGCTACTTATGACTGGTTTGGTGGTCAAGGCTTACACATGTGTGAGATTTAGTGACTTCTATTGCTCTTTTATAAATACATAGTTGCATAAATGATCAGGGAAATATTTACACCAGCAATGCAAATATAGATCGAATATAACAACATGGATTCACTCTCACATTTAACGCTGCTCTTTCTTGCACTCAACTAGAAAGGTCCACCTGAGGCTAACAATAAAGTCTAATCTATGTCCATCCACCCCTCCCTCCCACCCGACCCAAACTGCACCCATAAGCTTGTTTTGGCCTCTGCCGATACTCTGTCAAAGAGGCCCATTTGCTGTCTGAGGTAATCACTTCCATTAACATTTATCAGCGCGTCTGTCCGGGGACCACTTTAGAGACATCTGCTTTCTCCAGCGCTCTAAAAGGCTGCCCGCTCCGCCCCGCAGGCCTCGCCGCGCGGACACCAGAGCACCGGGGCTTTGCGCAACCATTAATTGATGTCTTTTAGGGTTTGCTAAGATATTAGCGCTTTCTCCTGAAACAATCCTTCGTTCCTGCTTCTTCCCTAAAGGGTCGACTCAAGACCGGAGCGGGAGGGGGTGTGGAAACCCGACTGCACTCCGGTGTCTCTCCAAACCCAGCGTTCCTTTGGCCCTGACACTCTCTTTGGAAAAAAAACAAGGCCTTTGCCAAAATGTGGTAAATTCCAGAAGCTTTTTAATGGAGCGTGATGCCGCAGCCCTGCCAAACCCTTGACAGGGACGGCCGATGCCAGCTCTGATGAGGCATGGTGGCACCGGGCAGGTTTCCGAGCAGGGCCCACGAGCAGACTGGCAAAATTAAATTGTGGAATATAGGATGCCATTGACAACCTTCCCATGCCAGATGTCTCCTGTAGGAGAGCTAAACGCCCTTCTCTATAAATGAAGAGTGATTTAAACCAGTTTTGCTTGTAAATTGCGCATGCATATAAGCTAGGCTTCAAAACGTATTAAGCTGCCTACCTAGACCGCAAATTAAGACATTACTGGCTCTTCCAAAAAGTAGGTGGCATCACGCAACATTGCAGAGATGCCAACTACATCAAACGAGAAAATGCCCTTAAAACAAATGTTGATTAAAGGACTTGGTTCTGAAACCATCATTAAAAATAGTTGCAACCAAAACAGACTATTTTACCCAATATTGGTGTGTGTGCTGTTTTATGTTTAGTGATGAATTGTATCGCTACATGCTGCTATAGCATCACATTCTATTGGAATCAATTGTGAATTGAGCTTCCTGTGTGGCAAGCAACATTTTTGCCTAAGTAGACTGCCAAATCACTAAAGGTCCTTGCACACAGAGTCCGACATTTCTGTATGTGCTTTTTTTTTTTTTGTCATCCTTTCCTATCAAAATGCTTGCGAAAATTCATGATCTGCATTTTTTTTATGACGGACGAAAGTTCCGGAGGCAATGTGTAAACGTGATTGACACAACGTGAGATTGTATTTATTTTTTAACGTGCAAAAAGTTCACACTCCGTGTGCAATGACTTTACACTTAAAAGAAATTGATGGTAAAACAATGTTCACAGAAAGTGCTAGCTAATTTCACAAATCATTACAAAGAAAGAGCAAATAATACATCAAATGTGACATTTTGAAGCAGAAATGTTGAAATCATGTTTTTCTATACAACCTACTCCAGTTATTTATGCATTTATTACAGCTTATGACATTTGATTTTAGTTAGAACAAACTTTTATGCACCTCTATTTTTGAGTATAAAAAAAACTGAGGTGCATAAGATCAGTGATGCCTACAATCAATCTTTTTTTCAAATGAAATAATAATGCATGAAAAAACTATTTATAAAAATTAATTAATATAAAAGGAAAGAAAAAAATGTAAATTAAAGTATTTTTGAAAAAACGAAAATGGGCCAAAATGACCAGAACACAACACAAGGATTACATTTATTAATATTTGTTTTCGACTCCTCACACATAATATTGAAAAGTGCTTTATAGCAAGTGGCTTTATTTAACTAGAAAAATGACTGCTTATCATATGCTTTGAAATGTAAAACATGGACTGTTAGCAGCTAGTTGTGAGTGTAGGAGAGCAGAACTACTTCTTCTGCTTATCTGAACATGACAAGCAGTCAGTGCTCAGTCACAGCACTCATTCAAACATCGTCTGGAGTTATTTCACACTAAATATGTGACAGCATTATAATGCACAAACAGCATATAACCAACATTTACACATAAACCCAAACCTTCTTACGTTTATAAAAATGTCAAATATATTTATTGAAATTAAAAGTTGTTAAAGGATTGATCATGTTCAGTAATTATTGTCAATAAATACAAAAGTCAGATTATTTGCTGATTATGATTAAATACTAAAAATACTGTTTCTGTAAAAAGGCTATACTTATCTAAACCCCTGGTTGTGTTCGGGACAAATTGACCCGGAAAATATTTTATTTTCTCCGAAAATACTAGTTATCATTATCACATTGGACTTAAACTTACTGACTTTGTTCAGATAGGGTATAAGTACCTCTCATATTTATTTGTAATAATTGTCAGATTTTTTTTGTGGGTTATTTCACCTAGTAACACTCAAAAATGACCGGACTCCGAACAACTGCTTATAAATCTGTCATTATGCTATATTATCACTAAATATTGGATTCATTCTTTTTGTCTTCTTGTTTTCTTTCATTTAGGACTGGTTTTGTGTTTCTATTTGCATATGATTAATCGTAGGCCTCATTTATCTGAGAGTAGGCTCCTCGTTTTTTGAGTGAAAAAGGCATTTTTTATGAATAATTTTTAAAATATGAGATAAAAAATTGACAATTTGCACTGTTTCTCACACTAGTGTGCTTTATTGTTTAATCACGAAGCTTGATTTTAAATGCTTTTATTTTGTACAAAACTACACGAAGTCACAATCGTCAAAAATGGCCGGCCATTGAAAGTGAATGGGGAAGAATGAAAGTAAGAGAAACAACTAGTGTTCAGGGGCATGTTGTGCTTGCAATCATAAAGGCCTTGGACCTGTGTGTGTGTGGATGCATGTATACTCACGCTATCACACACATCTATGCATACAATCTATTGTGAGTATTACACCTATTTCATCCTACTGTATGCCATATGCTTTTATGAATCTGATATTATAACACTCGCTCTCACACACACATAAAAAAAAATGTTTCACTACTAAACGAGGTACCTACTCTAAGATAAATGAGGCTTACGATTAATCAGATAGAAATAGAAACACAAAACCAGTCCTAAATGAAATAAAACAAGTTGACAAAAATAATGAATCCAATATTTAGTGATAATATAGCATAATGACAGATTTATAAGCAGTTGTTTGGATTCCGGTCATTTTTGACAGGGAACACTACAAGTGTGACAGGAGTTCGAACACATCCAGAGGGTGAACTATAATTAATAAGCATCAACATTGACCTTGATATTACAAAATATTGGTATTGTAAAGAATATATTACTCATACAATTTACCCAAAAGCCAAATATCTAAACCACATTTGATTAATTTGGTGATTTTACACTTACAATATTTAGGTTTTGAACAAGTGAATTACAATACCTATAACCCGCGAGACAGCACAGAGCGTCAGGCTAAAGGCTAACTGTACTGTGTGTTGATCCCGAGAGGGCATTCTCGTGGTGGGGATGTTAAGAAGCACCAAAAACCGAGGGAGCCTAGACCTGTCGGAAAAGCAATTACAAATACTCGACAAGACAAGTGTAGAGCATTCAGCAGACCTTACATGGCTTTAAAGAGATGTTAGGACCAAAAGATTCACTCTGATCAAAGCCTTGCCACACAGGAGAACCCAGGACACCGTTCCGAGGCAATCTCAACAGTGCTGTTCCTTCAAAGAGACATGACTGTGAGCGGGGTTGTCGAGCCTTTGTGAGATAACAAAAGGGACCAACCTTTGGTGGGCTAAAAATATCCTTCAGCCCGCAAAACAATTACACTGATGGACCAAGGTGGCACAACCCCCAATCTCCCAGCTTCCCCTGCCTCATGACGTGGGTGTCAGAAGAGCAGAAAGGAAGAAGTTCAAAACAAAAGCAAGATTACTGGCACGAGCGTGCAGTACAGCTTTACTTCCTGTGAATGCTTAAAGAAATAGTTCACCCAAAAATGAAGCTGAATATTTATTCTCAGGCCAACAAAGATGTAGACGAGTTTGATTCTTCATCAAAACAGATTTGGAGAAATTTAGTATTACATCACTTGCTCACCAGTGAATCCTCTGCAGTGAATGGGTGCCGTCAGAATGAGAATCCAAACAGCTGATAAAAACTTAATAATAATAATCCACAACATGACTCCATTTCATCAATTAACATCTTGAGAAACAAATACATCATTAAGGCTGATGATAAACCATCACTTCTTGGCAAAATGCCAGTCCATAGTCCATAAAGATGCTTCCTCCAGTGAAAAAGCCCATCCCCTGTTTAGAACGGTTTTCTGTGCATATTTTTCTCCTGATTCAGATGTTCACTGTAGAAAGCAATATTATGGATAGAGGACTCGAAAGCAATGGTTTGAAATGTAAAATTGTTCAACATTATGCACTGCTGTAAGTTAAATACAAATGTGTCCCCTCCATAATGTTGAGGCAAAACTGATTGCATATCTAATAGGTAAAACATTTCTGCTAGCAATCTATTGCATTTCTGATCATATTTTCAACAGCTATATCCATTTAGGCATTCAACCAACCAGTCATTGATATTTTGCAGTTATGACCTATAATGCGATTCTTACAATAAGACCAAATTAAATTATTAATATGAGTATTCTGAATAGAAATGAATGTCTCAAGCTTGATAACAAGTAAGATTGACAGCATGTGTGGACACCTGCTTCAGAACATGTCAGCTTCTCAATACATGTGAATGTGGTACATGCAATAAGCCGCGGCGAATTTAAATAATTATGAAATGCCTCGCAGACAGCAGTGCATTCATATGCAGAGAGGAAACATATGAATATATACAGTGTGTTTATTTGACGAAATGACTGACAGTGTTGTTTCCATGCAAGTCTGTGAGGTTTGATTACGCGCTGAGACCAGCCCACAGGACAGAAAGTGATGTGCCTTTATTAAAACGCCGCCGCAGTCACTGACTGCATACAGATGCCATAATGTAATAGATAGCATCACGCGCCGTGTAACAGAGCGGTGAGAAAGAGCGAAAGGGAGGGAGAGTAAAAATAAAGTCTGCCGGCTCAGTTCATGTCACCGCGCTGGAATTTGCATGTTATCAGAGGCAAAATATCTCAATCAAAATGTCACCCGCCGCCTGCAGTCCTCGGCTGGGCTTTGATGGCGCAGAGGCCAATTTCTGTAAAGTGGAGCTCAATGCAAGGACTCTCCAAGGGACAGAACAACTTCCATCTTAGAATTTGAAATGGAGAAAGAAGGAAGTGTGAGAAATGTGCAGCTTCACTTAGGTTTGACGCACACCGACTCACACAGTTGGCGAACAAATGTCAGAATCGAAAGATCAAACATTGGCTTAGCTCATTACTTAGCTTATTTTTAAGAAACAGTTCACCCACACATGAAAACTCAGGGTGAAATTAATCTGGAACTGTCTCCAGATTCAAACTGGGGTTCAATATATCAGAATATTGCTCTTCGATATTTCAAAAAATCCGACGGACTTTAACAAAGAGTGGATGAAATCCTCACATTCGCACACCAGTCTAAATAGATACTTAGGATACTTAACACCTTCTCCAGACTACCTCTGTCTCCCTCATTACCAGAGAGTGTGAAAACGCCTGTATCTGTGATTCATTTAAACGCTTAAACAATTCACTGGACCCAGATATTAAAGTAGCAGTTTAGGAAAAGTGCTAAAAACTTGCAACACTTTGCAGGTCTGTGTAACAGAATGATGAATTAGTCTAGCTGTGTCCATCTGTCTGTGTGAGTGGATTTGTGTAGTGCCCTCTGTTGAGACTCACCGGTATGACGCTCGAAGTTCACAGTGAAACACATGATTAGATCAAGTCCTGAATCAGCAGGGCCAAATACCATCCTGTCCTTCCTCCTTAGGCTCTGTTCACTGGTATTTCCATCTCAGCTCAGTGACCTTTACCTGTTAAGCTCTGGTATCAGAGTGTCCTCAAACACACACACACACACACACACACAATGGACTTACATAACCAGTCAAGTCCACACACACACACACACACCAAAAACTTCTGAAACATGCACAAGCATAGGTAAAAAAAAATGATAGATAGGTAGATAAACAGACAAAAAATATGTTCTTGTTTGGAAAATACTTTACAGTCTTTGAAGAAACCTGCAGGCACAATAACAATATGGAGTTTACTCTGGACCGTTCACCCCTTTCTCTCCTGCCTTTGATAGGAAGATGAGATTGTTTCTGTTAACACGCACATACACACACACAAACCAGAAATCAATTTGATTATTACACAGTACAGTGGTCCCACCATTACTACCAATGTTCTGGGGACTGTGTCCTTTTGAAGCATAGCTAGAAATGCATTCTTTCTCTCAGACCCCCCCCATGCACGAGCACGGCTCCACAAAGACAGTCTACAGTGCAAGTCAGACTCCTGTTCTGACTGCACCGTGCAAACGCTACAGAACAGTCGACCCGCTTCAACAATAACATCAAACCAGCTGTAGGCTAAGCTCACTATCAGAAAACGGCCGAGACAACAATATGGGTGAGTCTTCATAACCTCAGACTTCAAGTCCTGTCGGTATGACCACGAAGCTCCAGACTCTGGCAGCTCTTTTTCTCTGTGATGGCACGATCTGTGGCTGTTTTTAGAGCTAGGGGAGGCGTGGGCCGCTCGCATCCATTAAAGAGAAGGTGCTGGGAAGTCTAATTCATTTGTCACTTTAGCCTGGAAGTTCCAAATGTCAGACACAACGATTTTTCAGCACACATCTCCTCCTGCTCAGTGAAGACAGAGGCGAGATATTGTATCGAACGACGGTTGGGGACAAATACGAAGCTCTGAGCTAATGTTTCTGTTTATTACAGCTGTCCTGATAAATGACATCCGCCACTGAATTTTCAGTACGTCGCACAAGATCCCGCAGTAACACCCGACCTCATTCTTGCTAAAGTGTACACTGACAGAAAGTACAAAACTGCTGAATTTACAGATGCTTTCAACCAAAGCAAATTCAAATTTTTTAAAGTATGCATTTTATCAGTTAATATGAATAAAACCCATGCATAGACTCTTAAGATTGAACTTAAGAAGAACTTAAAACAACAATAATAATTATATATATATATATATTTATTGGGGTAAAGTATGAGCTGATATTTTTCATTGCAACATTATACTTTTCGTTTTACAATTAAGCATATTTTCCTTGTAATTCTCATTATTTGAATATATAAAAATGTTAATATAATATTTTTGTATATAACATTCATAAAGTTTTTTAAATATTTGCTTTTAATAATTAAGTTTCTTTGAGTTACTGCTTTAGTAAAAATGTATTCACAATTTTGCGCGAAATTGTCAAAATATTGTTATTATAATGTAATGCAAAAATTTGCCATGTTGCCTTTCTATTTGAACTATACCTTTAATTCGTAGTGTCAAATGGTCATGGAGAATGGAACATACACATTTGATTTTTGGGGAAAAGTGCATGTAAATACAGTATACTGACACATACAGATACTGCACGGGTCTTTCAAATATTAGAAAAGTGCATGTAAATACAGTATACTGACACATACAGATACTGCACGGGTCTTTCAAATATTAGAAAAGTGCATGTAAATACAGTATACTGACACATACAGATACTGGGTCTTTCAAATATTAGAAAAGTGCATGTAAATACAGTATACTGACACACACAGATACTGACGGTCTTTCAAATATTAGAAAAGTGCATGTAAATACAGTATACTGACACACACAGATACTGCACGGTCTTTCAAATATTAGAAAAGTGCATGTAAATACAGTATACTGACCCACACAGATACTGCACGGGTCTTTCAAATATTAGAAAAGTGCATGTAAATACAGTATACTGAAACACACAGATACTGCACGGGTCTTTCAAATATTAGAAAAGTGCATGTAAATACAGTATACTGACACACACAGATACTGCACGGGTCTTTCAAATATTAGAAAAGTGCATGTAAATACAGTATACTGACACATACAGATACTGCGGGTCTTTCAGATATTAGAAAAGTGCATGTAAATACAGTATACTGACACATACAGATACTGCAATCTTTCAAATATTAGAAAAGTGCATGTAAATACAGTATACTGACACATACAGATACTGCACGGGTCTTTCAAATATTAGAAAAGTGCATGTAAATACAGTATACTGACACACACAGATACTGCACGGGTCTTTCAAATATTAGAAAAGTGCATGTAAATACAGTATACTGACACATACAGATACTGCACGGGTCTTTCAGATATTAGAAAAGTGCATGTAAATACAGTATACTGACACATACAGATACTGCACGGGTCTTTCAAATATTAGAAAAGTGCATGTAAATACAGTATACTGACACATACAGATACTGCACGGGTCTTTAAATATTAGAAAAGCAGCCTAGTGGATCATCATTTAAATTCCACTCTGACTCTTGGCTCAAATCCAGACATTAGACAATGGATTGAAATTAAAGCCAAAGCTAATGGGAAAACATGCATGACATAAACTTCACGGTTAGCCATGTTCAAGCTGCGAGACCCTCGCCCTCCACACAGTGGATACAGCTGTGACCTGAACAGAAGAGCAATGTTTTTCAGAACATCATTAACATTAATGGAGGCACAATCAATCAAAGATTTTAATCACAAATTGTTTAATATTCTATTCACCTGAACACTTCAAACAACATTTCTGTGGCCGCCTGTGAATCCTGATAAGTTGGCCACGCAGCTAGTCGGCAGAATGCATTAATTAATGCGTTTGTTTGCAGCAAGCACAATTATGCCGTTGTTCAGCGTGTACTTTAACAAGCAGACAGGACTTTTTAGAAATGTCTGGCTGCCGAAGAGAGCGCTAAGGCCAGCACCCTCGTCATCTCTGCAAAGGAGACACGTCAGCACACCCCCACGCTCCACCGGCGACGGCTTAATACAGCACTGATGATCGTTTGCACTGGCCTCGAGTTCACACTACGGGTGCGAGATTGATGCCATGTTGATTTTTAATGATGTGCGCTACGACGCAAGCGGAGAAGGGGGGCGCATAGCGCATCCTGCACTACGACCATGCAAAATGTCATTCTAATTATCTCACCAGCCAGCCAATGAGGAAGTAAACATTTACACTAACCTGTAACCCCTGAAGCCGAGACTCGGGGCCCGCTTTCAGAGTGGAACCCGATTTATTGGCAGACTCTGATTTGCCCGGCGACTAATCAAACCAGCCGGCAGCGTTCGGCTTCCACCCGTCTGTAAACAACACAGACTACATGGCATCTACATAACAAATATGAACTGCCATCCTCGTAGGTGAACGCGCGAGACCTCAATTATTTCAGTCACCTTGTTGTCGATGAGCAGGTTGCCCTCATTAACCCCAACCGTTATTACAGTATTAATACAGTACAACCGGGAATTGCTTACAATAGTCAATAGCGCTAGTCAAATAAGATTGACAACAAGATTTTTATTAATGTGCAATTACAGATAAGTACATATTACTATAAGTAGGCTTAGAGATAAGTAAATTATTAGGCAAACATAGATAGTGTTACAGCTGTATGAAACAAAAATCTGAATAACACACACATATTTATGTTAATATTTATGTTTTATATATTTATGTATATAATTATTTTATATATTGGGGTAAAGTATTTGTTTAGTCAGTTAAGCATATTTTATTATATATTTTTTATTTATTGGGGTAAAGTATGGCCTGAAATATTTTTTTGAGAACTAAGCATATTTTTCCCGTAATTCTCATTAATATAAAAACTGTATTTTTATATTTAATATTATTTGTAAATATCGGAGCTATTTGTTTTTATACCATTTAATTGCGTGTTTATTTAATTAAAGCTATTTTTAATAATTTATAATATTTATGTAAATTATGTCCTGAGAGATGAAATTAAATCTAAAGTATAACCTGACATATTTGTAATTGTGACTTTATGTATTTATTTATTTTTGTCAGTTAAGCACATTTCCCCATAATTCTCATTAGTTTAATATTTAAAAAAGTATACACACAAGAGACCAATTATTGAGTTCTTGTTTTAAAGTAAAACCTTTCCACATTACAGTAATGAGAATTTTCAATAATTATAATTCTATATTTCTAATGTAATGGGCTAACATGTTGTATGTTTTTGGGCTGAGATATGAGCAAGACATTTCTTCATGAGATGTATTCCTCTTTGTTAAGGACACTGCTCGCCCATCACTGTGTTTGATCGTCTGCTTCGTAGAGAGCAAGCTAGGGGCTTGTATGTGCGGTACGGGTGGGCCGTGTATTAGTAGAGATAGAGGTGGTCAGACTTGACCTTTTGGGTCCAAGATGAATAACAGCTAGTCTTCATCTCTAATGTCTGGAAATAGTCATAGATGACCTTTACTCGAAATGTTCAGCATATTACTGAGTTAGACCGGCTCTCTAAATGACCCTGTCCAGATGGCTAATGCAATCAAAATCAACCATATTTGTTATTAAGGCTTTGAGGGAAATACATACAATTCATGTCAATTATGTAACTACTACTTCAGGTTTATTTGTAGAACTATACTGTGTTTTTTGCATATACAATATAGCATGTATAACATCAAACAAACCTTTTCTAATCATCATACGTTATGGAAAACAATATCGAGTGTGATTCCGAGCCCAACCTTCCACCATTCAATTAAAATCCATTCATTTCCTCATTTCCCATCAACGGCTCTTGTATATGTGATTGCATTCTGTTCTGGATGTAGTGGACGATCCATCATTGTGGCTCTTGTTAAAGAATACGTGCGGTCTTCCCAAATCTGCATAAACAGCCAGATTCATTTCCATCAGCCCTCAGAGAAAGAGAGACAGGAACTTCACCTCGACAAATCGCCTCGCTATAGTTTCAAAATAACACCCCCTAAGATTATTTCTGGATAATTGGCTCCTGAAAATAAGGCAATTATATTTTTTTTATCTAATTATTTGCTTTCCCCCCCTCTACAACAAAGTTAATTCTTCACACTGCAATTAGCGAGTAAATTCAATGCTGTGATGTAGAGATATATATCTATTTTTTTTATCTAGGGTTTTCTCTCAGCACACGGGCTCCACGGCTTGAGGGAGGCCTCGCTTTGGCATGTAAGGCGTTGTCCTGGCAACCATCTTGATGCAGTCGATGATGGGGCAGACGCTGAGGCACAGAGTACAGCCGGTGCAGCTGTCCTGAATCATGGGGAGATGAGTCTCGGGGTCAAACACAATGGCCTGCCAGACACAGAGACATTAGAATCATTATATCCTCACCAGGGGCGACAACCTGCTCCGACTTGACGTCACACAATACAAACACAATGAAGACTGTGTGCTGTCCCATCACCGGAGCACACAGATGTGTGGAGACCTGTCATGAACATGTCATGTGCCTCATATTTAACACATTTCACAAAATCAAAATATGAAAATAATATTCTATATTTGCCATTTTGGGGTGTTTTGTATTGTGACATTTTTATTATTTAATTAGGCCCAAATTCTCATCATAATAAAAAATAAATATAAACATTGCAAAAATATTATAATATAATTTACAAATTTCAAAGCTGATGTATTATTAAAATGTAAATCGTATGTATACATCATTATAAAATTTGTAGTATCTGTGTTTTATTTTAACATGGTTTAAAAAATATTATTAATAATAAAATAATTATTTTACAGCAATCAACACAAAAATTACTGTATTAAAGTGAAAATGTAAAGCAAATTATATTTCATTTTAATTTGAAAAACTTTCATTTTAAGCTGCTTATAAATAATGAAAAACCACAACAACAACAATAAATGTATTATTATTATTAAAATTATATTTTTTGCTGTAATAAAGTACAAGCTTACAAGTGATGGAAATGTAAATAATTAATTAATTATTATTAATAATTAAAACTTCATAGCTAAATTTTTTAGCTGGTTTAGAAATGACAATTAACAACAAAAAATTATAAATAATCATCATCATCATAATTATTATTTGTATTAATTTATAATAATAATCACTATTCTGAACACAAAGGAAGATATTCTGAAGAAAGTTTGTAACCAGGCTGTTTTGGTGCACCATTGACTTCCATAGTTGGAGGAAAAACATACTATGGAAGTCAATGATGCCCAGAACCACTCTGTTTCCCACATTCTTCAGAATATCTCCCTTTGTGTTCAGCAGAACAAAGACATTCATACAGGTTTGGTACTTGAGCGTGAGTAAATGACCACAGAATTTTCATTTTGGGTAAACTATGCCTTTAATATAATTGTTATTTTACTGAAATAAATACGGAATTACACTGTAATGAAAATTGAAAACAAATTACCTTTCATTTTCATCAAACTCAAAGTTATTTTAACATGCCAGAAATTAAATTTGTGTAGTTGTCTTAAAAATGTCACGTAACGAAAAATCTTGAACGGGCCTAAATTTTCTTCATTTCCTTTATGCAACATATAACATTTTACAGAGAAGAGGAAGGAACGCCCATCAATCTAAACGTTATATTAGACTGTTAAAACTATCTGTAAAATGTTGTGTTTGTACAGCAGACAGATTAGACATTATTTTGGCAGGTGGAATCGAGTACGGGCACTCTTTCAAACATAACCGGATTGCTGCTAGCGCGACAGAGTGCTGTTTTCTATTGCTTGATGGGCCACCTATTTGATTGTGACACATTATGTTGATGAATGCTCCTCTATATTAGAAAGCATTAATAATGTGTAATTCCTCTTAGAGATCCACTCACAGACAATGAGCGTCACTGTGAACAATTACTGCTTTGATAAAACCCACACTCTACTTCATCAATACCCTTATGATAAATTGCAAGGGACATTTATTTAACAGGAGAGGGTGAGATGAATACTTTAATAAAACTGTCAGAGCCATCCCACTTGCCGTTCTTCTGCTGGCTGAAGCACAAGGGGACATTGCCGTTTTCAACGCTTATATTCATTACAGTCTCTAAAGGGAAAATCAGGTGCGCTAATGATACGTATTTAGCCTGCCAGTAAGAGGCGCTAAAGCACTCGTTTTTTATTTTAATTGGCTTTTTTCTACTTTTTATGACATGTATGTCAGGGTAGAACCATAAATATTGCTATACTGGTTTTAGTTTAGTATTCGGTATAGTGGTTTTAGTATTTACTTCATTATTTGCAGTCTTACAGAATGCTAGCATGTGTGCTAACGCTAGGCTAGGCATTTTTCATTGTATTTGTTAACGTAAGCCATATTCTGTTAGCTATAACTGAAAACCACTGGTTGTTGAGAGCTGGAAATGGTTCTTTCTCAGTTTATAAAGGACTAACTGAAGTCTTTGAGCCCTGAAGAGGCCAGGAGCTGTAATTGAACAGCCAGAGTCTAGGAGCTATGGTTTGTGTGGGAACAAACAGGCAGTGGGCGGACGGAGGGAGGTACGCACCTGGTATCCAGCGTCGTTACAGGTCATGTAACACTTCCCGCAGTTAACGCACATCTCTGGATCGATCAGAGCTTGCACTTGCTCCTCAATGTTGAGCTCTTGATAGGAGCCGATGTGTTGCAGAGCTTTGGCTATCACATCCTGAGTGTAAAAACACAAACATATGGCAACTTCAGACCAAAGGTCAAAGGTCTTGAGGAGAAAAATAGATTCTGAGCTTTAACGATATGTAAGCAAGTGAATAATATAAGTAAACTCACTTTAACTCTTGGCACAGGACCCTTGGGAGTGTAAACTCTCATTCCTTCTGTTGAAACGGTGTCGTCACTGAAGTCTCTCAGTTTCTTTTTGCGGTTTGCAATCGCTTCCTTCTTTTCCTGCAGGTACGGGCCAAAACTGGGTAGACACTATTGGGGAACAAGAAAAAAACAGAATGAATTGCACACACTAACATTTTAGCCAGTGTTGTTATTGTTAACTAAAACTATCTTTTTTAAATAGTAATTGAAATAATGGTGGAATAAAATATATAACAATTTAAATAATGAATATGAAAAATATTTTCATATTGTGGTCAGCCTGTCAGTGCACAGACCATACGCCGCACACTGCATCAAATTGATCTGCATGGCTGTCGTCCCAGAAGGAAGCCTCTTCTAAAGATGATGCACTATAAAGCCCGCAAACAGATTGCTGAAGACAAGTAGACTAAGACATGGATTACTGGAACCATGTCCTGTGGTCTGATGAGACCAAGATAAACTTATTTGGTTCAGAAGGTGTCAAGCGTGTGTGGCGGCATCCAGGTGAGGAGTACAAAGACAAGTTTATCTTGCCTACAGTCAAGCATGGTGTTGGGAGTGTCATGGTCTGGGGCTGCATGAGTGCTGCCGGCACCGGGGAACTACAGTTCATTGAGGGAACCATGAATGCCAACATGTACTATGGCATACTGAAGCAGAGCATGATCCCCTCCCTTCAGAGACTGGGCCGCAGGGCAGTATTCCAACATGATAACGACCCCAAACACAACTCCAAGATGACCACTGCCTTGCTAAAGAAGCTGAGGGTAAAGGCAATCTGTGGGGCATCCTCAAACGGAAGGTAGAGGAGCGGAAGGTCTCTAACATCCACCAGCTGGAAGAGGACTCCAGTGGCAACTTGTGAAGCTCTGGTGAACTCCATGCCCAAGAGGGTTAAGGCAGTGCTGGAAAATAATGGTGGCCACACAAAATATTGACACTTTGGGCCCAATTTGGACATTTTCACTTAGGGGTGTACTCGCTTTTGTGGCCAGCGGTTTAGACAGTAATGGCTGTGTGTTGAGTTATTTTGAGGGGACAGCAAATTGTCACTGTTATACAAGCTGTACACTACTACTTTACATTGTAGCAAAGTGTATTTTCCTCAGTGTTGTCACATGAAAAGATATAATAAAATATTTACAAAAATGTGAGGGGTGTACGCACTTCTGTGAGATACTGTATACACACACACACACACACACACACACACTAAATGAAAAACAAAAAAAAACATGTTGCTTGGCATCTACCGTAAGCCTAATTGAATTAATAAAAAATATAAAACATAAATAGAATTATTAATATTAATTATAATAATATTAAGAATAGCTGTATAAATAAAATAACTATAATTATTATTATAATTGTAAAATATGAATACATACTATAATAATATATCATAAATAATAATAGTATTATAGTTATAGTATATAGTCACCCAGACTGAAGTTAACTGTTAACTGTCTGTGTTTGTATATCGGGCTGTTTAGTGGCTCCGGCTACAAACACAGTTAAAGTGATTAGTAATGAAGTTGTGCTCAGGTTGAAAAGTCAAAACGTGGCGCAGGTGTTTTTAAATCACTGTATTTCTGAAGGAACACTGTCTTTAGAAAATGTTTGATGTCATTTTCATTTCATCTTGCATGTAATATGTCTGATAAAGCAGCGTTTGTAAGCTCAGTTTACAGCCGTTACCGGGTGCAAACCTCTAACGTTAACAATATTACTCCAGCTTTTAACCCTCTCCTGCTGGCAGAGAGTGAATTTGCATTTTTTTATAAGTCCGTCTAAGTAGTTATCACTGCATCTTAGTCCGTCTGATTTATGAAGAAAACATATTTAGCTTGTTATAAAAAATCTACTCCAGAGGGACTTAGCTGTTGTTATTGATTCTATTTGGATGTCTACCGGAAGTTAAGTTAGGGCCACAAACACGCGCATGCGCAGTAACGATTGTTTATGTCATTACCGTTGAAACAGTCTATACAAATAATATTAAAGCAACACTGATTGATAAAGGAATTATGTTACAAATATAAAATATAAAAAATAAATAGTGGCATTCTTTGTGGTCTATGTTGTTCTCTGGACATTTGTTATTCTATATGCTCTCCTAAAACAGATGTCTGATATCATTTGGTGATTTGGTTGTGTTTTCTTTGAGGTAACCAATTATATTTCCTGTCATACTCAATTACGTTGAATTGTGAAGCACGCTCTTCCTTTCACACAGTGCCATGTGTGCTCCTTTAAGATGCTCTCACCAAGGAGACGGGTATTTATGCTTACTAGTGATTACTGATTCACTGGACTTCAGATGCCATGTGTGCCAAAACATGAGCGCAGCGTCCCTCATTAGACCATCAGAGAAGTACACACGCTCACAGGAGAGCAAAACAAAGGCATTAAAGACACACGCTGCTCCCTTCTGAGGAGTGGCTACTCTTTTTCATCCTTGAAAATTAATGAGATCCCTTCTGTCAACATACAGCGGTTTAGAGTCTAATCTGCTCTGGGCTTAACCGCTTTCATTCCACGCGGAGGTGAGACTTCAGGTTTGTGGTGTTTTGAACGGGGCGATGTTTTAATGTTAAAAGAAAGAAAACTTATTGGCAAGCACGCACGATCGATATTACACCCGCAGCCCCTGAAGCAGCTGCACACATTGTCGAAATCGCTTGTGCATAAAAAGTAAAATGAAAACTGATGTAGGTCACGCAGAATGATTTCTGAGAGATTATTGTCCTTGGTTTACTACTTTTGTATCTTTTGAAGGCCCTGTACTGTAAAATCATGCAATATATTTGCAAAAATATTCATTTGCCATTCAGGCTTAAGACATTACCGTGGTGAAGAACAGGGATTGCCGGCTCGCTCGGAATTGTGGGAGGAAGATTCTCCCGTTGATGGATTCAGCAGAAGTGTGTCGACAGAAAACATGATCTCGGCCACTTCACACTCTCTCAGTGAGCGTCTCGAAGAGAACTGGGATGGCTTCACTTATTTGATTCTCCGAGCCAATTCGCACCATGCTAGAAAAACCAGGTCTTGGCAGCGTAGTTGAATATGGTATGCTTTACCCATAGGATTTATACACATTTTGGTGGTTTTATGTCAGTAGATATTCAGGGCCAATCCAGCCTACTTGGATGAATATGGAGAAATCTTTTGATTAAATACTGGAATATTAAATACTATAAATGCTGAAATGTTAATTATGCCAGGTATCATTTTCATTTTACTGGAGATAAAACTAAATAGCTCATTCTAACTGACTAGTACAACAAACTAGTACAACAAAGCCTATGAAAACAAAACAAATGTGTTATTTATAAATATATCAAACTCGTTTCATCTGCCAGGTATTATTTTTATGAAGTCAATCTTTACATTTTACTGGACATAAAACAATATTTTTCAAAAGTTGACAAACATAATAAAATAAAATCGATAAATGATATTATTATAATTCTTACATTTAAATATATACATTTATTTATTTATTAATTTGTTTGTTTAATAATTACATTTGTTTTATTATTTATTTTTACCAAAATAATTTTTTAGTATTTTTTAAATATTTTTTTAGAGATTACACACACAAATATGTATTTATAGCTGATTACATATTTTAAAAACATTTTTAATGATTTTCAACTAAACACTTTTTATAGACATTTCGATTAATATTTTATTTAGTTTTTCATTATTTTAAATGTTTTAAAGAAGGCCTGTAAATTACATATTTCCTGACATTTCCAGGTTTTTAATGATTGTGGGAACCCTGTGATAATCTAGAAAATGATTTAACATATTTAAACCAAATCCATCATGGACTTTCCAAAAGACAGATAGCATATGAATGTGGAGTTACATAATCTGCAGGAGAAAAATATAGATTTGCTCAGTCAAAATAACATGGACATCTCGGGCCTCTCCTGAAATCCAATCCAGTGTAATAGTTCAAATATTTCACACAAATGCTAAATTAACATCGTCATTGCCAGGCAACGCTCCCAGTTCTTTACGTTTCCCACACTGCCTTGTGAATGAACACAATCTCCCTGCATTACTGTCACATGCAGCTGGCACAGAATGTGTGAGGAGTGTGTATGGTGCAGGGGGAAGGAGGGCCGCATCCCTGTCGTGTGTTTAAGTGGACCTGTTTGCTGTGATTTCCCCAGATTATCATATTCGAGGCAGTTCGGAATGAAAGTATTCTGCATGCTGCAGGAGAGGGGATGATATGAGCACGCTGGCAGGCGGTTTGTCTTCGGCCTGCTGGGGACGGGGTCGCTGCACAGCTCCAAGCGGCTGTTTGTGATATCGGGTGAACGGGATGAACAGATGTAACGATGGGACACGACTGTGTGAACACACACCAACCTGAGTACTCAACCTCATTTAAATTCACACACTAACACACAGCGACATAAAAGAGAAAGACAACAGGGAACTACCATTCAAGCATTTGGGGTTGGTAAGATTTAGTCTTTTATGCTCACCAAGGCACCATCTATTTGATCAAAAATACAGTAAAAAGATTACTACTGTGAAATATGATTACAAATTTAAAATATCTATTTTATATTTCAAAATGTAATTTATTCTTTTGATGGTATAAAGTTTAATTTCTTGCATGATTACATGATCCTTCAGAAATGATTCTAATAGGCTGATTTACTGTACAATAATAATTTCTTATTGTTATGAATTCTGAAAACAGTTGTGCTGCTTAATATTTTGATAGAAACAGTTACACAGTTTTTTTCAGGATTCATTGAGGAATGAAAAATTCAAAATAATATTATTTATTTGAAATATAAAACTTTGTAACACTATGTATTAATTTCTTTCAGGGTAAAAAAAGGAGATTTCCATTCAAGCAAAACTAAATTATAATAATAATAAATATATATATATATATATATATATATATATGAATGAATGATGAATGATGCATTTTTTATAGTGCTTTATGTAATGTGGGGGGGGGGGTCTCTCCTCAACCACCACCAGTGTGCAGCATCCACTTGGATGATGCGACGGCTGCCACAGAACAACGGCGCCAGTGCGCTCACCACACACCAGCTACAGGTGGAGAGGAGAGAGAGTCATAGAGCCAATCAAGTGTATGCCCTCACCACACACCAGCTACAGGTGGAGAGGAGAGAGAGACATAGAGCCAATCAAGTGTATGCGCTCACCACACACCAGCTACAGGTGGAGAGGAGAGAGAGATAGAGCCAATCAAGTGTATGCGCTCACCACACACCAGCTACAGGTGGAGAGGAGAGAGAAACATAGAGACAATCAAGTGTATGCCCTCACCACACACCAGCTACAGGTGGAGAGGAGAGAGACATAGAGACAATCAAGTGTATGCGCTCACCACACACCAGCTACAGGTGGAGAGGAGAGAGAACATAGAGACAATCAAGTGTATGCTCACCACACACCAGCTACAGGTGGAGAGGAGAGAGAGTCAATCAAGTGTATGCGCTCACCACACACCAGCTACAGGTGGAGAGGAGAGAGAGTCAATCAAGTGTATGCGCTCACCACACACCAGCTACAGGTGGAGAGGAGAGAGAGTCAATCAAGTGTATGCGCTCACCACACACCAGCTACAGGTGGAGAGGAGAGAGAGTCAATCAAGTGTATGCGCTCACCACACACCAGCTACAGGTGGAGAGGAGAGAGAGTCATAGAGCCAATCAAGTGTATGCACTCACCACACACCAGCTACAGGTGGAGAGGAGAGAGAGTCATAGAGCCAATCAAGTGTATGCGCTCACCACACACCAGCTACAGGTGGAGAGGAGAGAGAGTCATAGAGCCAATCAAGTGTATGCGCTCACCACACACCAGCTACAGGTGGAGAGGAGAGAGTCATAGAGCCAATCAAGTGTATGCGCTCACCACACACCAGCTACAGGTGGAGAGAGAGAGAGAGAGTCAATCAAGTGCATGCGCTCACCACACACCAGCTACAGGTGGAGAGGAGAGAGAGTCATAGAGCCAATCAAGTGTATGCGCTCACCACACACCAGCTACAGGTGGAGAGGAGAGAGAGTCATAGAGCCAATCAAGTGTATGCGCTCACCACACACCAGCTACAGGTGGAGAGGAGAGAGAGTCATAGAGCCAATCAAGTGTATGCGCTCACCACACACCAGCTACAGGTGGAGAGGAGAGAGAGTCATAGAGCCAATCAAGTGTATGGCGCTCACCACACACCAGCTACAGGTGGAGAGGAGAGAGAGTCATAGAGCCAATCAAGTGTATGCGCTCACCACACACCAGCTACAGGTGGAGAGGAGAGAGAGAGATAGAGCCAATCAAGTGTATGCGCTCACCACACACCAGCTACAGGTGGAGAGGAGAGAGAGTCATAGAGCCAATCAAGTGTATGCGCTCACCACACACCAGCTACAGGTGGAGAGGAGAGAGAGTCATAGAGCCAATCAAGTGTATGCGCTCACCACACACCAGCTACAGGTGGAGAGGAGAGAGAGACATAGAGCCAATCAAGTGGATGGGGATTATTAGGAGGCCATGATTCACAAGGGCCAGTGGTGGGAATTTGGTTACACCCCTACTCTTTACGGGAAGTGCCATGGGATTTGAAAAGACAGAGACTCAGGACCTCGGTTTAACATCTCATCCAAAAGATTAAATATTCATTATATATTAATGAAAATATCTGTAGTCTGTATAAATGTTTTACAGAAAGTTATAAATATCCAATTTAAACATATATACACTGCTATAAATTGTGTTTTGTGAGGACAATCTCTAAAAATTTTTTAAATCCCATTAAGTTACATTAGAAATGTCTTTACTGTCACATTTGATCAATTTATCTTGCTACATAAAAGTATTTTATAAATAAAATTATTACTGACCCCAAACTTTTAAATGGTAAAACAAACCTTCTTTAGAAAAAAAAGCCATAGTAACATAGTTGACTCATGTTTATTTCAGGACATTTTGCTTTTGCTAAATGAATATGTTGAAAAATGTTCCTGAATTTTCAGTATTTCTATTTAATGTTGTTTGGGACTTTCATTGGTCGGACAAAAAGAGTTTTTCAAACACTTTTCAAAGCATCCTTTTTTGCTTTCCAAAGAATAAAGCAAATCATATGACATGAGGGTGAATAACTGATGACAGAGAGTTCATTTTTACATGAACTACCTCTGTAGCGCTTGATGCCAAACCTGGGAAACATGCATCACACAACCACGTTCCAGATCAAACTACAATCAGATCTAAAGATACTCCACATTACAGTTCATGCAAAGCCACCAGATGACATTTCTTGGCAAGTGAGATAGACTGTGCATTTGAATATCGTTTTTTATCACATATACAAAATAAAACATTCATTTAGTGTCAGAGTGGATGTCAGCGCGATAGCTGATCAAAAGATGTTAATCTTTTGCTCATCTGATTTCTTCAGACACAGAGAGCATGCGTCAAGCAACAAGTCTGAAGGTGAAAAACTCAAAAGACAGGCTACCTACATGAAAGAGCGACGCGGGTTCAAAGCAGAGGCAGTCGTTTCCCTGCCGAGCACCTCATACGATCCAACTATTAAACTTATTGCTCTTTCAACTGCTCATTGCCATTAGGAAAAGATATCAACTCATGAGTCAAAAATAAAAGCCATAAAGAATACTATAAACAACCCTGAAGCACAATAATCGTGTGATTTATCCGCACTCAACCACTGCAGAAGCTATAATTAAATATGAAAACATAAATTTATCTCAAGAGCATGCAACCCTCATTAATTTGAACCCAGGACAGCACAAAGTCTTATACAACCACACTGTTTTTCCTTCATCTCGTTGCTGTTTCTTCATGACACTGCGAGAGGCTTTCGGGTGAACCTGCGTTAACCGCAGACCGAGAGGGGATGTCCTGTTTGGGAGACAGAGAAAGTTAAGACCCCAGCCTCGGGTGCGAATCAAAGGGAGGAAGACATTCTCTTAAGCTCATTAAGGCAAAGCTTTCGACTCCAAACTCCCAGTATGCTCTGCATCATCCTCGCTTATTTGTTGTGTAATAATTTTGCGGCCTGCTTTTGAAAAGTCATCGAGCTGTGTATGGTTTAATGAAAAGTAGTCTACCGGGTAACGTCTACCACATGCTAGTCCTGTGTCTTCAGCGATCAGAGACACTCCTAATTGGATGCATTGTTTTTTTTTCTTAATAGTACACACATATTTTCTCACTTGTATCATCCTCTCAAATTTGTAAACAACACTTTGCACACATCAACTGAACAAAGATTAATTTAGCTGACAGACGGGCTGCTTGATTCAACTTATGGTTTACACAGAACACGATATTACAAAACAGAGACAATCATTACTGGAGACTGAAACAACAACTGTCATATCTTACATTGCCATTGATACAAATATTTGTAATTAATATATTTTTTATGTTAGAATAATTGTGGATAATGTTAAAATGCATAAATAAATACAAATTGATAAATAAATAAATAGGTGGTCAAAATGGTCATTGAAATAAAATAAAATAAAATATAAATATTACATGACAAACTTAAACTTAAAAACAATGACAATTAGAAATGTTGCCTTGGCAACTAACTGAAGTGAGCTGAAGTTGAATGACTAAAACTAAAATGAATATATATAATAGTGCTTGTATTAATGAAATACATAAACACACACACACACACACATTATGAATATAATTAAATTATACTATATCATTTTTTAAACTGATACAAATGGCAACAAATCTATTACTAAAACTGAAAGCATAAAAAGCTAAATAAAAAAATGAATAGCATATAAATTAAAATAAAATACCAGTTAAAGATTTTCTCTAATCCCAGCAACATATGCAAAGACAACTATAAGAAAGCCATTTTTTATATCCCTAAAAAGAGCAAATACCAAAGGCATTTTTTAATTACTTCAGCATCTTAAATTACCCGACAACAGCAACACTGGCTTAACCAATAGTGTAAGTTTAGGGCGGGGAAATCTGTTCAACCGACCAATGGCAGATGAGGATTTCTTCTGTTTTATAAAACAACTAATATAACTACAAATAATATATATTTGATTAATATTCACCACAAAAAGCCCATATGGCTAAATATACATATACAGGTACACCTCAAATAATTAGAATATGGTGAAAAAGTTCATTTTTTCTTGTAACTTATTTCAAAAAGTGAAACTTTCATATATTTTTTATTCATTACATGTAAAGTAAAACACTTCAAAACTTTTTTGTTTTAATTTTGATGATTGGAGCTTGCCGCTAATGAAAGTCAAAAATCAGTTTATCAAAATATTAGAATATTCATATTTGCGTTTCAATAAATGACCATCCATACAGTATACATTCCAGTATAAAATCTCTTGTTCTTTGAAAGCACAATAATGGAGAACACTGCTGACTTGGCAATGGTCCAGAAGACGATCATTGACACCCTCCACAAAGAGGGTAAGTCACAGAGGGTCATTACTGAAAGGTGTGGCTCTTCACAGAGTGCTGTATCAAAGCATATTAAATGCAAAGTTGACTGGAAGGAAGAAATTGGGAAGGAAAATGTGCACACGCAACAAGGATGACTGCAAGCTTGAGAATACTGTCAAGCAAAGCTGATTCAAACACTTGGGAGAGCTTCACAAGGAGTGAACTGAAGCTGGAGTCACTACACTCAGATGTCTTCAGGAAAAGGGCTACCAAGCCACTTCTGAAACAGAAACATCGTCAGAAGCATCTTACCTGGGCTAAGGAGAAAAAGAACCTGACTGTTGCTCAGTGGTTCAAAGTCTTCTTTTCAGATTAAAGTAAATTTTGCATTTCATTGTGAAATCAAGGCACCAGAGTCTGGAGGAAGAGTTGAGAGACACACAATCCATGTTAAAGTCCAGTGTGAAGTTTATACAGTCAGTGATGATTTGGACGGTCATATAATCTGCTGGTGTTGGTCCACTGTGTTTTCTGAAGTCCACAGTCAACGCAGCCATCTACCAGGACATTTTAGAGCACTTCATGCTTCCTTTTGCTGACAAGCTTTATGGAGATTCTAATTTCATTTTCCAGCAGGACTTGGCACCTGCCCACAATGCCAAAGGTACCAAAAGCTTGTTCAATGACCATGGTGTCACTGTGCTTGATTGACCAGCAAACTCACCTGACCTGAACCCCAAAGAGAATCTCTGGAGTATTGTCAAGAGGAAGATGAGAGACACCAGACCCAACAATGCAGATGACCTGAAGGCCGCTAGCAAAGCAACCTGGGCTTCATTACACCTGAGCAGTGCCACAGGCTGATCGACTCCATGCCACGCCGCACTGATGCAGTAATTCATGCAAAAGGAGGCCCAACCAAGTATTGAGTGCATAGAAATGAACATACTTTTCAGAAGCCTGACATGTCTGTTTAAAATATAATTTTTTATTGATCTTATGTAATAATACTTTTCTGAGACACTGAATTTTGGGTTTTCATTATCCGTAAGCCATTAACATCAATATTTCAAGAAATAAAGGCTTGAAATATTTCACTCTATATGTAATGAATCTATATCATATATGGGTTTCACTTTCGAAATGAGGGACAAAAAATATTGACCTTTTTCATGATATACACATTTTTTTATTTGTACCTTTAATGTGTGTGTGTGTGTGTGTGTATATATATATATATATATATATATATATATATATTGTATGGTGAATATTTATCAAATATCTTTTATTTATAGACTATTTAGTTGTATTATATACACACACACATTATACAACTTTACGAAACTCATTATAAAAGAAATAGAACTCACGACTTCATAATTATGAATCATAAATCAGAGCAACTACTAAATACATTAAAAACTATGTACTATATCTGGCTTTTATGCAGATATTAAATTGATGTATATGTAATGGACATACATTTATTCAATGGTAATTTAGCATCAAACCCTTGCTTTAGCCCATCACACTTTTGCGGCACTGAAACCTCCCTGAACAACGCTAGCAGTGTGTTATGCATTGTGATTGGCCAGTGGGTCAGATATGAGAGAGGGCTAATGAAAGACCCCATTGAGCAGTCGGACAATCACTCGGCAATAACAGTACATCTTCACTCTGGCCAGGCGAACAGGACTGTGGCCGGCTGAGTTCCTTCATATTTAATGTGCACTAAAGCAGTGCTCTAAACTGTTCTCCACTGGCCCGTTCACAGTTTCATGCACAAATGACCCCATATGTCACCTAAAATAAACATGATTCCAATCGAGCGGCTAGATTACAAGATGGTTTTGAGGGGGAAATGCTTTTAAAGATAAAGTGTGATTTCTGTGCCTCTGAGCAAACAGAATAGCAAAAATAATGAACGTGTTCAAACAGGTTTCCCGGGCACTTCATTTGTCATCGGTTAGGTCTAACAGATCTCTTCCTAAACTGGTTGAGCTAATGTTGCTGGGTTAAGTTTGTTGGGATGTTGAAAAAAATATATATATTTTTTGTCCTTGCATAATAAGCTGGTAATAATATAATAAACATAATTAAATGTTTACATTTGTTTTTAACAATAAAAAAAATATAAATATTTAAAAATATTTTTTATCAATATCATATCTTATTATCTTAAACTTAGAAACATGGTGCATTAATATGTGTGGCCACAATATATTAAATGCCATAAATATATAAACAATAAATATAATAAAAGACACAACTGTTAAAAATAGTTACTTTTATTTGTATTAATAATAACTTATTAATAATATTTCTAAATAATAATTAATAAATTATACAAATAATTATTTTAAAATAACTCTTCTCCAAGTTATATAGTTTATCTGATTTTAAATGTACAAACTTGTTGCATTAATATAGATTATGACTTTAAAGATGTTTCATCCAGTCAGAACAAATTTATATATATATAAATAAAAGCACAAAAAAAACCTGAACTTAAAATAATACTAAAAAGTAGCATGAGGTATTTTAATACACATGCCTTGCAAGCACTGTAATAAAAACATCTTGAATGTCATTTGAAGTACCTCTATTGTATTTCAATTTATTTGTAATTATTTTTGCATGATAAAATAAGACGACATGGGCAGGGAATTGAAATGCAGAGCCTGTGGTTGGACAATGTTATATTTCCAGTGAGTTGTGTCTCCAGACTGATATTACCTGTCAGCCCGCTCTCAGACAACCCCTCCGCTGACTGACAGCTCACCCGTGGCAAGCTGGATGAGCCAGAGAACCGCGAGCACCAGCCCAGACACGCTTTATATAAAGCTTGAGAGACAGAGAGAGAGCAAAAGAAGAAAACCAGCGGCAAACTGAAGACAGAAGCGATAAGAAAGGGTGATGGAGGACAGCGAGGGCTATGAGAAAATGTGTTAGCCACAAAGAATAAAAAAGGCTGTTTGATTGCTCCACAACATGAAGGAAAGAAGACGAGAGCTCAGAAGTTGCTGTGGTTGATAAAGCAGAGCCTAACGGAGCGTTCAGCGAAAGACAATTAGTTTTTTTCTCCTCGCCGAGACAGCGAGCTTTATCCTCTCAGGGGATGTGCGGTTGGTTTTTCGCTGCCATCTCTAAAACGCTGCGCTTAGGCAGTGCAGCACTGTTTGTGTGTCTGCTGGTCATCTGACGCACTTTCTCTCGGCTAGGCCGGACCGTGGGGGTATTAACACTTGTAAACAGCGGTCAGGCTGCCTGTGCGGCTCAGTGTTGCCTGGCAGGACTATAACGGTAATGAAGCCTTCAGCAAGGTTGTCTTGCCTCACACTGTCAGGGGCCGACACAACGCCCTGATTAGGGAGAAAGCAGAACAGATGGAGCCTGTGTGTTTGTGTCACCGAGCCACTGCTTCTACAGCGTTTCTATACTATAATAAGATTAATACCTGTGTGTTTTAAACCAGATGTTTTTCAAATCATTATTATGCTAGCGTGCAAACACATCTTGAATACAGTACAGATGAACTACATGGGATATTAATGATATTACTCACTCTTTAGAGAAAAGCCTTGGACCTGCTAAATGTTAACTAGCAGTAAATTCACTTTGGATCTAAAAATAACAAATGGACCAAATATGAGCTAAAATAAATAAATAAATAATATGTGTTTTTGAAAACATGTTTGGAGACGGCCATAAATAAATAAATACATGTTTATATGATGATAACAACATCAGTATTAGGAATAGGCTTTCCATTAAAACATATACATAGGATAAAATATACCAAATCATTTAAAATATGACTGACTTTAACATTTCATGTACTGTGACATGATATTTCAACACTTTAAGTTAGGGAAAACATACACAGTCATTAAAGATACACAATAAAAACTATAACCTATCCTTTAAAACTAGAATGATGTTATGAGGAATAACCTTCAGAAAATATGGATAGTAATCTCTGATCATGTTTTACAAGAACATTGCTTTGAAAAGGGTTGAATGGACAAAGTCAACAAAATAAAAAAAAATTGATTTTGTGCCTCTAAAGTTTAAAAAATCAATTTCAAGTACCTAATGAACACATCTATTCATTAATTTAATACGTTTTGAAATAAGTATTTTATGCTCCCCAAGGCTGCATTTATTTGTCAGTAAAAAGAGCAAATGTGAAATATTTTTTTTCTATATTAAAATATTTTTGAAATTGCAATTTATTCCTGTGATCAAAGCTGAATTTTCAGCACCATTACTACATTCTTCAGTGTCACATGATTCTTCAGAAATCATTCTAATATGCTGTTTAGCTGCTCAAGAAACATTTTATATTTATCTACGTAGAAAACAGTTGTGTTGCTTAATATTTTTATGCAAACCCTGATATTTTATTCAGGATTCTTTGATGAATAACAAATACAAAAGAGCAGCATTTATTTTAAATATATATATTTTTTTGTAGCATTATAAAAGTCTAAACTGTCATTTTTGACCAATGTGATGCAAATTAATAAAACAACTTTTTTTTCTTTTGTAAATTAGTAATACATTTCCGATAAAACACCCTATTTGACTCAAGATCAAAAACTGCATGTTCTAAATGAAACAAATCTTTTTTTACTTGAATTTATGTCGGTCAGCAGTATGTATTTTTAATATTTGCATAATGATTTATTTTGATCAAATATCACCTTGCAACAACTCCCGTTTCTCTGAAGAAACACAAATCTGTTTTCCTTATATATCTATCTGACAGAGAATTAGCTTGCCTGTACAATAGCAGACGTGAAGCACAAAGCTCACATGGTCTAATGTTCATTGATTTTTCTCTCTCAGTTTACAAAAGACCGCCTGTCAAACCGAACATCCTCGAGACCCGTGCACTCAGTGACTTTTCCTTCTTTTGAGCAGGAACCCTGAATACAGTTCCGCACCGCCCGGGGACACACGGACCATTGTGATATTTCTACACAACACTCTTCCCTCGGCTTTCCCAGCGCAAATGTGACCGTTGCGCCAATTCCAGCATTAATGTCTTGTCGACATGAAAATGACTTGCACTTATCACTGCCTGCTTCTCTTTCGTTTTATTCCTTCATTCCCGACGCTCATTTGGTATTAGCATTTAAACTATTGCTACTACTGCTAGCGAGTTAGAAAACACTAGGCGGGCTTCAAAGCTTTTCCCTCGGCTGGTGTATTAGCAGAAAGGCTGTGATCTGATAAAGGCCTTTAATTCGCCGCTTTGAAAGGAGTTTACTGAAGTTTTGCTCATTTACATGCCGCTTAATATTCCTTGTGCACAAATAATGAGGGAGATTACCGAGGGCTGAACGTTCACGTGAAGTACCAACCATTAAACGTGTGAACAGCTGCTTTGTCAAATCTCATTTTGTGATTCTATATTTTTTGGTTGCTGCTGTTATGTAAATGGCATGTACGAGGAAAAAGATATAAAATAAACCAATTATTTTCTCCCCAAAGTCAAAGCTCGATTCAAACTTGGAAAAATTGGACCGGCGTGGCGTACTTTAACCTTAGTGCTCACTTTGTTCCAAGTGCTTCCTTTTACCAGAAAAAAAGGTAAATCCGGAGCATAACGACTAAGCACGGCTCTATAATGTTCTTTCACCTTTGAGATTGCAGAAGTGCAAGCGGCCACTTTGTGTATTGGACAGCGCTGTAATTACGTGGATTTTTACGAACTAACACCAAGTAAATGGATGGATGCAAGTCCACGGGTTTAATGCTAATGCTGCATTAATGAGCACTTGGTCCTAAAGCTGTAGAATTATGGGAATTGCGTTTAGCTCCTTAATGGCATGTCGGAGGACTGTAATAAGGAAAACAACGTGAGAGGAAAGTCGGGGAGGGGTAATCATCAGTAAATGGGTGTTGTAAAACAGCTGTGAAGTCTCTCACCCTTCCTTTGGCTTCCTCCAGTGTGGCCACAGGCTTTCCTTTCTGATGGCGGGCCGTTGGAGGCGACTGACCGTCCCAGTCCTGGAGCTCCTCAAGGCTTCTGAGGTACAGCAGGGCTTTCAGACCGGTGCAGTAGTCTTCGATCACAGTGAAGTCCTGGTTTTGCACTGCACTGCACACCTGAGTGAAAAACACAATTTTTGAAATAACTGAGCGGTGGTCTAGTGATTAGAGCACATATGGGTAATGCAAGTTTAAATCCGGCTTGCAGCATTTCCCAATTACATGTCCTATAACATTCCTGCCCTCTCTCCACTACTGTACTATAAATAAAAAGGCAAAATGTCTAAATTAAAAATCACAATACACCTCCACATACACGCAACATCACGACAGAATGGCACCATCTTAAAGCTGCTGTACGCATATGTATTTTTTAATACCACATATAAAATATCCCAACAACTGACAAATATCACTGAAACTGTTGTTCAGAGATTTCACATGTAGCCCTAGACTGTAAACATAAATAAGTAAATGAATAAATAACAAATAAAATGCATTTATTGAACAAAAACATTTTATAAATAAAATAAATTAATGTAATAAAATAAAATATAAATGTTTTGGGAACACAAAAGCTGAAATGTTGCATGTACTGGACATATAATAAAAATTATATAAAAAATAAACAAAACAAACAGATAAATAAATATAAAGCAAAATAATATGTAAACTTAGTAAAAACAAAAAGAAACAAACAAAACAACAACAATTTTTTTTTTTATAAAATAAAATAATAAAATAATTTTTGAACACAAAAGCAGAAATGTTGCATGTACTATGCCAGACTTTTGCATATAATGAAAAATTATTTGAATCAAACAATTTTCAATGAAAAATTAATAAATAAATACAAAGGAATATATAAACTAAGTAAAAACTAAATACATAAAACATGTTTTTGAAAACATGTTTGGAGACTGTCATTATTTCTGCACATTTGTTTGATACCAAAAGAAGAACTATATGGATATATAATTTACACAAAGCATCAGGTTTGAGATATGACTAATGGTCATTTTTATTTATGATACTTTTATGTTGTTTTTATTGTTTTTATGTGTGCTTGTCAGGCATAAGTAAATAAGGGCTTAATTTTGATTTCTGGGTAAACTATATTATTGTTGAATATATATATATATGGTTTGCAGGGTTCAAACCTACAATCCTTCAGACACAGGTCACACCATTAACCACTAGTCTACATCAGCACGCACACTAACAAACACATCAGAATAAATATATGCACATCCAGGGAGAGAGAGAAACCGTGGTCATTAAAACATGTGCCATTCTTCAAAAGACAAACGTCAGCATGCTGAATCAAAGCAGTACTACGATGCTCATGCTCTAAAATGCGGAATACAATTGACCTTAAGAGAAATCTAATTCATTCTCTCATTACCGGCAGGGCGCAGACGAGGCCGATAACACAGAGCTTATGCTCAGTCATCAAGCGCACGTCAGCCCTTTCCATTGAGTCTGTTACGCTTCTGTAGCTCAGAGACTGTGATATGCAGCGAGCGCTTGAAGCCCGGCTTTGTGCAAGTGTCTACGGCACTTCAGATGGCAGTCACACCGCGTCTTAAGGAAGCAGATAAGACACGCTTATCTCCTGGCGCTATCGCCGATCAGACATCAGTCGAAGTCGGCCCGAGAACTGCCTTCTTTCACAGGATTAGCATGCAAACGCTCACAGCGGTTTCCTGACTCGACACGTAGACCTTTGGATCTCGACTTTCTGATATCTGGGATTGGGTTTGATAAAAGCTTCTTATTCATAACCAGTTCAATTTTTAGATTGATTTCCGTTCCTTTAACAGTGCTGAACATCTAGAACTTGATGCAGATGCAAAAAGCATATTAAAATGCTATAGACTAAGACTACAGCATGACAGCCAAAGAAATGAGTTGTGAGTTGCAATCTGAATTGAAAATGATGACAGAGAAGAGCAAAATAATATATATACACAATAAATAGACACTTATTTTTAACTGCATTGTTGTTGCTGATCACATGCATAAGCACTCAGCGCAATCAGTTGAGTTGAATATGAAAAATGAATGAGGCACAAAGAACCATAAGTTATCAGTCTGAAGCAATTTAATGCCCTTTTGTGTCGCTAGGTCATTTGGATTATTTTATAAAATGTAAAAAAAAAAAAAATATATATATATATATATATATATATATATATATATAGTGTTGCAAAAATACAAAAAGCATTTTAATTATGTAAATAAATAAATAAAAGTAATGATGCTTTTCAATATAAAAGTTCATGCACATTAATAAATACTGTATATAAATACAGAGAGAAAGAGAATTAAGAAAAAATAACATATAATATACATATATAATATACAATATATGGGTATTATAATAACTTAAAAAATGTATTAAATAAAACTAATACAGTTACATTCAAAGCAACAATTAAAGTATGATATATGTATATATGGTCCCATATTTTGATTGTTTTAAAAATGATGGATAATGAAAATGAACAAGGCATATACCTTCCCTGTAGCAAAAATGATATAAAACATTGCAATTATATAAAATACAGGCATATATTACAATAACGCAATCAATAAATAAATCAATCAATCAACACACTGCTTTGATGGATCTATAATATATATATATATATATGCACACTTTGAGAACCAATGACGCTAAGTACACTTAATGTTAGTGAGACTAGCATTAGGACTAGAGTAGTTCAATTTGCACATTCAGATGCTTAACGTTGAAATAAATGGCACTTTAATAAAATAAAAAAATGTAGAAAAGTACGGCACAAAAATAGCACTGTTTTTGTTTAGTGGGAAAGGAGGAGGCTGCAAATGAAATCATTAGGAACCCAAATCGTTAAGTGCCAGAATCATTAAATTCCTAACAATTCCCAGCCTTACTCCCTCGTCATCCTCACAATCACAACAGACTTTCTCAGGGGGAAGGGGCCGCAGGAGTCATTTGTATATTTAAAAATGAAATCCCACGTGACATACCTCACGCTGAGAAAATGGAGGCATTTCCCCTCGCTAGCTCATCTCTGGGAGATATGTTTTCATTAGGATTCTCATTTGCATAAAACTTGTTTCTCTCCCATTTACGCCACAGTTCGAGGTTACACAACACTAACGAACGTTTGTTTTTTGAACGACTCCAATTCGGTTTGATGACATTTCACCTTGATTTAACATCAACAAATACACGAGTCCACTGATGCCTGGCGAGTAGTTTAACAATTGATTCGTAATTATTGCAGTTAACAGAGCAGACGGCCGTCAATAGGATGCCGTTTTTCACAGGTATGTGAGGATCAGGGGTCTTACGGAGGGAGGACGGGTGGTCTATTGTTCAACTATGAATAGATATGTGCCATGACCATTTTGGTTCTCTATTTACAGGCGTATATAAAGAAAAACTTGGGATTTGAGCTAACAAATGATTCATTATGATGAAAAGACCTGCAAACAAGACTAAACGGCATGATCCTGTGTCTGATGGGGCTGTACAATCCCAGGCTTGTTGCTCTGTGAACAGAGTCGCTGCCCATTATTGCTTTTCATTTGATGCAGAACATCAAAGATATCCTGACCCGGAGTATTTAGCGCTAATGTGGCTGAGTCCTGAAATAAATCTGAAGTGAGAATTTCTAAGCAGTTTCCAGGCAATTGAGACGGCAGGTCCTTTTTATCTGCTCTGAAACTGTGGTGGTGCATTGATTTCGACTCCTTCTGAAATCTCAGGCGCTTTTAGATTCGGCGCTCCTGCTCTTTCCATCTCCCTCTACCCTCATCTTGCTCTCTCTCTCTCTATCTCCTCTTTTATTTCCTGCAATAAAATCTTGGCATTTAGCCGTGCGCCATCTCCCCCCCCAAAGAGATTCGGTTTGGCATCCAAATGTTACAATGACTATGCATGAAGCTCTTGTCGTTTTTGATTCGCACAGATTGACCAACACACCGGGAAAATATGAGCAACTGAGATTTTGTCTAGCGCTTCAGGTAAAAGACAGTATCTTTATAGAAGTCACTGGAAGTAAATATATTTCACAAGCCACTGAACCAGAAGACTATATTTAGTCAACACAGTCTAGTCTGGTGTCCAACAAGAGGGTGTAACCTTTACCCTTTTGTCCATGGATATACGCAGTGATTCTTCTGTTTGTTTTGTGTGTGTGTGTGTGTGTGTGTGTGTGTGGTCACACAGATGGAAACATTTGTGAATATAAAAGGGATTATTTACAGCCAAAATTAAAATTATGTCATAATTTACTCACCCTTGTTTAGTTCCACCTATATGGCTTACTTTCTTCAGCAGAACCCAAAAGAAGATTTAAAACAAAACAACACAAAACTCAAAATTAAACGAAACAAAACAAACCAAACCGAAACGAGTTGAAACAAAACAAAACGTTGCAATATGGCCTTGTTGTATCAATAGCATAAAAATACATTCCGTCAACAATAACAATTGTCATTACTTTTAATGTTGACGTAAAGCTGGTTATTTTTTATAACAAATAAATACAACAAACATTGCAGTTTAGTATGATAAAAAAATAAAACATATGGTACTTAAAAATGTTGCATATGTTATGAAAACCATATGTTATGAAAGTTTTTTTGGTTGAATACAAATAAATGTAATTTTTCTTCAAGTACCAGTTTTTATACTTGCCGTTTTTTTGCTTTCAAATACATAAACTGTATTGCTCTGTAATGTTCTGTTTACAGTTTGGATTCTTTTTTTTTGAATGAATGAATGAATGATGTATTTATATAGCGCTTTATTGTGTATTGCTGCACACCCAAAGCGCTTTACAATCACGTGGGGGTCTCTCAACCACCACCAGTGTGCAGAATCCACTTGGATGATTTTAAACCAGGATATTAAATTGTAATGTAATTTCACTGCACACAAACAGCAACATTGTAAAACCATGTTGTGCTTTCTTGGGCAATTCCATCAATGCTGCTTAATAAAATATTGATTTGTGTTGTTGACACATCTTTTGTTTTTCACCATTTTCTATTTAGTAACATCAAGCAATTTGAAGCAAAATGACAAAATCATTACACTTTCTGGACCCTTTTATAAATACAAACTTTATTTTTAAATGTTTAATATAAATAATTGTAAAAAAAAATTAAACATTAAAAACCATTGCAATTTGGTCTGAGGCTTGTGACATTAAATATTACAATGATGTTATGAGGTTAGTAAAATAAAAAATAAGGTAAACATTTTATCAATGTTTTTGTATAAAAATAAGACATTGGCAACTAAAATGATCAACAAATTGACCTAAAATTATTTTAACTGCACGTGTCTGGTTAAATATGTTAAGAAAATTACATGACATTTTATTTTGGTTACATAACAATTATATAAAAAAAGATATAAAAGTTTGCCCTAAAATAATTATAATATATAAAACTGCACATTATGCTGTGGTTACAATATTAGAAAAAGATCACTAATCTAAGATGTTAATGTAATGTAACCAAAAGCAACAGTGTACAAGCGTCGTGTGCTTTCTGGGGCGGATTCTACCCTCATTGCTTGTTCAAAGCTGGCTTTGTGTTGTCGACAAATCTTTTGTTTTTCACTCCTCTCTACGGAAACATTTAGCAGTTTGAAACGAAATTACAAAATCCTGACGCTTTCTGGGCCACAAGTCATTTTTACTACTTGATGACGGTCTCTTTATTGCAGCTTGCAATTGTTTACATGCACCGGGAAGGACCCAAATTACAGTGTGGATCATTAAGATTGAACCAGCTCTGCCATTAGTGAAATATTGCTCCATTGCCCCCAAAGACCTCCCTATGAAAACACTGTCCTGATCTCCTACAGCTGCCACTAAATGCAGCTATTTTACTGTCTCAAAAAAAATCTATCACAACAGCCCATTCTTATTAAAGCAGCAGACATTATACTTTACAACAACACCGTGAGTGTGAACGTTTGACATCATTGCTTCAGTAAATGAAAGTCATTTGACTGTGTTACGGTTTTTCTTAAGCATTCCAAGGACTTCGTTTTTTTTATAATAATACCAGGCGCTAAACACAGGTGGGTAACTTTTACACTAGCACACATGAAAGCCAATACGGCACCATGAGGAGCCCCGGATCCCCTACAGGGTGATTGCAAAGCGATGTATTCGGTAATGACTCAACTAAAGAGTATCGATCGACAAGCAGATCACATTAGCTGCGGTAGAATAAAGTACAGGGGCTCGCAGAAACCCGGGAACGTTTCAGCGATGTAGGTTATCAGCTTGCCTGGTTTGTCAAATGATGCTATATAATGTGAATCAAGACAGAATTTCTTCATATTTACTCACCCACCCTCTTGCTATTCCAAACTCTATGACTTTCTTCTGTTGAACACACATACATATATACATAGATATATATTAGGGATGTGATGAGATCTCGATGGCACGAAATCTTGCGAGATCCGACTGGTCTCGCGAGAACATGACGGTATCCTCACAATATAATTTGCAATGTTTACAATAGAGCTGCTCGATTAATCGTTAAAAATTTGCGCGTGCGATCTTGATTCAAACACTCATGCAATCTTATTCCTGAATGACAATGATTCAGCGATGTCTATTAAGACTGTTTCACATCGTGCGTGTCAGTGGAGCGTGAGAAGCACGTTTTGTCACTGCCCGTGATATTGCCTTGACATTGGAAATAAAATATCACGTAACAAATCGTTTATTTAATATATTTTATTTCAGTTAACTTTTATTTATTTCAAGAAACAAAATGTTTTGCTTTATATAATGGTTTCAATTTAGCTATTTCAACTAAAATGAGAAATATTGCCTGAACAACAGAACTAAAATAACCGTTAAGGAACCATTTTTAATGGTTTTAATTTTAGTTTTAGTTAACTATAATAATCCTGTTATAGATCAATTTTTTGTAATCCAAATATGTGTTAAATCTTAGTGAAGTACAATTAGCAAATTAATCAATCATTAAAACCAATTATCTTAAATGATTCAGCACATCCGCAAAACATCATTAAATCACTCAATTATAAAACCAGGTTGATTAAATAAGTACTTTAAAGAATGAACCGTCCTGATGAACTGGTTTGCTCAAATAAACATCTCAGTCTCCCAACGCTACTCTCAACTTTCTCAAAGTGAGTCTGATCCACAGACACGGCGTTACTGCGACATCCACGACCCGTGTAGAATGTGGAAGAACTCTGAGTTATGACTTTAATAAAGAATATACTGTTCTCCAGGATCCCGTGCATCATTTGAATGGAATGATTTGTCTTTTCTGCATGCATTCGCTTGACTTTTAGAGACATTTAAAGCCGAAAGACTGCGGGTATCACCCAAGCTCTACACGATTATCTTTACGGTTTCGCAATTCTCTTAGTTAATGGGATAAATCAGGACATATCCTAAATCCTTTCTTCAATAACTAAGAAAAGTCACAACTCCACAGGTTCAACACTATTCGATCCGGAGAAATCAATACAGGATATGAATGGACTTCATTATATTATTTGTTCTTGGGAGAATACTTTTGATGCGGTGCCGAATCGATGCGTCTGCTTAGAAACAATAGCGCGAGTGCTTACAGCGTTTGTGTTTACAGCGAGACGCTTGGTGTCTTTTGAAGAGCCTGATTCTCTCATTCACTTCTTCCATGTCTCTTCAGTTCTGACTACAAGTCTCGCTGATTGCAACAGTTCGAATTAAAGCGCATTCACTTTCTGCTAATCCAAAAGGTGCTTCGTTCTCCATTGACCCGGGCCTGACCTGAATTCGAACGAAACCAAGCCAGGCCCGGCTGAGCAGGTTTTATCCTGGAGGATCTGGGATCTGGAGAGGAAGCAGCAATCAGATGGGTGCCGATGCAGTCTCTCAGCAGTCAGATGCTTTGATGTGTTTGAAAGGACGCGTGCCACAGCGTGTGTTCTCCGCAAACTCATCTTCCAGATCCAAACCCCAACGATTCACAGCACTAATCCTCCGCTAAACCCAAAATATTAACACAAAAACACATTTCCTTTCATCGCTCGCAGGAACGTCTCTAAAGCAGGAAAACATCTCAAATAGTGATTATATTGTGTAAGATGAAATACAAATTATGGCTTTTTAAAGGCGGCGGATCTGTAATTGAAAGCATTATGATTCTATCAAGAGCCCAAGTTATTCTGTAATTAAATTTTCTTATTAACTCAAAGGACAAATGTCTGAATGCAAAAAAACTCTTCAGATCCCAAGTGTTCCCGGTGAACAGGTAGGAGAGGGAAAGGCATTACCGAAACATTAAATCAACCCTTAAAAATAGTAAATGCATTTATTCAAAGATAGAGAATCAATTTGCATACAGATTCACTATTTGATTACTCCCTAGACACAAGCAAGCCACGATGTGGAGAGTTTAGAAACACTTTTCAATCTGTAATCTAAATATTATGCTTAACTATACTGTATCTCATTTAGGACAAAGTTTTCTAATTAAAACTTTGTATACAGCTGAGACGAATGCAGGGCTGACAATACCAATTAAAAGTAATTGCGTATCAATGCACAAACACAATGCACACCGTGACAAATTGTGTAATAAGCAACAAACATATTCTGACTTGAGTATCATTGATTATTAATTGTGGTGACGTCACACAACAAGCAACCTCTTCCAGATTCTGATGATGAGTTTGAGCGGTGCTGCAGTTCTAATGAGCTGTATTATATAAGATAATAATGTTCTTTAATATGAATGAAAGCTATTATAAAGCAATACACTATTTGAGAGAGTGAGGGACATCTTGCATATAAAAGTAAACAATTAAAAATAAAAATCATACATGCAATTCACATTTCACGAAACTTAACATTTTCAATTTTTTTCCATGTACAGCCTTCTATGGTGGTCTTATTATATATAGAACCGTCATAAGATCATATTCCATTTCATTATTTTTAAAAGTACACGGAATGCTTTCATGAAAAGAATGGCCTTTCATATCAATATTATATAAATATCTACAGCCCTACACTCAATATTTTGTTCATTTTCAGCTTAATTTGAATAAAGTGCTAATATTAAACATCCTGATCTGATATATCACAGTGTCTTGGACTGAGACTCGACCATGTACCTGTAACACTGTGGCTCCTACATGAAGGAACTGCAATCCGGATTCTGCAGAATCGATGCCCCCGGTGGCCAGAATGGGAAAACCGGGAAGAGCTTTCGCTATGGCGGATACTGCTCGCAATGCGATTGGCCGGATGGCATTTCCTGCACAGATGCAAGCAAAAACAGTCATCGAAATTTCTTGTTATCCACTGCAACCATTATTTAACTATACTAAAATAAATATAAATTCAATAAAACAAGTGAAAATCTCAGATCTCGTGTGGATGGTCTACAGCAGAGATAAATGATCTTCGTTAAATGGCGTCTCAGCTTCTAAAATTTCAGGCTGAGATTCTCCAGGGAGCGCTGCACCTCCTTACATTACACCCTTTATTTATTTACCTCAGCCGCAATGTCTTGAATATAATTAAAACCTCTGATCTGATCCCGCTGACAGACGGGGCCGTTTATCACATTAGATTTAACTTCATTTCACTGGCAGCCTTTTTCCCCTCATTGATCAGTGGGAGACATTGTCTCTCCTCATTTGGCGCTGGTGTCACTAAAGACAAAGAGCGCGGGCCAGCGCTCTCTCCCACACGCTAAATGACCCTTATTAATGATACAGAGGACTCGCGTTAAAGGAACACCGTCTCAGTTCATCTTCTCTGAAGAAGCATAGAAGTTAATGATGTTTCCATGTATATTACATAACATGCAAAACAGCAGCAAATAAAACATTAGATGCACATTCATCCTATATAACATCGTATATGGAAAGCATGTGCTTCTAAGACTTTTGTTAATGGCTCAGACTTTTATTGTGAGTAAAAGACCTAAGTAATCTCATGCATATATCTCATTTAGATCTTCAAAAAATCTCAACAATGTTTCAAACTGTGGTCAGAGCTGTTAAGATACCAACATTTGCAATTAAAAGACATTTTCATCCACACAAGTGCTGCTCACTGGATATTTCGAACCATTCTCTGTAAACTCTAGAGATGGTTGTGTGTGAAAATCCCAGTAGATCAGCAGTTTTTGAAATACTCAAACCAGTCCGTCTGGCACCAACAACCATTCCACGTTCAAAGTCACTTAAATCCTCTTTCTTCCCCGTTCTGATGCTCGGTTAGAACTTCAGCAAGTCATCTTCACCACATCTAGATGCCTAAATGCATTGAGTAGCTGTCATGTGATTGTCTGATTAGCAATTTGTGTCAACAAGCAATTGAACAGGTGTACCTAATAAAGTGGCCGGTGAGTGTATATGCTGTGATGCCATGGCAGAACCATTTTGCTTCCTCATATAATGGAAAGGTTTCATGGATGTTAAAGTTTCTTCTTTGAACCAACAATGCCAATTACAAACCTTTCGTTTTAAAAATGTTCTTCACACTAGGAAAATATGGTTCTTTTTAAGAACTGTTGACTAAAAGGTTATTTTTGGGAAATGGTTCTTCTATGGCATTACTGGAAAATAAATAAAAGGAATCCAAAATTGTATAAATTATTAAAAATATTGATCATCGTTAGTTCATGATACCAAATCCATTAAATAACAAACTGAATATTATTTCAAAGTGTTTCTGAGACACATCTGAGATAGTCACGGTGCAATACAAATTTCCTCTAAAGTGAATTTAAGTACGTCCACACAGTCAGTCTATCTTCTGCAACACCATTCTGTGCACAAGCCAATAAAAAACATTTGAAAAGCCTTGTAATATACTGACACGCATTCCAGTCTACTTAGTCAGGGGACACTTAGCAGGTCTGCCAGCTGACACTCAAAATCTAATCCAGGGGATTTAAATGGAAGGAGGAACCATACTCAGTGGCCATGCAGGAAGCGCTTCTCAGGAGGAGATACTGACACCTCAAATTGCATTAGAAATGGATGAGCTACTCTCAACGACTGCAGCCTCTCCACAGGTAGAACCCTGTCACCCCGGCGCGGTTTACAAACACGGGAAAAATAATTAGCTTTTATGAGACTCCGATAGAAAAAAACAATGAAAAACGAGAAGGGGAGGGTGAGAAAGATTGACAGATGGCGACAAACTCCATCATGACCCTCGTTTTCTGATTGGGAAACAACAAGCCTCGTTGATGTTGTGTTGTCTTGCAGAAACCGTTGTTGTCAGGTCACTGGAGGGTCTGTGTTTGGAGGATGGAGGGGGAAGGTCATCTTTGGTCAGTTCGAGGTGCTTACTAAAGACTGCACGTCACACCTGCTATCTCAATGAATAATTCCGAGCACAGACGGATGTACGGAGAAATCAGACAAGACACAGAGGCCTGGAATTTGGCATCATCAAACAAGAAGAAGAAGAAAGGCAATAGGAGAAAAAAATCCACGTACAAGGAGAGGCAATTAGGGAAATACACACAGACCTGACCTATGGTATGATAATGAACATCCTGTCTAACTCCCTCAAGCGTACACACACGCGCGCGCAGACAGAGAATGCTGGGAATGGTAATTGAAGCTGAGGAAACATACAAGAGCTGTTCATTTGTATCAGAAGAACATAAGTTATTGACGCAGAAGGTTTCACCGATCTGTATTTCACGGACGAAACTGAAATGTGGAATCAGATGTGAGAGGAATTAGAAGTCACGGAGAAAGAGACGAAGATGAAAAGCAGGAGCTTGAGGGCACGGGTGGAGACGTCAAACACGCACACCCATCATTAGCATACTGTGTTAATGACTAATGGGTAATGCTCACACAGAACACCAGAGAGAACGGCCGAGCTTCACTGGGTTTGCTGTAAATATTCCTCTTCCATATCTATATATTCAGATTTCCATAATTAATGGAATTTGCTCAGGCTAGTGATGCATTACTATTAGTATCGCTCAAACCTTTACACTATTAACCAACTTTGCTTGTCATTGTCTGGTAAACATATCTAAATAAAAAGCCTCAAAACTTCAATATAGATACATTTCCTTGAGAAGCAAAATTGCACAAGCTATTCTGAGTTAATATACTGTGTTAATTACAAGTAACCTAAACCTGAATTGATTTGAGAAGCAATCAGGATACAAGGACACTGATCTTGACACTGAATATATTTTACTGGACAAAAGTTGTATTTTTTATTTATTTTGCTGTGCATGGATCAGAATATAAAGACTACATAGTGACCACACATAGCAATATGTTACTCAGAATAGCAACACCCTATCATATAATCTAATTCAAAATTATTATACTGGTTTGTTTATAAGTAGACACAAAAAACCCAGAGCTGATCACCCTAATGGACCAGCCGCTGTCTTTCCTGACAGTCATTATTATAACAGACATTAGTATAATAAGCAATCTCTATGAATACAATTATAGCATCTGAAGACGGTGAATGTGTGTCCTCGTTTAAATGAGATGTAATAAAAGACTTAAGATAACTCTGACATTTGGGAAAATGTCATCAGTTCACCTTTTCTCTTTGATGAAATGATGGCATTACATTTACACAATTATCCGATTAAACAAAGTAACCTAGCAGAATCTGCTGGAAAAAACAGGGGCCACGAAACCATCAACGTCTCAAAAATATCTGCTGACACGGACATGGATCAAAAAACAGCCAAAATGTGTTTCTAAACATGGCTAGGATGAGCGTCTTCTTAAAGCACAATACAAGGCCTTTTGTATGGGAACCGTGGAAGCTGTTTCTGGTATCATTGCTTTCTATCTTGTGGTCAGGGATTGATGCATAATTCAGAGATCTGGTCCGCATGCTGGGCATCTGTGCTGAGGTCAGTCGAGGCCAAAGCATGTCAACCTTAGCAGAAATGTCCTTTCACAACACCACTGACAAAGCACAGCGCCTCCTACAGCTGAGAAACTCACTCAAATAATGATTAATGATTGAGCAAATGACAAAAAAAAAAAAACTTGTTAGAGTAATGCAAGTGAGTGCAAAATTCAAGCATACCTTTGCTTCTTGGTACACTAGCTGTTCTAGACAGTGGCTGAGGTATTTCAAAGCTTTTTGGAGATTTGGAGAAATGTAGATTTGCATCACTTACTCCCCAATGGATCCTAAGCAGTGAATGGGTGCCGTCAGATTGAGAGTCCAAACAGCTGATAAAAACATCACAATAATCCACCAGTAATTCACACCATTCCAGTACATAAATGAATGCGTTGTGAAGTGAAAAGCAGAAAATGTGGATTAATGTGATGTTTTTATCAGCTGTTTGGACTCTCATTCTGACGGCACCCATTCACTACAGAGGATCCGGTGATGTAATGCTACATTCCTCCACATCTGCTCCAGAAGAAGAAACAAACTCATCTACATCTTGGATGGTCTGAGAGCGAGTACATTTTCAGCAACTATTCCTTCAATCAGTTATTAACAGACTTAATGCCTGAATCAACAAACACAATACAGATTACTTAAAATAAGAACACAACCCTTATTATTAGCTGGATTTAGCAACATAATGTCGCAGAAATCAGAAACATTTAAGTACAAGTTAATACACAGTTACCTCTAATCAAAAGCAGGTATTTCTAATTATAAAAATCAGCCCACAAAGTAAGGCACGGGGGTGGAAGATGTGCAGTAATTATCGCTTAAACTACTCATTATTACGTTTAGACGTGCAGAGCCATGTACTGTAACCTGTTCTAAATTTCATACTTATTTAATACTAATCCAATTATGATGCAAATGAGGACAAAGCATGCACTGAAATCACTCACACCGCTGCATAAATAAATCAACACTTATGAAGATGTATTTATAGATTAAAGAAGGCCATTTGATTACATTTGTGGTATTATCTTTTTGCAGAATCTTTGTTTCTACATCATAACATTTACTTGTTTAAAGGTTTTTAATATTCTATATTTTAAGGTTTAAATTAGACTTTTAGACGAGTATTGCAATATATTTACTATACACTACTGTTCAAATGTTTTTTAAATAAATTAATTGCATTTATTAGTGCTGTCAAACGATTAATCGCATCCAAAATAAAAGTTTTTGTTTACATAATATATCTATTTAAAAGTACTCATGAGTATTGAGTAGTGAGTACTGAGCAGTGGATTCTACCCCATCATAAACAAATTGCAGTGAACAGCGTTTATTATTTAAAAAACATTGTACATTCTGTCTTGTTTGTCATAAAGAATGAAGAATATCTATCATCTAGTAGTTTTAATTTTGACTGTCAACTCTTTTAATACACCAAAACAGCACAGAAACAGCATTCAGTTGAAGAAAAGATAAAAGTTATTCTCAGTACAATCATCCCCATTTTTAATCATAACGTTTGAAAAAATCATTTAAAAGCATGTGTAAGGCCACTGAGACAGCATGCTGGTGTTGCACATAAAATATTAATGTTTAGAACAGTGCAAATACAAACACCATTATAAATTCATAGTTTGCTATCACACATCATGATATGGGTAAAAATGAGAGACCATTTCTCTCCAAAACGGAGACAGATTTAACGTTTTGCGATAAAGAATACGATTGGATAATGTGTTACAATTTTAACATAAATGCACATTGTTATATAAGGATGACACCATGCCATACCTTTTACACATTTACTCGAATTGTTATGCTGACAAAACAATCTGTAATGAAAAATGCATTAAATAGTGAAGTATTTCTGTGGAAACTTTTTCAAAAGAAAGCAAACGCACGTCTCTTTTCTGAGTCGCAGCGGTCTCTGTGAATCAGAACCATCCACAACTGAATGACACAAAAGTGTTGAACTTGAAATAGTTTATGTGCGAGTGCACTTGCTAAATGAACGCGGATTGTATAAAATGGATCAATAAAAAAAAATTATTAACGAGCTGCAGTTTTATTACATTACATGCTGACACAGATGCAGTATATTAACGCCACGGGTCATCAATAAGGTGCATATTGGTCCACAGTTTGAATACATTAATTCCACTTTTTCATAACGCGCATCACGCGCTCAAACTCATCAAAAGTCAACAACGAGTTATCCAAGTGACTGCTGCAGAACGCACGCGAGGTAGAGACGAGACAGCGCACATCACGCGTCTCGTGAGTGGGAATTATACCAAACGTGGCACTTGCGGGACTGTACACAATACCCCCAACCTCACACCAAATTTCAGGCCAAGCATTTATACAAATAGATTTATACAAATCATTTTGTTAGCAGAAATCCGAAATGTACCGTAACATATTAGAGGAAGATGCTGATAACTCGACTGAATTGATGCCTGAAGAATGCACTTCCAGCAGTCATGATAAACTGCAGTTGGCGGTTAAAGGTGTTTATGCACAATTTGATTTGATGAAAGTAACAAGACCCAAGATTACTCTCTCTCTATCCAATCACGTTGATGGATAAAAATAATTAAAATAAGCATGTCACGACCACAAACGGAAGAATATAGCGGAGTAAAAGTACCGATACATCACTCAAGTAAAAGTACACAATTTTTAAACTACACAAAAAGTACAATTAATTACTGATAAAACTACTTAATTACTGTAACGTGAGTATTTGTAATCCGTTACTTCACACCCCTGTATATACATAATAAATATACACTGTGTACACACATATTATGTTCAGAAAAACTTTTATTTTGGATGCGTTTAATCATTTGACAGCACTAGTTTTTACTCAGCAAGGATGCATTACATGTATCAGAAGTGACAGTAAAGATGTTCTACTCATCAAAAAATGCACCAAAATCAGCATATTATAATGATTTCTGAAGGATCATGTGACACTGAAGACTGGAGTAATGATGCTGAAAATTCAGCTTTGGCATCACAGGAATAAATTATATTTTAAATTATATTCTAACAGAAAGCAGTTATTTAAAATTTTAATATTTCACAATACTAATATATTTTTTTAATAAATGGGGCCTCTCAAAAATAAAGAAAAACTTACCAATCCCAAACTTCTGAATGGTAATGTATTATTACTTATTTGATTTAATATATTAACCTAAATGAACCTTATACATCAGTTAGAATCTGAATACTGTCAAGCTGATGCCACAGTCTCAAGCTCATATTTCTACGTTTCTCTCTGACTGTTTGGTCTCTTTACTGGGTCGATGGACACGGACGTGATTGACATCTAATTCAGCGAGAGTGTTATAGATGCCTCTTTTGCCATGTGTTCTTATCATTAGTAGTTAGCCTATGGTTATGTTCACAGCCCACTGACGCTCTCCGCCCACAAGATTTAAGGGCCTGCCCTTTAGAGAATATTTAACATAAAATTGAAATCTTGACAGCAGTGAGAAATCCGGCGAATTTAATTAATCAGACCTACTGTACCGTGCTCTGTCCAACACGGTAGGCCACAAATTAAACAGCCGAGAGCTGCCTGCATCCTTACCCTATGCACTGATCTCGCTAGATGCAAATATGAAAAAAGCAAAACACAAGCAAACAAACTCGATATATTTCCCAAGAGCAAAGATGCATTTATGACCCGAGCGAGAACCACAGATTCAGAACCGGGACTGTTTTTCTTCTTTATGCGGCGCCGCATCTGTGCTCAAACTCTCGGAGGATTGTTTAAGTAGTAAAGGAAAACTGTGTGTACTCAGAGTGTGAGCTTTTGCATTTGATGGTAATGTGGCTGAACGTACAGCGGGTGACCGCGGCGCTCAAACGTGCCGACAGACGAGCGGCGTTCTCTCACTGTCATTACAGAAAGATCACGCTTCTGTTACCTTCAGCATGACGATCACCACAATAAGCACATAGAATGAGGCATTATGGGTATGTTGGGAAAAGATGAGGTGAGATTGGAGCTCCAGGGGTTAGAAAGTGCTGCACAGGTGTGTTTCTCTGAGGGCTGAAGGAATAAAGTCTTAGTGATAAACAAAACGTTAAAGGAACAGTTCATACATAAATCTGTTATTCACTCTTTCAAATCCATATGATTTTCTTTCTTCGGTGGAACATAACTATTTTTGAAAAATCCACACTTTTTACGGTAGTAAAAGTATTACAATTTTGAGTATACACAAAATACAAAACAAATTCTGCCACAAAATAAAAATTACAACTTTATTTTAATTTTTTTACTTTTTTCTTTCTCGTAAGTTAACATCTTTAAATTAAAACTTTTTTCTTAAAATTTTTAAGAAATTTTCTTTATAAAAAATGCTGAATTGTCAGACATAATATAACATGACATACAGACATGTTATGTAACAGACATAACAAACAAAAAAAACTTTTTTTTTTATTCGGTGGGGCAAATATATGATAGCTATTTTTTTATGGAAGCCCATTTCCGACACTAAATGAAAAATAAAATATGTTATTGCATCTTTTATCTCACAATTCTGACTTCTTTTTTTCAAAAGTCACAATTATGAGACATAAACTCGCAATTCTGAGAACAGTCTTTTTTCCCCTCAAAACTGGACTTTAACTCACAATTGCGAGTTTATATCATGCAATTCTTAGAAAAAAGTCAGAATTGCGCAATATAAACGCGCAATTGCATGAAAAAAAGTCCAAATTTATAATTACGCGTTTTATCTCGTAATTATGACTTTATAACGCGCTATTGTGAGTTTACATCTCACAATTCTGAGTTTATATCTCACAATTATGTGAAAAAAAGTCAGAATTATGTGAAGAAAAGTCACAGTAACCTTTTTTATTTTTTTATTCAGTGGTGGATACGGGCTTGCATAGTTTTCCACCATGGGATTGAAAAAATAATTACAAGAGAATTTGGAGAAACCAAATCAAACAGATTCATCAAGAAATCATTTTGACTGATTTGGCAACAGATCTGACTCAAAAGAATGATTTGTTCATAAATGATACATTCCTACTTCTCACATGAACTCTCATAAACAGCTCTTCAGAGAATAACAACATAAAAATGTGTCTGCTAATTACATTTTTTGTCATTCTGAATCTTGACATGCAGCCTCAGTCATCATTCACTGATAGTGGAAAGAGTTGCCAGGATATCCTGTAATTTGTGTTTATGTTTTTCCCAGAGAAAACAAAGTCACACAGGCTTGCAACAACACCCGGTGAGTAAACAATGATAGAGAACTCATTTTTGGGTGAACTATCCCTTTAAAGAAGAGGAAAAGGAATAGAGGGGCAGAACTGACACAGCGAGGGTCTCTCATGGGAACAGAGTGCTACATTCTCTCTCTCTCTCTGAAAATACGAGGCAGACAGGCAAACACATCCACGGCCACATCCTGCAGCTCTCAAAGGGCCCTGATTCCACCCACTCCATGACACTGTGCTAATGCACTCTCAGGAAGGTCAATACTCACACAAACACGTCTCAGCGCTACGCTCAGCTATTGAAAGGAACCTCCCAGAGCACTTTTAATTGTCAGCCTCTACAAGCCACATTCAGACACGCTGGAGTGAATCTAAAATCCATTAAATGGAAAATTTAAGTTGCAAAAAGTGAGGTTATTTTTATAACTTTAGTTTAGGTAGGTCAACAGGACCAAAGGACGAGGCCTTCCAATTTAAGTCCAACATAACTTTTTTTTATGAATTTTTTTTTTGTGGCTGTGTGGGAATATAAATCACTACACTATTCTGCATACTATACTGTTAGGCTTTCAAATAGGTTTCCAATTAAAATGTCAATTAAATAAAATATTATGCTTGACACTATGCTAAAAATATACAAGCGAGGTGCAGCAATAAGTAGACACAAACAAAAACAAAATAAAACAAATAAAAGAAAGCTAAAAATAACTAAACACACGCATGGTTCTACAATAAAATAATAAAATAAAAAGATAAAATACAAGCAAACTAACTAATAACGAAAAAAATCGAACATGTTAAAACAAAACGAAGCAAAAAAAACAAAACAAAAGCAAGCTTAAAATAACCTACACTCACACATTCTAACATAAAATAATAAGATCAAATAAAGCAAACTAAGCAATAAACAAATTGAACACTCTCACGTTTCTAAAACAAAACAAATGTAAGCTTTTTAAACAACAACACGCACATGGTTCTAAAATAAAATAAAACAATTAAAAAAGGATGCTTGACTGTATTTAAACTCATTAATGAGCAGGAAAGCTATACTCATGAACACAAACAATAAATCTAAACTATAACTAACCCTATACCATATTGAATCAAAGTACCAACACACTAACACAAGTATTCCTGTTAGGTGTGCTAGCACTGTACTGTACACTCCACTGAACTGTACAATACCACACTATGTTTTGTCTGAGAAGTAGAGTAGAGAAATTTTGGATAAATATTTCATGCTGGCTTTCTCTAAGTTCGGTGGTTTTCAGTACGGTGTTTGTTTTTCTAAAGCATCATTTGTCTTTGTCATCCATTCAGTCAGACAAAAAAAATGAAACATGCTTTCTTGAAGTAGAATAGCTTTGCATGTCTATTTATACAGAACTGCACTTTAAAAAGCATTGTTTTCTCTCAGTCTAGCACTAAATGTAAATGTGAGAGTCTTAGTTTGTGGGTTTGTGTGTGTTGCGCTTGAGAAGTGTGACGAGATGTCTGTGAAATAAAAGTCAGAGCCTGTGATCTCACAGGTATATGATCACTATCAGCTGTGAACACACACACACACACACACACACTTGCGAGACTGATACTCTGCGTATGAAGTGTGTATGTGTGTCTCTTCCTGCGAGGACAATGTGTGTTTACACAAATGGGTTAAATAACTACAATCACTACAGATAAGAGGTGGTTATTGAGCTCAGAAACAGCATGCGAACCGCAGCTCTTCATCCTGAAGCTTAAGTCTGATCTTTGAGTCCTTCGCTGCAGGTAGGACAAAATTGCAACATATAAAATCACTTTCTAACTTACTCGCCTTAAATCAACAATACAGCTCTCCCATACACACAAGATTTTCCCTGATGATACAAGCTGACTGCTTCTTATACTTAGAGATTTTATGTTTCCACTTCTAATATATAATTATATATGTCATGCTATAATCACTTGCTCACCAATGGATCCTCAGCAGTGAATAGGTGCCGCCAGAATGAGAGTCCAAACAGACTCTCAAACATATTCACCATTGAGAAATGTAATACTTCAAATAGTTGAATTACAAAGATGTACCTTCTGAAAGGGTCCCGCCCCTGTAACAGCTTTTGTACCTTTTTTTTTATCTGAGAGTATATGTTAATGAGCTCCTGGTTGTGCAGACACAGTTTGGAGCTGACAGATTTTGTCTGCATAGAACCTCAAACTGTTTCCACAACAACAAATATTTTTTTACACGAGACGTCATCTTTAAAATGAAGCACTGCGGCTAAAGCCCTGGTGAACAACAGTACATCATAGGCATATTTGTTTCCAGGCTGTTGGCAGCGTCAACGCTGGCAGCTCGCAGGCAGAGCGGAGGGTGATGGATGTTTGGTGGGTGGAGCCGTGGAGACCCTTGCAGGCCGGGGCCGGCTCCACTCCTGAGGGATGTCACCGAGCTGCAAACTGCCACAGCTTAAATGGGGAAAAGATGACATTGAGTAGTTCTGCTTACATAAAATACTGCCGCAATAGTTTCATGATTAATTTTTAATGTTGCACCTCAGCTAGCCCTGTTTGTGTCTCCAAACCAATGCACCCTTTTCCTGGTTTTCAGGATTGTGTGAGAAAGAGGTAGAAAGAGGTGTGAACAGAGAAGGCCAGCAGATAAGAAAGAATCTGGCCCTTGCCAATCTGTCTAAACACACACACACACACATAAGCAAACAAACACGCACGTACAATGAAAAAAGGCCTCATAAATGGCATTAACTATGCAACAGCACAGTGATACAGTACAGAGAACATCTGCATTCGCATGAATTATTGAGGAAGGGAATGAACACACCGCTGGTCTGAGAATATATCCCAGAAGAGAGGTGTGTGTGTGTGTGTGTGTGTGTGTGTGTGTGAGAGAGAGAGAGAGAGAGAGAGAGAACATAAGCATCATTAAGGCACAAAACATCATGCTATGGCGAATGCACGACACTTGATACGTGAACATAGTGTTATCAGCATGTTTTCGCTAAATAAAAGACAAACAAACAATACATAAAAAACAATAATGAATAAATTTGAATTTCACATGTTCAGAAAATAATATATGATAAGATACGATATGCTATGAAACCATACGATATGATACAATACTGTAAGGGATTTTAATTTCAAAATGTAAATAAAATAAAAGCAAGCTTAGGAAAAGAATCGAACACACAAAGCAAAACAAACAGTGAATGCACAACACTTAATGAGACTATTATTGTAATTTTTTCATGAAATAAAACATGATGGTGTGTGCAATGAAAATGTCATGATTGGACTGGCACAAAGTAGTCGCATCATTCCAGCAATTTACTGGTAATATTATCACAACTCATACCGGTAAATTTCCGGAACGAATTTACCAGTATTTTTGAAAAGGTCCTGTTCACACATGATCTCTTTACAGCAATTTACCGTAATTTTCCAGTATTTTTTATGTGTCAAAGGGGCTAATGAGCATGATGTTATTGTATACATGGTCATCAAGGATATGCTGAACGAATGTGGACAGCCACACCATAATTTTCAAAAGTTTCCGTTTTTGTCCATTTACACTGAAATGCAACCCCGGAATTTTCAAACAAAAACGGGGTCTGCAGCATTTTCAAAAGGCTTTTTTTAGATGTTTTAAGGTTCACCACGTGAAAATCGGCTCAAACATGATAGCATCTCCTCTCTACCAGCATGATCTGAGGTCATGAGCAACACTAAGTGAATCTTAGCTTAGCAAGTAGCACTAATAAATAGAATGAAAATGCTCTAAAGCAAGCGCCACAGTCAGAATCCTTCAGATGTCAGTGGACGGATATCAGTGTGAAATCCATCAGCGTGGTCCCCATAGTGTGGTGAGGAAAAACATTATTCTTTTGAAGACACATCTGTCTAATGTCTTCATAGAGAGCCATACGGCGGCGGAGAACGTCAATGCACCATGGCAACCAGAGGACCGCTTTTCAAAGCTCTCTGTTGACATTCAACACCAAGGATGAAAACGTTTTCCTGAAAGCTCTTGCCGCCCACTAATAAAACTAAATATTCACACCGTAGTTCTTCAGATGATGGAGAGGTTATCTGGGAAAATCCTCAAGAACTACAATACAATACGAACTAGACGTGCTTGCTGGTTCTGTCCAGACTCATCTTCCCATGATCAGCAGCAGAACCAGACAAGAGTGCAGCACTGCAGAGGAACGGAAACAGTACCCGGCTAAAGCAATTATAGTTCAGCAGTCGCAAGTCATTTCAGATATCATTCACTAAAACGACATACTTCATAGTTCATTCATTGACGTCTAAAAGTCAGAGATACCAATCTGGGATTCAAAACTATTTTCTAACCAAGAAATAAAAAAGTTATATACAATTTTAAAGATGTTATATGTGTATAATAGCTTTAATATATGCATGATAAAAATATTATATTGAATAATAATATAGCAAATATTAAACATTAATAACTGATAAATTGTTATATAATACAAACTTAATTCACACTTATATTATATATATATATATATATATATATATATATATATATTACAGAGCTGAATATATAAATTCTATATATATATAGTAAATGTATAAATTAGATTTATTTAAATTTATTGTATTGTAATATTGTAATTGTATTTATTTATATATGAATATATGAAGAGCTCTTTTCCAAAGCGATAAGCCAAATTAAAAAAATGAGTTCGTCATGCCATTTTGCTGTGTACTGAACCTATTCACTGCTCCATCAATGTTTCATGCCAAATCGCTATATTTCCTTGTTTAAAATGTACTGCAAGATGCAGTTTTTCCAAACCGCTATAAGCGCCGAACCTGTTTTTAGCCTAAATGCGATATATCCTCTCGATCAATCAGAATTGCTCGATGCAATCCAACATGACGACGCTTTGAAGCGTTTGTTTGTGCTCAGTCTTCGAAATGAGTGCTTTAAACTCTAATAACACTTTTGATGGCCTGGATGAGCCAGTGAGACCTACACCTGGGGGTAGAAAACGCAGACTGGACAAAGAAAATCACAAAAAATAAAAGGTGGTGTTTAACCGATTGACGCTAGAGGCTGTAGCCTTTGGCGTTCCTTGTTAGAGCGCCCGCATCCTGCACCGGAGACCCAGGTTCGAGACCCGTTCGAGACCCGATGGTGCGGGCGGGTTACGTCAACACAAGGCTGGTGCGATCGGTTTATAGTTTGAGTCCCTGATGTCATATGTTGCATGTTCTCTTTTTTTTTAAAGACATAAACCAACATTAAAAAAAAGGATGGATTTGTAGCGTTTAAAAAAAAAAAAAAACTTTGCATTTATAATCGACAATATTGTTGTTTCATTTAACAATCATTGTTTAACATGTTCAGACTGAGCCAACAGACCATTTTAACAGGATAAATTGAATATTAACAAAATGTATGGGTCTAGGTAAAAAAAATCATCCATACGCACAATTATAAATAAAAAAAATTATATTATATATATATTTTTTTGTGTATTATATGAAGTTATAATATAATTATAACTTTTTTAATACCTTTAAATGAAATGTTTATAATTTAAGTTAATATTTTTTTATAATTACAACACAAATTCTGGAAATGTTGGGACGTTTTTAAAACTAAAAGACTTTCAAATCACATGAGCCAAATTCAGCCAATAAGTTATTCACAATAGAACACAGAGAACATAACACATGTTTAAACTGAGAAATGTTACACTTTTATCCACTAAATGAGCTCATTTCAAATTTGATGCCTGCTACAGGTCTAAAAAAAGTTGGCACGGGGGCAACAAATGGCTGAAAAAGCAAGACATTTCGAAAAGATTCAGCTGGGAGAACATCTAGCAACTAGTTAAGTTAACTGACATCAGGTCTGTAACATAATTAGCTATAAAAGGGTTGTCTAAGAGAGGCAGAGTCTCTCAGAAGTAAAGATGGGCAGATGCTCTCCAATCTGTGCATCAAAAAGATTGTGGAATACTTTAACAACAATGTTCCTCAATGCCAAATTGCAAAGGCTTTGAAAATCTCATTATCTACAGTGCAAAATATCATCAAAAGATTCAGAGAAACTTGATAAATCGCTGTACGAAAGGGACAAGACCGAAGACCTTTGTTGGATGCCCATGGTCTTTGGGCCCTTAGACGACACTGCATCACTCATCAGCATGATTCTGTCATTGACATTACTAAACGGGCCCAGGAATACTTCCAGAAACCACTGTCGGTAAACACAATCCACCATACCATCTGCAGATGCCAACTAAAGCTCTATCGTGCAAAAGGATCCGGGCTAAAGAGGACGGAGACCTTCCAGCGTGTTATCAGCATTCAGTTCAAAAGCCAGCATCTCTGATGGTATGGGGGTGCATAAGTGCATACGGTATGGGCAGCTTGCATGTTTTGGAAGGCACTATGAATGCTGAAATTGTATATATAATAGTATATAAAAGGTTTTAGAGCAACATATGCTCCCCTCCAGATGATGACTATTTCAGGGAAGACCTTGTGTATTTCAGCAGGACAAAATTCAAAACCACATACTGCAGCTATTACAACAACAAGGCTTCATAGTAGAAGAGTCTGGTGCTGAATTGTCCTGCCTGCAGTCCAGATCTTTCACCTGTAGAGAACATTTGGTGCATCATTATACGAAAAATACATCAAAGACGACACAAACTCTTCAGCAGCTGGAAACCTATATCAGGCAAGAATGCCAAATTCCAACACCAAAACTCCAGAAACTCATAACCTCGATGCCCAGACATCTTCAAACTGTTTTGAAAAGAAGAGGAGATGCTACACTATGGTAAACATGTCCCCATCCCAACTATAAGGAGACCTGAAGCAGGCATCAAATTTGAAATGAGCTAATTTTGTGCATAAAATTGTAAAATTTCTCATTGTAAACATTTGTTATGTTATCTATGTTCTATTGTGAATAAAATATTGGCTCATGTGATTTGAAAAGCATTGTTTTCATTTTATTTAAAAACAAAATGTCCAAACATTTCTGGAACTGAGGTATGTACATTACAAAATTATGTTTATGTTTTTGTTTTATAATTACAATAAAATATATGTATTTTAAATTATTCTAAACAATATCTATTATGACTAATAAATGTTAATTAAAAAAAATATATATATAAAGAGCTCTTCACTGACAGTATTGAGTGCATAGAAATAAACATCATTTTCAGAAGCCTGACATTTCTGTTTAAAATATACTTTTTTTATTGATCTTATGTAATATTCAAATTTTCTGAGACACTGAATTTTGAGTTTTCATTATCTGTAAGCATCATCATCAAAATTTCAAGAAAAAAGTCTTGAAATATTTCACTCTATGTGTAAAAAATCTATTTAATATATGGGTTTCTCTTTCTGAAATGAGTGACAAAAAATATAGACCTTTTTCATGATATTCAATTTTTTTTAGATGTATCTTTATATGTATGTGTGTCTGTGTGTTATTTATATGTATTTATTTATTTTAATTTCCATGCTGTTCCACACGATTCTATGATCTAAAGTTAATAAAACACACAGTTTGAAAGTGCAAATGTGCTCATGTTCACCTCATGGCGTGGAAAATGAGCCATGCTGCTACCAAACCCAGTATAATGTATGCCAGCAAGATGTCCATAATTCACATTATAGTGCACAAACAGTTTTATCTTGTAGCAAAAACCCTGCAGATAAGCTGTTCTCCGATTTTAGCACTCCACCAACCTCCATTCCATCTGTCTGCTCTATTAGAGCTTCTGACCAGTGTATACACACACAAACAAACATGCACACGCATTCACATGCACTCCCACACACCTTTAACAGGAGGGAAAAAAAGTAGACATGCACGCATAGTCTGTCTGTGCCACACACCCGTTAAACCTCAGAGGAGAAAGAAATGGATCCAGTGAGTTGGGTGACACTCACCAGATACTCCACCATATGTGGTGCGCCTTCCTTGGCCGATGCCAGGCCAGGGAGAGCCGTCTGCCTTGAGTCCCATCAGCCCCGAAACCGTGTTGGTGGCTGTGACGCCATCTGCTCCACCTGTGCCAACAGGGAAGAGACATTAGACACGGGGAAGGGGGAGGGAGGGAGGCCGAATTCCTAAAAAGTCTGGAGCCCAAAACCTGTGGGTCTGTTTTAAACTCGTACGGGAGATGTCAGGCTGTTAGTGGAGGTCGTGAGGGGAAATGTGTTTCTAGGGCAGATCTAATGTCTGGATTGGGAAACTGTTTTATAGAGGACATGTTCCACACTTCTGTTTCTTTTCCCTGAAGTCCATTTATAACATTAGTCAAGGATTCTTGCACCAAAAATGTGTAATTAAGTTTGAAATGGCCATTTTCCACCATTCTCTGACCTTTAGAAATAAACAGGCCATTTTTGCAACTGTACCTTTAAGACTTCCATAAATAAATCAAACGTTATAAAGTCAAACGTTTGGAATAAATTGTTTTATGTTTTTGAATGAAGAAAGACCATTGATTTGATCAACAATACAATAAAAACAGGAATATTGTAAAATATTGCAATTTACAAGAACTTTTAGAAATCATTATAATATACTTTTTTGAAACTCAGTTATTATTAATTATAATTGGTGTTCAATTATTAATATTAGTTCAATAATAGTTACATTATTAATAATAGTTCAAATGTATCAATGTTGAAAACAGTTTTGGAATTTTTGTATATTTTTTCAGGATTATTTTATGAAAGTTCAAAAGAATGGCATTTTAAGAACATATCAATTTATAACATTCTAAATGTCTTTACTGTCACTTTTGATAAATGTAATATATCCATACTGAACAAAAAAGCATTAACATCTTAAAAAAAATAAAAATAAAAACATTCTTACTTAACCCCAAACTTACTGAAACAACAAAAACATTAAGCTACAAAACTGTTTTTTGATCAAATAAATGCAGCCTTGAAAAAAATCTTAATTATTCCAAACTTCTGACCAGAACTGTATTTGTATTGTTTTTATGTGCCACAGAATGATGGGAAATGCAGTTGGGTTGCACAGGCCTGTCATCTTTACTGGGAAAGCTGAGGGAGATTAGTTTATATTGTATTATATCTATATAATACATTTACCACTATCGTATCAAAACATTATACCTTTACCATACCTTCCTGTGCAGCCTTGGCAATGTCCACGATGTTGGTCACATTAGGGGTGAGTTTGGCAAAGAACGGGATCCGAACAGCCTGCCGAACCCACCGACAGATGTTCCGCACAAGCACTGGATCCTGGTCAAATGGGTCATGAAAGCAACAAACAATCTTAAACAACGACAAAAGAGGCATGAGAAAACAAAACAGCAGAACTTCAACAAATAGTTCACATCAAAACCACTGTATTATGGCTTATACGTTACTTATTATTGAATACTTTTTTTGTTTTGCATACTTTGAATCTTGAAAGCTCTAGTCACCTTTCACAGTAAATACATTCTTTATAAACTCCTTAGGAGTGGAACGAGGACAGGAAAATTATGAGATTTAACACATTTGGGTGAACTCTTCCTTTAAATATTAGCAGACTGCTAGACTTGAGTTTGTGTGTGTGTGTGTGTGTGTGTGAAAGAGAAGGAGCGAGTGATAGATGGAGAGGGGAGTCTGTAGTCGCTGGTGTGAGGGAGAGAGGGATCATAACAGTGTGAACTGCTGTTCCAGGAGGATTCATGCTTTATTAAGCTGCCCTGGTCTGTCAGTCTGTGCTGTTTAGTGAGAGAGAGACTGAGAGAGAGAGAGAGAGAGAGAGAGAGAGAGAGAGAGAGAGAGAGAGAGAGAGAGAATGAATGAAGGGGCTTTGGTATTTGTGAATCTGAGAAAAGATTGCATTTATCTCTATTTTTAGTAAAGTAAAATCACAACTGCAATTTAGACAATGTTTAAAAATCAAAGCAAATTTCCTGTAACAACTGTCTGTATAAAGATTAAACATTATCATCATAAACCAATCACAAAGTATGTTACAAAAGTCTTAGAACTGCCTTTATATTGCAGTCATTTAATTAAAAAAATATATATAATAATTATATATATATATTAGTGGTGGGCCGTTATCGGCGTTAACGCGAGACTCTTATCGGCGATAAAAAAAATATCGCCGTTAATCTATTCTCAAAGTTGGGTTGGGAGCTGGGTCTATACTACGCAAGCTATGATGACTTTCACCCTGATATTTTAGCGCGGATGTATACCTAGCGAATTGCACTGTAGGGGCGAGAACGAGTCTTGAACTAGAGGCTCGCAGTCCGTGATGGACAGATTGTTACGGCTGGTCTGTGTGGTAATACAATCGGGCATGACATCGCTCACCTATCATTCATCAACCTCAAATATGGCTTTTCATCTGAAAGATGTATGTAGTAACAACTTTACATGGCCGCTCAATATGATGTTAACCTAGAAATATGCGCTATTGAAGTGTTTGTGTGGAAGCGCGTTTGCTGCAGGACAGGCTCGGTGCGCTCACTTGCTCTTACATCTCCGTCATTTTTGGTCATACAGATAAAAGTAGCCTAATACATCTTTCGAATCTGTAAAGACTCTCGTTTATTTGTGTGCACTCAGAATAACAACGCGTTGCGCTTTTAAGCAAACAGGATGCGCTTTAGGTCTCATGTGAACTTGAGAATTCACTCCGTGTCACCCTCTGCTTGAACCTGTGTGTATGCCTAACGTTACTGTGAAATTACCACATCAGGCGTGGCGTGCTAACATGGATGCAGCTATGAAGCCGCGGGTTTGCTTCAGGAAAATGAAAACCTTCTATTTTAAGAAGCTTCCCAATGGAAACTGTAAACAGTTCATCACGACCTCTGTTTAACTGAATAAACAGTTAGTAAACACAAGTACATCTTATTGAACATAGTTTATTTTCATCACCAAATTATCATAGTAGAACAGCTTTCTCAAGCAGTTTGTGATGCATTTGAAACAGGAGATGAGCCCCTGGTCTAATCGCCACCTGGCTTGAGAAACCCGTTCTCAAAGACTTACTTTTAGTCATTATTTGGGTAGCACATATTCTGAATGCCTTCGGCAGAATTCAAATGAGCCATTTTAATCTAGATTAATTCCAAAATTAATCTAGATTAATCTAGATTAAAAAAATTAATCTATGCCCACCCCTAATATATATATATATATATATATATATACACATATATGTACGCACACACACACACACACACACACACACACACACACACACACACACGCACGCACGCACGCACGCACGCACACGCACACACACATGCACACACGCACACAGTAAAATGCAATATACTGCTATTAATGCTGCAATTTGTTAATCAAAATCTAAATTTGGAATTATATTACAATTATATATACCATTGCATTTGTCCCCTTGCCTCCAGGCCTCAAATAAAGACGCACAGCTGTATTAAACCATTTATAACCCTATGAAGTAAAACAGACCTGGTTTAATTCAAGCAGCAGAGCCTGATGTCTGATCAGTCGGGATGCTTTAAAAGCCCGACATGAAGCTTTCATTCAGTACAGCCTCAGTTCCCTTTCTCATCCCTGTCCTTCTCAGTCTCTCTTTTCTTTCACAGGAAATAGGTCTCTGTTGTGACATATCCAATAACGGCTGGCATATATTCCCTTGAGCAATGGGTCTGTCCGTCTCTATAAAGAAGTGTGATGTACAAGCTGTATGTGCAAAGCCGAGTTCTAAGGTCACTGCCTGCACAAGAAAAGGTTAGCATTTGATTTTTAAAACCATTAGCCAGAATTGATTTGTAAGAATACAGAAGCCCACAGAAAAACACATCTCCTCCTGACTATTTCCTTTCCATTTCTAAGGCATGCTGAGTGATTCAGCACAGCACAAAAACGAAGAGCAAAAAAAAAAAAAACCCGCCACTGTGGGATCTGCTGCGTCCTTGGGTGTGTATTTTACCTGAGATACACATGAAGTGAGGTTATATTTGCACCCAAAGTATTCAAAATGCATTCGAAAGGCACTGAAAGAGAAGGAACAGGAAAGGTTACGCCATTTACGATGATAAACTCATTCCAAGATTTGGATGTTTTTTAGAAAAATATTGGATTTATGCACTCGACCCAGCAGAGAGCACCATCCATGGCAATTTGTCTTGATTTATTCAAGACTTAAACAGGATATAAACAAGGCTGTAGTGTTAGGTTCAACCTGTCCACACCGAGCTGTCTGTCTGCCAGAGCGGGAGAGGCAATATCTGGGCTCCCGAGAGATGTTTGATAGCGCTGGCGGTTTGCTGGAGATTCATTGGTTGATATAGCGAACCCTGAACTCCAGGCGAAAACAAAAGTGGTAAGAACAAAAGTGCAAGACAACGGCAAAGAGAAAAATAGAGACAGACAGTGTTTTCTACAAAACACTGTGTATGGGTAACAAGCTTGTCTATACTTTAGGTTCTGCCATCGGTCATCAGCTCTTTTTCACATTTGAATCACCCTTTTGCCTTCACCAGGTGCATTTAAATGGTCCTGAAGTACAAGTGTTAAATTCCCAAAATCATTTCATATACAAAACAAACCACAGTTAACATTTGATGTTAACAGTATGCAGTACACAGACTTCAAATGTTGACAATCACGCATGTGTTGTTTTGGACAAATGCTGCTATGCTATGTATTTACACTTATTAAAATGTGTAATTGTAAACATTCTTACAACATTAACTGTAAATATTTGTTTTAGCAATAAAGTGTGAATGTCTATATTCTCAGATTTTTTGAATGTACATAAATGTATTAATACAAGAATTCCATTATGTCAACATTTTTACAAAATCTATCAGCATGTATTTGTATAAAAAGGGAAAAAAAACATTATTTTTCAACATTCTTACAAATACAAACAGCAAATGGTAATATTACTATGTCAAAAATGTGTAATTGTCAACATTTGCACAAGTGATGACCAAGGCTGCATTTATTTAATCAAAAATATAATAAACCATTTATATTGTGAATTATTATTAACGGTTTTCTATTTTAATATATAAAAAAAATGTAATTTATCTATCATTTACTTGTTTACAGAAATAATTTCAAGGGCCAGATTTACTAAACAGAGCAAATTAGCGCAAAAATGCAATTCCAAAACAGCACAGATGGACGTGGGAATTTCCGCAGGTGATTTACTGACATTGCACAAATTAAAGAATACAGATGCAACATCTCATTTACATATCGACCAACGCAATATACCAAAGGCAGTGCAAATTAGCATAGTTGCAAACAAGCAGAGCCGATGCTTATCAGGTGCGGGTGATCTACTTAAGACACAGGTGCAAAATAGTTTAAGACATGCTTTTTTGGCTGTTAAATAATGGAGCAAATACCAGTAATTTTGCAAACTATAGTTAATTGTGTTGCATGATTCATTTTAATACTCTCCTCCCATACATTTAGCATCTGAAAGGGAAACTCTTACAAATGCATATTCAATAGTCAGGCGCAAAAATAGGTGTCCATGCCTTTTCAGCGCTAATTCTTCACTGCGCGTCTTTAGTAAATCCTGACTGTACTATTTTAATAGCAAAAGGCAGTTTCGCGTTAGTAAGCCTGGCCCCAATAATCAAATTTGGTGCTCAAGAAACATTTATGTGATACATTTTATTTCATTTTTTGGATGAATAGAAAGTTCAAAAACAGCATTTCTTTAAAATAGAAATCTTTTGTAACATTATAAACATCTTTCTGTTTACTCTTGATGTATTTAGTGTATCCTTGCTGACTAAAACTATACATTTACTATTCTACTGAACACAGACCTTTGAACAGTCATGTATTTAAACTGATATTAAAAATGCACGATTGTCAATGTTCTTATAAATATTCATATTTTCTTTAATACAAATTCAGAGCTGCCTGCCAGCACTGACGGCTGAGAGTGGCGTCCGCCTGGTCGAGCCGTAACCGAGCCCTGCATCCTGAGGGAACTTTTTTCTACAAGCCGAACGTTGGAAGCATTTGAAGGAAACAACAACAACAGACTTACAGGAAGCAGGACAGGCCTTCCTCCCAAAGGGTCATGGGAAATTGCATTATGCCTGCCTCAGTACGATGCACAGGGGTCGTGGCCCGCAGCCAGACACCAGCCACCAAACAGATGCTGCTTGTAAGAACTCAGCTCTCGCACCGGGGACCGCCGCTCCCTCCGAGGGCTTCCCATGACAGCTTATTACAGGCCAGATGGGGGTGAGAGCCGCTGTCTGTGGGCCAGGGAGTCTGGAGCAGGGATGCTTTTTCCCTCCGAGCAGTTTGCTGTACACGGTATTACATGCTTTGATGGAGAGAGAGCGCACCTGTGTAGCTGGCCTGCTTTCGGGAACGAGTCTATGACCCGTCGTCACCCAGTTTCACATGGAGAGCTGCTTTCCACGGGCCTGGAAGCGCAGCGGACTGACTGCAGCAGTCGTGAGTGCTTTAAAAAGGCGGCGTGCCTTGCAGACTGAGAGCTTTAAGAACCATTGAAGAGCATTCAGAGATGAAAATCGACTTGTGAGCTGCAGTGAATTGCACAGTGACTCCGGCAGCAGTGATTTGGCAGGTGGCCGCGTGGTTAAGGGTTGGGGGGAGGTCTTGTATGAAATTAAAGGAGGGGGCGCACTGAATTCTTTGTATTTTTTCCGTGCCGTCACTGCAGGGCAGGTTAAGCAGGGAACCAGAGCACTTTTGCAACTGGAAGAGAAAAAGAGAGAGATGGAAAGCGTCCTGAAGCCCCCTCAGGCTGTGAGGAGAGGGGGCGAAGGGGAACGCTGGGAGGAATGCAGGAATAATAGCAGCTTTACACCTCAAATTTAAATTTTACAGCGCAAGGTCACGGAAGGTGGGCACTCTCGTTAAGGGCTGCCGGGTCTCGCAGGAGGCATGATGGAAGTCGGGTGTCATTCGGCCCTGTTTGGTAGGCTCAAAATAGCTCTGGGAACGAGAGCCGGTTTTAATTTGCGAAACTGGGGAACTGTGTTGAAGGCAGAAGGTGAAAAAAAGATGAGATCCCGAAGGATGCTGAGTCGAACCTAAGTGAGAACTCCGTGACCCCTGAGATCTTTCCCTCACACTTCCATCTCTGTGATTACAAATCGTTAAAAACTCATTGTGCCCACAGAATTACTAAAATATTTGCAAGAGGAGACGAAAAATATGCATTGTGATAATGAATGATTTGAATTCAAACAGAAATGTTGATGAAAATATGAACGTGAATGTGCTAACAATGTTTTTTATCTAGAAGAATATGATTGGTTTCAAATAATCAATATTTTCACATATTAGCCTGCTAGATTTGCATGAGCTGAAGCTGAACTGTTCAAATGAACCGCTTTGTTAATGAGTTTATTAGCTCATCCAAATGCATCCTATACACTAAAATAGTAAAAATATAATTAATTAATATGACATGGCAAAATTACAGAGCTCCACCTATGCCATGCATAAGAGAGAGAGAAAACAACAAGAATAATTAAGTATTCTTTCACACAAATTAATCATTTGTTCCCTCTTTTTAGTCTTCCGCACACCTTTAATTATTTCCCTCATTAAAAAGAAAATGTGGCCATGTTTAAATATTTAACTAACTTAAAAATGTAATTCAAGGCCATGAATTAGTTAGTCATACAAACTGATTATTATTTCCTGGCCATGTTATAATTTTTTTGCCCTGTACAAAATATTGATTAACTTTAATTGATGAACTTTAAAAGACAAAAACTATAATGCTGCTTTTTAAATTCCATTTGCTGTTTAACTTTTGTAAACATATTAAATAAAGTTATTAAATGCATGAAATAATGCCTTTAAATACAGTTTTGAAAAACAAACGTCTATGATGATATCTATCAGTGCTTCTCAAAGTCCGGACTCGAGGGAATTCAATCCGGACCTGCCTCCATTTCGTATTTCAAGAGCACTAGTTATATTTCCTACTTTGATAAACGCAAGTTAAACTTGTAAATCATTTGTTTCTTTTTTAAAAGTCTGTTTGGAGATGGTCCGAAATGAAAGCGCAGGCGATTCAACTTTTCCTTCATGATATATGTTATCATGACATCCAGTGAGTTTGCCGTTTGATAAACGGGTGATAGATATTATCTATGATGACTCTAAAAACAAATAAAGATTGTGTTTTGTGCTCAAAATAAGGATAATAACTTCATCTAATGCGCATGACACTATTTCAGAGCATTCAGTAAATGTAAAAAAAAATGTTTTGCAGAAAAACTGCTTTGTGAATTTTCCGCTTAATGTTTAAAGCATTAATCAACAGTAAACAGGGATTACCAGCATTAATGTTTAACATATGTAAACAAAAACATCTCTAATCTGCTGCAAGTTAAATGTTAAACAGCTTTGAGAAAATAGGGACCGTTTTATAGCAAAACAAACCGAAATGAGAGTAATCGAGAGAGAATATTAACATCCCATTAAAATCAAATTGTATCTCTTTTCATGCAGTCAGAAACAATGTTGAATTAATGTTTTTCCCCTTCTTTTCCACAGGCAAGGAGAGTAGACGAGGTGCCAAACGGAGTGATTAAATGATATTGCGTCTCTTTAGTTCTCTCGGCAGATACCTGCCCTCGGGCTTTGATTAGCTCTTTGTCTTACAGCGGAAAATCTACAGCAAACCGAATGGATATGACTGCAAATTTACAGCCACATTAGAGGGAAATAACTCTGTCTTTGTTCGGATGGAAAGCTGGTTTATTTCCTCTGGTATAACACACAGTCAGGTGAACAGAATGAAGAGGTGTGCGTTTATTCAGGCCTGATACGGGCAAAGAGAAACGGTAATACGCAAGGTCACGTACATCACCTCTGGGCTTAATTCATGTGACAGACCTTCACAGCCAGATCGTGTGCCATGACTTTGATGAGAAAACATGAAGTCGGTGTACCAAACCCAAAGGAAAAAAACAGCGCGTGATCATGTTCAGCCCGAATGTACTGAAAGTACTACAGAAAGTACATTACGAAATAGTGTCACGGCTTAAACTGTTCTTGACTGATTTGGGAACCTTAAAGCTAGCATATATGAGGAATAGTTCAGGCAAAAATAAAATCATTTAGTCATCCTCATGTCATTTGAAAACCTGCAGTTTTTCTTTCTTCTTGACAGACATAACATTTTTATTAATTGGTGGATAGGAAGATTTTGGGTGATTAATAACTCAAATGTTGCTCAGTTCTTCACACACACACAGATCATATTGTTTCTTGAATGAAACACACAAGTAATTTGGACAACTTCCATTAGGAGTTTTTTCCTAATTTTTCCCAATTCATATTCACAGAATTAAAAATGTCAGCATGAATATTCCACAAAACATTTAATTTTGTGTTCCACGGGTAAAAAAGTGCAGAATTTGCTTTTTTTTTCCTTTAAAATGCGGTGGTCAAAATTAATATAGGATCCATTTAACCAGTATAAAATATGTTTTGGGAAGCTTAATACTAGTTTTGGTTGTTATTAACTATTAAAGGGATATTTCACCCACAATTACATTTCTGTCATTAATTACTCATCCTCATGCGTTTCAAACCCGTAAGATCTTCAGAACACAAATTAAGATATTTTTGTTGAAATCCAAGAGCTTTCTGACCCTGCATAGACAGCAATGCAACTGACAATTTCAAGGCCCAGAAAGGTCATAAGGAAATCATTAAAATAGTCCATGTGACATCAGTGGTTCAAGCGTAATTTTATTAAGCTGTAAGAATGCATTTTGTGGACAAAGAAAACAAAAATAGTCATGGTACTTTCATGAACGTGTGGCGGAGAATGACACAGAAGAGAAGAAATGCTTGAGTCAAGTTGAGCACAACATGAGGTTGAGTAATTAATGACAGAATTGTCATTTTTGGGTGAATTAACCCTTTAACTATCAGTGGCTTAATCAAGCTTAATCAATTTGTTCTAGTAACGGAGCAAAAATGGCCATATAAAACCAGCCTATATTCAAATTTAAGATGGTCTTAACTGGTCTAAGCAGTTTCTTTTTCAGCAAAGATGGCAGAAAATCTAAATTTGTGACCATGACAGGTACCGTTTCAGGCTTTTAGGCTTTAGAGACTCAAACCATGTCTTTCTTGTAAAATACAGAGCAATAGCCTGATATTTTCATTCTTTTAACAGCGTTTTATACTGTTTTACAACAACATCAGAAATCCAAACAAATGTTATGATATCAGAGAATAAAGTCCTCTAAGGTGCAGAGATGCGGTGTTTTCCTATCAAGCACATCAGTTGACAGGATCTTATTCTGCTTTTCACAGTTGCTGAGGGTGTAATCATAAGCAAAGACGTTGTTTTTCTCAGTAATAGGCACCATGCCCTAGTGTGAAACCCCAAAAATTACAACAACAACAAAATCCCCACCTTAATCTCAATAGGCCAAAAATACAAACACTGCATTTGATTCGAATAATGGAGTTATGCTTTTGAATGAAAATTGCTTACGAGCCGCAAAAGGGATTATTCGTGGATTATTAAATTCGGCTAATTCTGTGATGTGATGGAAAAGTGTTATTAAAACGCTTTGACAGAATCAATGTTATGGTAAAGTGGCGAGGCACTGATGCAGGTTCAGCAAAGTTGACAGCGTCTCATCAGCCATTCATAAGTGCTGAAACGTGCTCTGATTCAGAACGGTATGCATAGGAATGCACATGTGACCGCACATGAATCTATACCTTATTAAAGAAGCAAAATCAAAATCTGCATCACTGCAAAATCCATGAAGACGAGCCTTTTTTATGTGCTTGTACTACAAGCTATTTATAGAACTGTGCATTGATCAGAACATTGCCCATATCGGTATAATATTTGAACTCAAGCTCAAACAAGCTTCCAATCCGTTCCAAATCCCAGCAAGCTGCATTTCAACAGACATCTAAATTAGCATTATAAACATCACATGATCCAGGGGAAAAAGATTTTCACTTAGAAATGACTAGTACATTTGACAACTACAAAAAATGGCGAGTAACTGAATTAAATGTGAAATTTTGAAGTAGAAAAACTAAAATAGTCTTTTCTTGTAAAATGTACTCCAATCATCTTTGTATTTCTTAACATTGCATACAAACATACAACAGCCTCGCAAAGATTACACTTTACTCTTAAAAATACACAAACATATTGGGTGAAATTATTAATTTTACTTAACTATTATTAACAATATGTTTGCTTAAGATTACGGCCTAATTTGCACCAAGCTCACTGAAAAAAATGTATGCAAGATGGCGGATGAAGCAAACAGGAAAAGGGAGAGTTTGAAGTAGCTCTATTCTTCTTGTTTTCTAGTACATTTCTAAAAATGTATATGAATTTACTTGAGAAGTAACACTGCATAAGATTCAATTGCTTTAAGTATAAACAGATAAAAACAATGTGGAAAAAGTTGTCAGTGTATTAAGACAAAAATACACTATGAAAAGTCTCTTCATATTTTATAAAGTCTTCTCAAGTAAATTCATTTTTAGATATTTTACTGGGAAAAAGAAAACAAAAAGACTTCACAAATGCCTTACAATGCTCAGTAGGTTTTGGAACAGAGCATGTGTTTACTGTCAGATCCACAGTATGGCTCTACTCGATCCATAAAATAAAACAAAAAGCACAAAACTGTGAGAGCCACGTCTTTCCCAGCAGGCCTCACGCTCACGGTCTCCTAACACGTTCTCTCTCCCTGCTGAGTGACAGCAGACTACAAATACCTCAGGGTACCAAACATCATCTGGCGTAATAATCAACAATTATAGACAGAAAACAAACAGTTCATATAAAGGCGTGGCCATGTTTTAGGACATGTATACTGTTAAATAACATTATTTCTAGGCATGGTGCATGATGCATCTCTTCGTACCACCACAGTTAATATAATTCCTTGATTTTCACTCACCTGACAAACAAATATGCCTTTAGGTTTTTAACAAAATAAGACTCTAAAAAGCATTTGCAGTGACTGCTGTAGCTCCCAGCCGACAGTGTCTCTGCATGCGACTGTGTGCCGTAGGTGTTGAATGTTGGATTTACCTGCCCACAGGCGAGCCCCATTCCCCTCTCCCCCATTCCATGAGGACATGATAGATTCAGCTCCAGGGCATCAGCGCCAGACTCCTGTGAGATGGATGCAGAAGCCTCAGATTATTTACAAATAAATTCAATGCATTTTTCAGCTTTGAATCACAATCAAGTTGTGGACTTTCACATGAAACCCTCACACATGCCATATTCACATACAATCTACGGTGAACAAAATAGCTAAAAATGAATTGCATCCACTTTGAGCATTGCATTCACTGCCTGCATTGTTTTTTTGTACACGGTTCACTAAGGATTCATGCAAATTAGACAACATACACCCAAAATAGAATACAACAGACTAGCATGTTCTGGTGTACTTTACTGAATCTGAGTCATTGTGATCCATACACATGAATTTGATGTATGTTTACTTATGGTGCACATTTCCATCATTTGATAATCACTTGATGAATTACTACCCTCATGATTAATAGCAAATGAACCCAAACTTGTCTTTTAAATAATGAATTGCAATAAAAATGCATTGTAGAAAGACAGCATTGTAGAAAGGCATTGTAGAAAGAGTATATGATTAGTTCCAGTTAGTGCTGTTTTTGTAAATAAGAATCTATAATCTGGCAACTTTAGATAAAAAAATAAGTCTTTACACTTAAAAGAATACAGTTTGTTTAATTATGCATGGTGCAGAACTATATGGATTGTGAATGGGAAGCAGGTCTTTGCGCTGAAATACAGCAAAGATTGTATAGTGAATTTACCCCCCCAGTCTAAGAAAAATTATAAAAAGAGTTAGAACCAAAAGTTCAAGTTCAACAACAAAAACATAATCAAAATAAATAAATTATTCTGTCATCATTTTTCACCCTCATGTCATTTCAAACATGTATGACTTGCTTATAATTATTTTATGTTTTAAGTGTTTAATAGTTATTTTGGACCCCATTTCCAATTTTTGGAAAATTTAAATAAAAACATATTCAATGCACTTCAGGTTTAGCAAAGAATGCTTTTCTTTTATCTTACATCTACGCATTTATCAGACACTTTTATCCAAAGTGACTTACAGTGCATTCAGGCTATACATTTGTTTTGTCAGTATGTGTGTCGCCTGGGAATTGAACCCACAACATTTTGCGCTGCTAACGCAATGTTCTACCACTGATCCACAGAATGTGTTTTATATAACTTTTATTATGTACAGAGCATAACTAATCACACATACAGTCTTTCTGCATTGTACTTTCAAATAATCTTTCCATGCAATCTAAGTCTATTCCCCATGCAACGGCAAAACGAAACACAAAAGACACACGTACAAGCTAATAAAGAATATAACTAAAAAACAAACAATTTTATTGTTTATCAGACTCAAGCAGATGCAAACAATGAGCGAAGCAAATCAACGCTGACTGAGACATTGGCTCTAAAATAGATGAGAGTGGTGATAAGTGTTCCACACGGATGCACGAGAGACGAGTGAGCGAGCGCGCGGGCGGCACGCAGACCGGGGTGGGGTGCGTAGCCGAGCCGAGTTTGACAGGCAATTACAGATCCACGGGGGCTTTAAACAACATCACATGGGGGATTTAAACAATTACAAAAGCTCTACAAACCTGCCACAGTGACTCCATCTGTAGATTTATGATTTTCCGCAGACTGACAGCCATTAAAGGGGGAAAAGAATAATAAGCATTTTAGCCTTACAAAGTGCAGAGGACCATGAGGTGGGCTTATGCTATTTATCACTGTCAGCCGGGGGAACGGGACGAACCTGCCGCTCTTACAGGATTAGGCCCCAGATTTCATGGTCAATTAGGACCAAATACAGGTACAAAATGGATACAATGTGCCGTGATCCCAAAGCCAATTATCAATAATGTTTAATTTCACCCAGTTTCTTTTAAGCCCTTTATAGAACGAGAAACGAGAGGAGGAGGAGGAGGACGAAAGGGCAGGCTTTCCTTTTCGCCCTCCCGTCCAACAAAAGGGGCGACGCACACAGTGAATTAAGTGCTATCATCTTTCATCACGGTAAGCTGCTTTCAGAGAGAGGCCAGCAAGACGACTGTTTGATATAGTGGGCTTAGTACTGAGAGAAGGGATAGATTTAAAATAAGCCAAAGGAAGCAAAAACAACAACAACAAAACCACCAAGAGCAGTTTGCCGGGACACGGTGATCTCTCTTTTCTAGCTGTATGAATTGTGAAATACAAGTGTCTGTCTATGGAGAAATGAAGCCTTTGCATTCATAACTAGGAAGAAATGTCGCAGCCACAATGCCGGGGTGTCTGGATGGTTGCCAGTGCATTGCTATGCGGTTGCTGAGGTGTTCAAAAGAGTCCACAACCGAGTCTCTATGGTATTTTGGTCTCTAGATCTATGTAAGGATGGAGCATTTGAAGAATTTCATTCAGAACCAGTTTCATTTTCTTTCTGAGGTTGGCTAGTAGTTATAAAGGTTCTTGGGATATATGCCAAAACAACTACATGGTCCAGTTTCAAGTAAGTTTTGGACTCAACAAAGAATCAACCAATTTCCCAAAATGTAGCCTCTTCCTTTGAAAATATATTTAGGACTCTTCAGGCAAAGCTGTTTTCTAGGCATAGGCTTCATACCTGCTGAATTTGATCATTAGAAATAATAGTAATTAACATAAATGTACAGTAAGCACACATAGCTTCAGAACATCTGCCCCTATAAGCATATTCTTGTTACATTTTCTGACCATTAAGTAACAAATGTCGGTGCATTTTTTATATATCGTTTTTTTTTTGCTTTTTTCCCATGTATATTAACATTATCATTTAGTTTTTGTCTTTAAAAAAAATCAAACCAAGGAGGAAAGGAGGATGACATAAAAACTAAGGAATCTCCTCAACATATGTGCAGCACCGGATTTTCTCAAAACCTTTAACAAAGTATTAAGCAGTAACAGTGATGATAACTTCAGTAAACACCAAAATATGCATTACAAAATAAGTAAAACTGCGTTAAAGTACTCATAAAGCACCAAATTACATTAAACAAAAATCTGGATCAAACCTGACACTGTCTTTGATGAGGATTATCAAATCTAAAGCTGATAAAGACAACATTACCCATCGTTGTCAGACTCCCTGGATCAGTACGGTTAGTTAGACCTCAGGGAGCATTAGAGAGGATGAGAAGAGGAAGAGATGAAAAGTATGCACTGAAAAGGTAAGAGGAATGGCAACAGACACTATAGACGTCCAATCTTGTATTACTAAAATCACTCACTACCAGTGGCGGCTGCTGATCTTTTAAAGAGGGGAAGCTCATTTTCGGCCTAAATCATAAAAATTGTCCATTTATTTATATGTAAATTCTGCCCTACGTTCCTTTTCAAGAAAATGCTCTGTAACCCTGTCGTACCAACTAGGCGTCTTTTCCAGTGACTTGACCAGTGTCCTCTCAATGGCCAGCAGAGCTAGGCTGCTTAAGCAGCCTTGGCCCATTGTGTTCTGGTGTGGGACTTGAGCCGCTTTAAACAGGAGAAGCTCCTTTCTACACCTGCTGTGCAGTTTGCTAGCTGGCTAGTTCAGACTATATGAATTAATGAACAAACTATCTATATATATATATATATTTAACTCAACGGGAGGAAATGTGGGAATTATGTTAAACTGAAACAATGAATGTGGTGTGAAATTGTGAAATATACGATGAAGGTTGCAGCAGTTTGTCTTTCGACTACACATGCAAAATCCGCGATGGGACTGAGTTGGAAATGGAGACACAGAGTGATACGCGTCATAATCTGAAGACCACGCCCACGCCCACACCAACCGTCTCTTTGCATTGCGAGAAGCTGCCGCCTCCTTGTCATTTATTTATAACAAAAAAAAAAAAAAATATGTCTAAAAGCTGATATGTGACAATGTGTATAGCAAACAATAAATACGTTTTTATAAGCTGTCGACCCCAAAAAACGAGCGTTTTAGGACATAAAAGTGGATTAAAAAGAGATGACAGACCCTCCAATCATCACGCAGACGCTCGGAGTCCAGGTCAGCCCACTCCTCCATTCATCCCAGAGCGCTGAGCGTCCGTGGGCGGACTAATCGCAGCATTATCCAATGACCGTCTTGTTTCTAAGCACTGAAAAAACTGTTTAAAGCAGCCCCATTGAAGTCAATGGACGCTGGGCTTCAACAGAGTAATGCACTGTACGCTCACGGGGAATGAATGAGAAGGAAATCGAGTCAGCCGACCTAAGTAGCTGATTCTGAACGAAATTGTTTTTGTTCGAGATGAACGTGTTTAACGCATTTTTAGTCAATAAAATGTTAACATAATAGTACATATATTTGACCATTCATTTTTTGACAATTATAGGGGAAGCTGAGCTTCCCTTGCAGTCTTAAAGAAATCGCGGCTGCTCACTACCAATCTAAGCAAACTGACTAGCATAGAACTTTAATGTACAGAAACACAACCAGGATCGGTTGAATCTGATTCCTGGTCTTTCACAGGCTGTCGTCATAAAACAACACCCGGCTAAAATCACTATAAGCAACGTTTTAGGGATACCACATATAAAATGGCCTACCTATCTGACAGATATCGCTGAAATAGGTGTCCTGAGAAATCAAATATCTCTCAGTGACACCCCAAGGCACAATTTTTTTTTAAAGGCAGCAATGCCGTGGAGGAAGCTAGCTAGAAACTGTACAGAAACAGTCTCCTAAGAGCAGGGTTGTGCACCAGTTAGAACTGAATTGGGAGTATGTTTGTGGAATAAAATGAACTGAAATTAAAAAGAAGACAAAGACATATTTTTGTAATTGGAAATTGCCCCGACAAACTTTGAATGTTGGCATGAAAAAAAAGCCTCATTTTAAAGCTTTCTGAAAAATATGAAAAAAAACTTGAAATGTGAAGATCTATATGCCTTACAGTAACGGACGGACAGACGGATAGATAGATAGATAGATGATAGATGGATAGATATATACTGCTCTTATCAACAGTTTATTAGTTTATATCACCCTCAAATTTTGAGCGAGAGACACATGCAGTGGTGCAGCCTGGGAATCTGGCATTTGAGTGACAGCAATGAGGCTTTTATTAGTTTAAATTCACGTATTCACAGATTCTGTAGCTATGCCACTCACGAACAACCGCACATTGCGCACTTATTATTGGGTCTGCTTTTAGCCATTTATCTGCAATCCACTGTTCCTTTTTCTTCTGCCAACTTTCAATTGGATAAAATAGGAACAGCTCACGGAGAGACTTTGACATTTATGGATTATAGCCTCAGGCACATCGTTATGATGTAATATTTCTCTCAAAGGCAGCGATTTTATGGAGGGGAAAGTAGCTGAGGAGAGGTGGCGGCTGCAAGTAGAATGGTTTACTTCAGACTGACACTTCTGAAAAGAGAGAGAGAGTCTGGATGATACAGAGAGAGAGAGAGAGAGAGAGAGAGAGAGAGATGGGCGTGCAAGGGAGGGAAAGAGAGCATGAAAAAAACTTTTAAGTAGTATCCTTAGGCGAGGAACAGTGTTAAGTGTTCCCTTAGATTTCAAAGTGAGAATGAATGGTTGATTCTCTTTGAAAACGTAGTTGCCATGGCAACTGAGCCTTTATTTCATATTTGCTGGCACAGGTAGCTAAACAGCAGACGTGAGGAAGATGAGGCATTCAGACCACAGAGGAGTTCTCAGACCACTAAACCCACAGCGCCAGACGAGGTCCAAAGACAAACGGTCTTTCACCGCTTCACCCCGATCGTCCGTATCTCCCGCTCATCCATTTCTCGTTTCATCTCTGACAACAGATCAATGTTTTCACTTTCATCCAGTATAGGTAAAAGAGCAAGACCTTCAAATCAGTCCTGTGCTCGTATTGTTGGGGATTTTTTTCAAGCTTAAATCGCCAAGTGAAGTGTGGTGTGACATGGCAGCCGTACCCTGAAGCGATGTTCTCATCGTACTTTACATCATCGGCTTGCCTTATGAATACACAATATGCAAAATGTACCTGGGCTCCAGTGACAGGGGATGTCAGGCGAATACATAATGACAGTAATATGGAGGGGGGGGAGCCAGGAAATACCAGATGTCCATCTTTACCGTTAGTAAAAGAGGGTTTTGGGTGGGTTTGACAGGCCGGTTTAATGAGGTGAGAGAGAGGATAGGGCGACGCGTTGATGTAATCGATAGTAGAATTAACACATTGACATACAGACTGTTTACTTTCAGCCATTTTCTCTGCACAATTAAGCGCCTGAGATCTGCAAGTCAACTATGATTAAACCCAGGGTCGCTCCACTGTCTCTCTCTATTTCCACTTAAAGTATCAAGGCCTGTGTTTATAACTCCAAATGTGTGTGTGTAAGTGGCGTGTAGACATATCTGAGTGCTTCACTTCCACACAAAATGTTTGTGCATGAGTATAGTTAGGGTTATGCATAATTAAGAATCCAAGAATTGGCTCCTTGAATTTGAACTAAATTGTGCTACCGCAATTCAAATTCAGTTCAAATTTGGAAACTGAAAAGGCTTTCTTAATTTAATTCCGAATCGTGCACAATCCTTTGCATGGTATCCTGTTTTATCTTTTCGTAAGGTTATGCCCTTCTCATTTTACACTTCATGCATGTGTACTGAATATTAAATAAGTTAGTAATAATAAAGTGTGCCATGCTGATTTGTACAGAGGCTCAGTAGATTTGCACTTACCAAGCCTATACAGATATCAAATGAGAGCGATCGAATTATCTTGTGCAATTACCTGCATCTGTCCTTCAGGCTAAGTAATGTATATTTGAGAAAATAGGTTGTCATGTCCAAGGAAAGCAAAATCTGTCTTAGCATCGACGCTCTGCTGGTCAGCTGAGCCTTTAAATGTGGCACTCAAAGTTCAAATGATTTCAACAGCGTGTGTCATTACATATCTCTTTGAATGAACCAGCACTTTTGAACTTGGAGTTGAATGAATGGTTAAAGACTCAAAGAAACAATGAAACTGCACTGACAGCCCGTCTAGAACACGCAGGTGAAATATCAACAGAAAAAGTATCTTGTCCAGTCAGATTTGAGTATCAGCACTAACTGTTATATAGGCTAACAATAGACTAACGATCTTATTGTCATTTTCTTCTGTTTACTTCACTTCATATTTCACAATTTAGTTTTGGTTTCTGAATTCCTTACATCGAAATATCGTATATATATGGCGAATCGGAGATAATACCGCATAATCACACTTTTGAGCCACTCAAAATTACCGCAAGGGAAATTCCTTAACTTTGACAGCCCTACTTGATGCCATTTTGGAGTTGTTGGTGCTGTTTGAGGGTGATGTCAATTGAGGACAATTCTGTTTTTGGGTTGAAGCCATTTGGAGATGACAGATACCTTTTGAGGATTATGCCACTTTGGGGTCGAGGACATTTCAGGGTTAATGTCAACTGAGCTCAATGCCTACTTAGAGCTGAGGCTGCTTGCAGTTGATTAAGCTTGGGGTTGATGCCATTTTGGTTGATGTCTTTTTGGAGTTAAATCTGTCTGAGAGCATTTTGGGGTTTGTGTGCTTGGGCTTGATGGCATTTTGGAGTTTATTCCAATTGAGGTTGATGCCTTCTTGGTAGGGCTGAAAAAATAAACCGATGCATTGTGATTGAAGAAATGATTCTGCATCGATTTTGGGATTTTCCAAATACATTGCGATTCTCTCTCGAATCGATTCTGAGCTTAGTTTTTAACAGCAGACGGCAGTGCATGCTTTAGAAGCAGCTATATTCTGCTTGCTTCCAATTCCTTACACACACTTGAAACTACAATAACCATTCATAAAGTTCAACAAGTTTGAAGTGAATTATAAAGGTGTTCACAGTAGAATGTGTTTACATTAGAATTAAACAAGACTAAAAACTAAGCTCATAATCGATTCCAGAGAGAATTGCAATGCATTCGGAAAATCTTACAATCGATCCACGAATCGCAATGCATCGATTTATCATCACAGACCTACTTCTTGGAGTTGACGCTGTTTGCAGATCAAAGATGATGTGATTTGAAGCTGATAACATTTTAGGGCTGAAGTCATTTTGGAAGTGAGGCCTTTTGCAGTTTTGAGGTTTAAGCCAGTTTAAATTGATGCCTTTTTGGAATTTGGAATCTGCATTTGATGGCATTTTGGAATTAATGATGTTTTGAGGTTGATATAAGTTGATGTTCATGCCATTAGAGATTGTTCACAATTAATGCCTATTGTAGTTGTAGATTGTTGTTCACGTTTCAGGGTTGATGGCAATTGCAGTCGCCTTTTTGGGGGGTTGAAGCCATCTGCAGTTAAAAGCATTTTGGGGTTGATGCTGCTTAGTTTCACTGCAACATCCTGGGATCTGGACAACGCCATTCTCACAGATGGACTGGCCTGATGATGACTGGTCTGGGAAGTCCTCTCATTTTCTCTCTTCCATCCTTCCTTCCCCCTCTCCATCTCTCCTCCCATCTCATCCAACCATCAGTGGCTCACTCCTTGGCATCCTCTGTCTCATCAGATTAGTTGCTTCCGAAGAGCATTTCCCATAAATGTAGCCTACTTTAGATCCAGGATTAGCTGCCAGTGATTCAATAAAGGGCTATTTTTTGGATAACAGTAAATGTTGGTTTTGCAGTTTGGTACAGGACAGTATGCGATGGCATGGGTACACATGCAGTGTTATCAAAAGAGCCAAATTATCCCTAAGGGAAGAGGTTATTATTTCATGTGTTCACAAATTAGCATAACAAAGACTCACCTCTGCCATTTTGGCAAGCTCGGTCCAATCAGCTTTGTTGTAGCTGCACATTATGCTGGATATGACAATCTATGGGGGAGTGAAAAATGAGAAAGAGAGAGAGATTTCAGCATGGACAGAATTCAAGAACAGGTTTTCTTTGTCTCACCTTGTGGCCTTTAACAGAGGCCTGTTTCATTGTGTATAAAAGGTTTCCCCATCAAGGTCTCATTTCAGCACATTATAAAATGGATCTGAAGGCCATTATCTTGTCTTTAAAAAGCAGCTGCCGCCATCTCCTCAAACCTCAAAGTCACAAAATCAATATTTATAATTCACAAGACCAGGACAAATCCACTGTTGCGCCCCCTTTATTAAAACAGTATCAAGCCCCAGAGCAGGGTGTTAGATAAGAGCATTTGCTGGATTAGCCTGCACTGTTTGTTGTTTCTTTTTTCCTTCGGACACACAATAAGCCAGTCATAAAACAGGTTACGGAAGGTCTGCTTCTCAAAAACAACTCCTGGTTTTCAGTAATCACGGACATAAAAAGCTTTTGAAACCGTACCGAGCGTAGCACCAATTCTCCAGAGATGGACTTTCTGCCCACACTTGCGAGCGGAAAGAGTAGCTACCAGGTCAACATTTCAGCGCACTGTGTCCCTCGTCGTGATATTTCTCCAGGAAAAATCTAACCGCGTTAACCGCATATGTGGCCGCACTCCATTATGTGCCTAATAGCAGCAGAGATGTGGAGAAAAACCCTGCAATGAAGGCCAGCCTATCTTGTGTTCCTTGGTCCAATGATGCGATTACATCTAAACTCTTGTCTCATCAGATGTCCATGACTTACACTCGCCACTGATGAGGTGGAGGTGGGCGGTACGGGGGACAGCGAAGATTGGTGCTAACAACAAGAGAACAGGAGTCCGGGGAGACTCAGAGAAAACTGATTTCATGGGAGGATATTAAACTTGGAGGCTGTGTTGTCCCCCCCGGGACAAATTTCCGCTAGATATAAATCTCTCGGGCATTACGCTTTCCCAAAAGCAGCAGGCAGTTAGGCACTAAGCTTAGCCCACCTACACGAGAGCAGAAAATATTGCCAAGTTTTAGGGGGCAAATAAAGTTAAGCACTCTGACATTTACTGCCGAGATTTACAGTACAACACTGACATATAAGTGATATTTGATACACCCTGAAATAGTGTTTGGTAATATTACCATAAACCTCAGGCCATCGACGAGCAACAGCAGGGTTCCTAAAGAATATGAAGAGATCAACGCCGCAGGATTAATTTCAGTTATTATACGCAACGCCGGTATTCTGTTTTGATTTGGGCTTGACCTTTGCTCGCTTTTACGTCATGTTATTGCAGAACAGCCCTTGAGAAGCTGGAGAGGGATCTAGTTTTAAGTTTATTAAAACCAATCCAGCCTGAGCCCTCCTGCCGGAGCGTCACATTAACCGGTGCTGAGGCTGCGGGGTTCGAGGAAGATCGGGGATTACCTGGTTATAAGCTCAATAACCTCCCTCCGGGCGAGCGCCTCCGAACCCACCTTACACTCTAACAATGTGTCTCCATGGAGATGAGTCACCTGGAGGCTATATGAGAACATGTGGAGCGATGATTCTCGCCGATTCTCTAACGCAGAGCTATGACCATTTCCTAATAATGGGAAAAAATGGAAGCGCTGATAACGGCAAAGCACAATTTGTCCAGTTCGGAGACACAACAGCCAGAGCAGCATCCTGATGAGGTTTCTTTTTCAGGAATGGTAAAGAGAGCATTTTAACGCAGCGGGTGTACATGTGAGGGATTGCTAGCTATAAATTGCACGAGAACCAAAGCAACCAAACAGTTCGCCAGCCTGACCTCTCCCACTGACAAATTTAATAACAGAAACTATAATCGCACTAACAACAGTCTTCTATAGCATTCATTGGTATGAAAATAGGTACTTAAAAGGAACATAAAAACATGCATTCGATCTTTTGTTTGATGGAAGGTTTAAAGACAAAATTTGAAATAAAAATTGTAGTGTTTTTTTGTTGTTGAGTTGTTCAGAAAATTATGGTGTTTATTTTTGTCTATTCGACAAATTTTTTGAACATGAAAAAAATGTTTGAAGTCCAATTTTCAGCAACCTGATCCAAAACTCTTTTTATATGCTTTTGAAATTAAATCAGATTTTTCCTTTGTGATATATATATATATATATATATATACACACATCATTTAAATATCGTTAAATACTGTTATATTCTTTTTTTAAGAAAATATTATCTGAGTATTTAAATACATATAGTTAATATGTTTAAGATTAAATTAGCATAAGATATTCAAATGTGTACAGTCTTTCTTTTCCAGGAAACTAGCAAAAAATACCCTAAACTGATGGCATACAAATATGTCAGCTCAACTTTCTGTTTTAACAGGAAATACACTCGTCAAGCAATTTCTTAGGGTGCTACGGCAGCAAAGCATATCTAAGCTCAGTCGGGCCCTTAAAAGAAGCTTCTCTCTTTTTCTCTCTCTCTTCACCTTGTTTCAGAAAGAAGCGATACATCTCTGCTGCTTTCATCCTCAGTACAAAAGCCGCCCCAGTGAATGCTGGGCATCACTTCCATTAGTGCTGCCCGTGATTGCCATCAGAATGTCCTGCAGAAATCAATTAATCCTTTGATATTTCTGGAGCACAAAAAGAAACCCAGATACAAGAATCTCAGAAGTGAACAAATGAGTTGTCATTTTGTAATTTCAGCAAGCATATGCCGCTCCTGCTGTACCGATACGACGGCTGAATAAAAAAAAGTACTTATGGATGGAGCTAGCTCACATCATAAATATTTGGATTTCATTAACAAACATGAGGATCACATTACTATGAATAATAAATGGAACAATGAGAAATGAATATTGAAATCATATTCAAATTTTATGACTTTAGAGCCAAACCACTGAGGAAAAATGTAAAATAACTAGCTACCACAGAGAGTCCCATGCAGATTTTACAAAGACCTCCTCCTATACATTGTGCGAAAGGGATTACAAATAAAATGTTTTGCTTCTCAACATGTTCATGTGCATATCTGCATTAATTAATGTAGAAATAAAACAGCAGATGCTCTTGTTAAAGACTCTAATTCAAGCTGACTGCTCTTATATTCTTACACCTTGTCCAACTACCAACAGATCCATACAAATCCCATCACTAACTAGCAGGGACTGTCAACAGTGACACATCATGACATTTTGATGGATTTGCGCATTCTATTTTAGACGTGTTATGCTAGGTATACACTGTTCCACAAAGTGCTTGTGTCCAACTTACATTGTCAGGAAAGTCGGCTTTGAGTTCCGTCACACTCTGGCACCAATAGGCAGCCGTCTTCTCGCTGATCAGCTCAATGTTCAGGAAGGAGCCCTGCCCAGGACCAAACAGCGGTCCGGAAGTGGTTCCACGCACAATACGCGGAGACACATTGGTGACCAAATCCTGCATAAAAAAAAGAAAAAGATATTTGGATTTAAGCATTTTGATCAACCATTCAGATCAAAGACTCCTTCAGAGGTACGTGACCTCGCGGCACCTCCATTAGCCACTAATAATTAGTGTACTAGGGGAAAAGACCTTCACCTACAAATTCGCCTAGCTCTGACTATCCCAACAGACTCCACTGCTATAAAATATGCTCCACGGCTATAATTTCCGTGTAGAACAACATAAAGAAGACAATTACGGCCATATTTTACAGAAATTCATGACACAAATTCAATAGCGTTATTTCTCCTTCCCTCTCCCAGGGGGCTTTGAAGTGGAGCTAAATTCATATTTAATCATACACGTTTGAAATTGTGCCATGCAGTAGGGAAAATGAAGTCTACTTGAACCACAAAAAAGGGTTTTTAAATTACAAAATAAAGTCATTCATCCATCAGTTTGCACTAATATCTTCCCTTCCTCACACTTTCCCAGACTACATTTTATACATGTAGCAGAGGCTTGTCTTTTCTCAAAAGTGCCAGCATGCCCACAAGCCTTGATAGATGTTCTCTGTACTGCATTAAGTTGGAGTTGAAAATTCATCTCTTGGCATTAGAGTCCCAAAGAATTCCCTGCCAAACTGCTATAATATTCATCACTGATTGGATGTATAGAGTACAGGTCATCCTGACAGGACAGTAATCAGTCCACGCGGTAAATTAGAGGCAAAGCTAATGAAGCTGGCAGATTTTCGAGGATCGTGGCATCCAGTGAACCACTTTTGGCTAATGGCTTTGGCCCTCGAAATGAGGTTCAACCAAGCCAGTGAATTGATGCTCTCACCGATGTAGATGCATCTTCTGGGGATTAATCCAAGAAATCTGTTATGTCTCATTTCAAACCTGTAAATGACAAACTGAGATTATATTTACAGGTCCTTTGCAGCGATGCTGAAGATTAACCATTTTTGGTTCCCCAAAGAACCTTTCATTGAGCAGTTCTTGTGAAGAACATAAAACAATTTTTTCCCTATGGAAAGCCTTTTATTCAGTGAAAATATTATTATTATTATTGTGCTTCATTGGCATGTGTGGTCTCATGAAGAACCTTTATTTTTAAGAGTGTATGGTTTTCTGAGAGTTAATGATATTCTGGTCTCAGGACCTTGTCTTATGTAGAAAAGTAATAGCGCACCTTCTCCACAAGCGCATGATTTGAGGTATCATTCATGTCTGTAGCACAAACGGTGTGTGGGACCAGATATGCACTGACGTACTGAAGGTTAGGGGTTTGTTCTAATCCTTAGCAAGCATCATTAATTAAATACAAAGAGGGACTTGTTTTAATCCAATGTGTCGAAGACTGCAGCGCTAAGAGGCTAAAGGGTTACAAAATTATATTTTGTGTTTCGTCGTCTTCTCTTGCTGTGAAAATTGAACCGATAAACTCAACAGAACAAACAAAAGGGAGTGACAGCTTAATCCTTTGAACTCTGATAAACCATCCATCATAATTGAACAGTGTGAGAGGACCATTTGCATATCCTAATTAGAACCTACGCCTTTACAGAACAATTATAATAATGGCACGCAAACTTCATTTTACAACATTTGAGCACTTTTCAAACCACGGAGACAAGAAACTTTCATTGAAAATGTGATCTAATTAGCATAAATTTGATTTAGAAGTGAGGCTCCAAATGTGTGGTTTGTTTTTGTATTATTCATTACACATTTTTAGTTCATTTTAATTAATTGTTACATACGTTTATTTATTTATCGTCCTTGCAAGTAATTAAATCAGTATTGTTATTGCCCATACTCATGCTTAGGTATTTTAATAAACTTCTAACTTTAAGTATTAAACATGTAGCTTGTGCTGTGGACATAAATTACACCTCAAATCATGCAGCTTGTTGAGAAAAGGTGTGAACAGACTTCTAATTTTTTTTGGCAGACAAGAAAACAGAAAAAAAACTAAAAGCAGAACAGAAAAACACTTAGATTCATCATTGATAACAAGATGAGGTTCTGTTCAGATCACAGATCGACAGTTCCAATCTGCTAGCAGATATTTTCTTCAGGTACATTCAAGTGTGTGGTTCTGCGATTCAGTGTGTGAGTTCTGTCTGACGAGTGACATTTCCATACATGGCTTGTGGTTGAAGATGAAGATGTTACCTATTCTTTAATGAAAGTGTTGCGGCCCTCCAGTGAAGACTCTGTTGGGAATTCAGACAACATCCCATGAGCTCCAGGCCAATCTGTAAGTCTATATTTAATGAAGCCGTGACCAGGGAACATTTGGCTGCGGGCGCTTTGGATTATCAGGCAAGGGTGGAACAAGATGTTTAATATTAAGCAACTAGAAACCATGAAAATTACCCAAAGACCGAGGTCTGGCATGCTGAAACAGGTGCCGCACACAGCAACGGGAGATAAGACGAATACACACGCTCGCTTTCCCATTCTCTCCTTCCCAGCATGCATCTCAATGCAAATTGGATTCCCAAAGATGAGCGCCGATGGACATAAGACGTAAATGAATTCCTCTACACAGACTGTAGTGTTAATATGCAGGACTGCCACCAGCCAGCAGAAGACGGGATAAAACCTGCCCGGGATGGACATGTAGTATGGGTTTCTGTTTTTACCTACAGTGGTGTCCAAATGTCTGAGAAAACATTATAAATCTAGGAGTTCTTCTCTTTTTCTTCAGATGTTTTGAACAAAATTTAAATGACAAAAACTAAGGAATAAATATTTCTCAAATTAGAATTCTATTAGTTGGTCTTTTACATGCAATTACAGTGAATGGATGAAGACTGTGGCTTTCAAGCTCCAAAAAAGGACTGAAAATCATCATAAAAAATGTATAATTATGGTCCACTTTCATTCATGAACCCTTCAGAATGGTTTTGTGAACTGGATCAATTGATTTACTTAAAAGATCTTGTTTAAATCAGTCAAAATGTATCATTCACACCTGTTTTGTAATCTGGATCAATTGTTTTATAAGATCTGAATTAAAATAACCAAATCAGTCCAATATACGGTAGTGCAGGAATAATTCAGACTATGTTTTTGGAATTGGATCATCTGATACATTGAAAAAGATCTGACCCCAAATAATAAAATCTATTGAATTAGTGCACAAATCATTCAGAGTGGTTTTGTGGACTGGATTAACTGATTCGTTGAAAAGATAGAAAAAAAGTTAGTAAACAAATCTGGGTTTGTGAACTGAATCAACAATTACAAATATCTGACTCATTTCAATTCATTTGGGCTGGTTTTGTAAACTGGATCAAAAGATTCATTAAAGAAATCTAACCTAAAAGAAACAAAAAACTCAAATTAGTGAACAAATAATTCAGACAGTTTTGAAAACTGGATCAACCAATTCATTGAGAAGATCTGATTCCAAAAAATCTGAATCGGTGTCATTAGTAAACATGCAATTCAAACCGGTTTTGTGAATTTGATCAACCGAATCATTGAAAATCACAGACCCGAAATGGTCAAATTGGTCCAATTATTAAACGGATCAATCAGACTGGTTTGTGAACTGGACAAACTGATTCACTGAAAAGATCTGACTCAAAAGAACAACTCCACATTGGTGTGAACCACTTTTACGATACTTTTAAACTGCTTTTATTCGCTTTCAGTGTATTCAAATGGTTGGCTATGAAAACGGACACAAATCCACCTTTTTTGTTCTATTGACGCAAGTCATTCAGGTTTATATGCTAATCTGGAAAAATGCAAATGCAAGCATTTTTAATGGTGCTCTCAGACTTTTGGACCCCACTGTACGTGGCTGGACCCCCTCTGGCTGCATGCTGGTTTTTATAAAGACTCAGTCCACTTGGGGTCCCACTGACCATTCACAGACTGTGACCAGTAGAGGAAATGCAGGAAGGACCATTCTTCCTTTCTTCCCTACAGAGGCTCAGTCTCCCTCACCATTTCATGTGAGTTTTTGAGCTAACAACGTTTTATCACAGCACAACAGGCCTCTAATCCTCCTGTACAACAAACAGGCTTTCAGAAGCGGACACATGCAAGAACTACTAATCAAAATGCAGCAGACTACTCCATCGCCGCCGCTGTGCTCACACACTCGTGCTAACATCACAACCCGGGTCCACACGCTTTCACATACTAATGAGGATATACTGTACTCTGACCTCACACTGCCACACATACAGGCAATGGAGTCTGGAAGAATGATCATCCTACTATCATAATTCATTACTGCAGTGATGTTTACTGCGATCATCTGCATATCTTCGCATGTTTTTCAAACCACCTTTGAAACGCAGCAACGGAATATCTGTTTCTCCTTACACTTTCATTATCCTGCGGAAGATGAGCGCTGCTGTTTCCCATCTATCTCTTGCCCCCCTCTCTAGACACGCAGGGGAGATCAAGTGCGGAATATACTGCTCAATGGCCGATAATCCCACACATTAAACCACAGGCTTGAACTAATACCATATCAAATGCTTTGCTATTCAGATCCAGCATCCCGCAGTAATTGTCTTATTTTAGAAGATCAAAACTGCAGGAAAAATGCACGCAGTTTCTTACCATCAGTTTGGATCATAAGAACGTGCAGGCAAGACATTTAATGGTGCGATCAGAAAAAAAAGTGCAATCAGAGCGAGCGAGGTCAAAGCTTTCCAGCGGTTGCTTTTTCTAAGTGTTTAATACATAAAAGACAGAATGAAAATAGCATACTGGGAAAAGGGGGTTTGAGACCACTAAGAAAATGCTTTTATTGTGCATTTTTTTCACAGATATATGTTAGATATTTTTTAATTTATAAAATATTTCATTATAATTTTTTCTTGAAAGAAATTAACAATTTTATTCAACAATTATTTAGCAATTTTATGCATTGAATTTATGAAGGCTGACAGTAAATACAAGTTAGATTATGCTGTTCTTTGAACATTCCATTCATAAAATAATCATAAAAAGGGTCACAGTTAACAACACAGTTTAAATTTTAAGCAGTTTAACTGTTTTCAACATCGATAATATTAATAAGAAATTGTTCTTGAGCAAATCAGCATATTAGAATGATTTCTGAAGAATCATGTGACACTAAAGGCTGGGGTATTGACTGATGAAAATAAAATTAAGAATTACACAGAAATAAATTACATTTTAAAATGTATTTAAATAGAAACAAGTTATTTTAAATTATAATAATATTTCACAATATTATTGTATTTTTCATCAAATAATTTCAGGCTTGGTGAGCATAAGACACTTTTTTCAAAAACATTAAATAAATTTGGCAAACAATTGTTAATGCGTATGTACAGTCTAAAGCTGCATGAACTAGAATTAGAATAGGACAGAATTACAACAAATATTTATTTTGTATTTTTAGAATTAAAAAATCTAAAAACTTTATTTTCAGGTTTGTATTAGACTTTGAAACCCAGATTTTCATTGTGGTCCTACTGTATTTTCTCAATAATAGGAGTCAAGTCATTAAGATTATGTGTTTTACATACAACACCTGTACTAGTTGTGCCTGCCTTCCTTTGACACAAAACACAAAGCCTTACTCTAATGCAAATTACACCATCAGTCTTGCTTGTTAAATGCATTGTAGACTCTCAGCATTCTGCATGGATCGTACCTGCTTTCCAGACCGCCGGCATCACCAGAATTGATCTGTGAGATTAGTCTCCTCTCACTGCATTAGTATAACTATAGTATGCAAGAACCACACTCATACAAACATAAAGAATAACAATGAACTCCACACTCCAAAATGACAACAGAATGTGCATATTTCGTGTTATGACGTATAGATGCGTTAAAAACATGGATATTTGCTATTCAGCATGAAGAATAAAAAAACGTGATTCTACGGGGGGAAGTTAAGAGATTCACATAAACCCTCCCATTCGCTACCCAAAGAAAATATTATAAAAAATGACTACACAACAGAAAAGGTGGATGCTTTTGTGGATGACATTTGCTCTGGTTTCTGTGGGGCCCTTAGAGTCACTGCAGGATGGAGAGCAGACAAATAAAATAATACAATCTTGAAGAGCCATAATTACACTGAGTGGCCCCAAGTCTGGGCATTAATCATTATAAACAGCCATGACAGAAAAATCAAACCACGGCTTGTTCGCTTCTCCTGTGTACCCAGGCCAACCGTCAAAGAACACCGGAAAAAAGAGAAAAATATTGTAAGAGAAAGAGAGAACGTGAAGCTGCAGTTCTGGTGTACCAGCCATCATGTTCACCAGGGATAGTTCACCCAAAAATGAACATTCATATATCATTCACTCAGCCTCATGTTGTTCCAAACCTGTATGAGTTTCTTTTGTGGAACACAAAATAAGATTTTGAAAGCCAGCGGGGTATATATATATATATCTCCTGCTGAGGAGAGGTGCTTTCGGCATATAAACAGCGGTGGTGATGAGGCTCCATTCGGTTCAGGTGTGCCTCATCACACGCCGCCAGCCCCTCCTCTCTCACACACCCACTCCCGTCGGGAGCCTGGTGAAGGGTGGCGAATAAGGGACGGGGTGGGGATGATAATAAGGGAGAGGCAGCCAACTCATCACAATGCGCTGAATGTACAGGCATTGATATCTGCTGAGATTTCGGACAATGATCTCCGCGGCTGCTGTAATCCTCTCTCCATGGCTGTCACTTAAAATCGAAGCTACCTTGAATCCAAGACAACGTCCCAGAGACACATCTGCTCTCGCAGAACCTTGATAAACCATGTGACAACTTTCTTTCCTTCAGTGAAAGGACTCAGAGGCACAATACCATACAACACAACTGCCTTTCATTCCACTAACTCGTGTGAATAGAATTCAGCTCCAGAAAAGAAAAAACCTCTTTAAGTTTCAAGGCCTCATGCTGCTTAAAATAAGACAGAGGAACAATTCTGGAATAGAGGCAAGCATGACATTCACTGAATCATGGAAAATGAATGTTGGGTTTGTAAAAAATTGATTTGAATCTCATGCAGTCGATAAACCCACTGACTTCATAGCACATGCTTTTGGACACAATATCTTTCAAAGAAAATAAAAAAGACAAATAAACCCAGTGCCTAACTACACACATACAGAAAAAAAGAAACCGCAAACCAAAAGCTACTATTGGAGAAATGTTGCTGCTGATGAACATGATTGCAATCCGGAGAAGTGCGTGAGATCAGTTCCCCTGAAAGAGACTTAATCCATTAAAGTCAGAACGGAGGATATTAACCCGGTTTGATAAATGAAAAGGGATATTGTCTGTCAGCTTGGTCATTAGTTCTTTTCACCAATTACTTTTCTAGGTGCAAAGGGAAGTCACAAGCACTGGCCCGTGGCTTCAGTCCTTGAGCGCCGAATCATCGCAGGCCAACAAACAAGTCTGAAATTAGACCACGCAATATATCTGTCACCCTCAGCGATAGGGATAAACATTCACTTGGACATAATTGTTATTGGAATGAGGGTCTCAGCAATGGCTTTGACTCATCATCTTAAACTATAGCACTAGGATTATAACCTATGGGGAAGTTTCCAAACTTTTCTGCAAACAGAACTCATATGAACCCCATCATCTACTTGAAGTACCCTTGAGAATTTAAGATTTAAAAAAATAATTTAGAATAAAATTAACTATTTAATATGGATTAAACCAATAATATAACAATGAAGTGAATTTTAAGACATTTGAATAATCTTTAAAATTTAATTATTATATATTAGTGAATATGAATAGTATAATATCATGCAATATAATATAATATATTATGATATTAAGTGACAGAGTTTAAGACATTTTAATAACTTTTAAAAATATAATTATTATTTATTATTTATATGTATAATATAATATATGTAGTGACTTTGAGATTTAAAATTGTTATAACCTTTAAAATGTAATTAGTGAATATGAATAAAATTATTAATATAATATCATTTAATATAATACAATTTAATATGAAGTGCGAGTTTGAGACATTTGAATAACTTTTAAAAATACAATTATTATTGAATAATATTATATAATATAATATAATATATGCTTTTGACATTTTAAGAAATTGTTCAAACAGTAATTTGTAGAATGAAAAACATTGTTAATTTAAATTAATAACAATTTTTTATAATAATATAATATAATGTATTATTACTATAATTTAATTTAAAAAGAAACAATTGTTCTTTTAACATGAAAAACAAATACACCTTATCATATGCTTCAAAGAATCATATAAAAATGATTTGCATATGTTTTGTAGTTCCATAACTCCTAAATAAACCATTATGTTCAAGGTCATATTTTTAATAAAACGCTTGAAGCAACAACACAAAAATACTTGGTAATAACATGTTTTAAATCCACAATTAAACTCATCAGACAACGGAGATAAAAAGGTCAAATACACCATAATATTTCCCTTTTGTTTATGGCCTAGCAGTTGAATTCATGCTCCAACAACAATTTCAATCTCTATTGTATTAAAAGCAGCAAAAACATATCCGTACATGCGTCAGACGCTTTTAGAGGCTCATCATCTGACGTCTGCTTTGAGTACTGGATGAAACAACTCAACATTATGCGCACACGACCCAACAAACACATCCTGTGTGCTTAATAAAAGTATATGAAGCAGTTCAAATTGCTGACATAAAGATTTAGTAGACTGCACTTCAAATAGAGCAGAAAGCAGAGCGGCCGGCTCATTGATCATCAGCCGTCACTGACGGAAACATGAAAACACAGGAAGCAAAACTCATCCACCCCAGTGTCATGCTTTATAGAGAGCGAAGCGCCCAAAGACAGGATGAGTTTGATCAAATTAGCAGACTAAAGAGATCTGCAAGGCACAACTTATTTGCCCTTTCAGCCATGCAAAAGGTAGTGAGCGGCGCTTTGATCTCCCAATTAAACGGGTATATTTATAAATGTAAACATGTAGCTGTAGCTAATGAGCCTGGGCGATTGGACTTTTCTTTTCACGCGACGAAGCCCCGATCGGCACCACCTCTGCTAATTTGCTTGTTAAATAAACACAAATCACTGGACTGTGGCTGTTGTTGTACATGTCAGTTTTGTCTAGCTATTGTTCTATTGTGTTTGGCTTTTTTTATGTGTTTATCGAAGTGGTAAATAAACTTGCAGTTGACGCTTGCACTATTTCTCAGTTTGTAATTTATTCAAATTAAACTGAAGGAACACAAAAGATTCGTGTTCAAAACATGATTGTTTACCGGGTTTTTGTTCAGTATTTGTTATAGTTTTTTGGCCTTATGGGTCTCTTCTTTGAGAGAACGCATTGGTCTATGACTTGCAGGAAGAGATAAATGGGATTCTTTGTCCATTCGTTCTACAGATGTGGCAGTTATGCCGAGGTTACAGAAGCCGTGCAGGCTTTGTCTAAAAGTTGAGGATTTCACCTTTGACATTTGCTGAATTGATCTGCTGGCAGTATTTACTGCATCTTGGCCGACTTGAAGAAGCAGTGATTGAAGAGTGACTGTGTCCCTATCTCCGTCTGTATTGATTAGATGACAGGACAGATTGAGGGAATCGCCTTGTCGTGTATCACGTCTCTTCGTTTCAGGGGGCTCTTATCAGGATAACCCCAAACAAAATACCAGCGACGAGACGGCACAGTTTACATGCGACATGATTCTCGATCTGCACTCATTCATCGGCATCTAAAAAAATAAATATATATAAATAAAACTGACAGTAAATCAAAAAGTTGTCCTCCAGCAGTAATGCACATCTCGATACGTCTATATGATACGAGGCATTTTCGTCCACACAACTGCCCGTTCTGATGCTCGGTTTGAACTTCAGCAAGTCGTCTTCACCACATCTAGATGCCTAAATGCATTGAGTTGCTGCCATGTGATTGTCTGATTAGCAATTTGTGTTACCAAGCAATTGAACAGGTGTACCTAATAAAGTGGATGGTGAGTGTATATGTATACATTACATACAATCATTACAAAAAGTAAATAATGCTGTAATAATAAAAATAGAAACATTAAATGAAAAAAAAAACATGTAAATGAATTGCAGAATGTCCTAAAACATGGTTTGCCAATGCCATGGCCAATGTCACAAGTTTGCTTTAATAGTGACCTAGAATTAGTGCTAATATCTGAAATACATATTTTTGTCTTCACTTTATAACTTAAAATTTGTTTCCAAATTGAATTACAATAAAAATAAAAACTCTGATTTTGGCTTCCACTATAAAACACAAAAGCTGGTGTAAAAGCAGCAGGCCTAGGATTCTGTAAGGTGAGAAAAAGGAGGAGAAACTGGTTTTGAGGAGTCTGGCTGAGTGCAATGCTGTTGGCTGTCACAGCATCGCTGGCAACACGAGGGGGGCCGTGGCTCGGGCCCCTACACAAATGACAAGTGGCGCTGTTTGCCGCAAACCCCCGATTCTGTCAGTCTTTACTTCTATCGCCTCTCTGTGTCATGTTAACCGCCAGTCACTGCCAGTTCGCCAATTACACAGCCAGGTTCCCGGGCATGCCACACACTCTCTCGCTTTCTCTCGGTTAATGAAAAAAAAAGAGAACGAGAGAGAGCGACTTCCACAAGACTTGCTGTGCAAGCTTACCCTAATTAACCATCAGCTTAATTAGACAATTTACTGTGTAATTAGCAGGCAATTAGTCAACACCTCTCAGATCGTAGTGACTGCTTTGACAGACCCACTTTTCCAATGCTTATTCCGGAGTCGAAAAGCACCTTAGTTGTTTATTTTCTCATCCCCTCCCCTAATGCGTGCCAACTGCATGGAGGCACAGCGTAATCACGGCTGATGAGACAGGTACGACAAAAGACACATGTTAGTTAAGCGGGAGGTAGGTTCGAGATGAGGACAGTCTGTCCCCCGTCACCGCAGATGGCTCCTCTGCATTAAAAACGCTTCTCTGCAATGTTTTCCCTGAGGGGAGAACGAGAGAAGCTTCGTCAACGATCTGTGATTAAACAGGGGGCGTGAGGACAATAATGATTGATTTTACAAAGCAATCATGTGGTAGTCCTCGGTCAAAAACATCTCGTCAACAGCCACTTTAGCTAAACCACTAGTACACAGAACATTATTAAACAACATTGTGTCTCAAAGAAAGCAGATATTATGAAGCCTGATCTAGATGTTTTGTTTCTTGAGTATTATCACTGTACATGGTTGATAGAGAGTTATGGGTGCTTTCTAAGTGTTGCTATAGTCCTTGGTTGTCTACAGATGTGAATAAAACCAGAACACCTTTGTCTCTAGATACAGGCCAGATCCCATCTTAAGTCTTATGTTTTTCACCCATTTTATATAAAAAATAATAATAATGCGCCATATCACACATATGGCAATAGACCATATATCGATATTTGACAGTTATCAGATTATCAGCATCATCTGTGCTAAATAGAAGACATTTGTAATTCTGCCTAGTGACTGAGTAAATTATCTGTTTTCAACAGTTTTCAGCATCTTAGTTTCACTGAGATACTAAAGGTTTTAATAATATTTTGAATATGTTTTTTTACATACATTTTCAAATTTGTATTCAGTTGTTTTGTTTTTGTAATTTTGTTGTGTGTTTTTGTCATTTTTAGAAGTTTTTATTTATTTTAGAAATGTTTATATAGTCTTTATTCATTTTTATTTCAGTTTTAATTTGAGTTATTTTAGTATTTCAAGTTAAACTAAATGGCAAAAGTTGTCATGGCAACTAGCTGAAATAATAGTGTGTGTGTGTGTGTGTGTGTGTCTGTGTGTGTCTGTGTGATTATTTGTTTTATTTCAGTTTTATTATAAAGTTTATTTTATTTAAAGTAATTTTTTCATAGTTTTAGTTTTATTTCATATTTTACTGTCTGCCAAATGAAAAATCACGTCTTATCACTCATGGGAACAGATCAATATGTGCTATCGGCCCATATTGGTTGTTTTGAGTTTATCTGCATGAATTGTAGCAATTAAAAGAAAAATGCCATTTTGTCTAGTAACTACAAATATGACTTTTTCAATGTTTACTTACAATGAAAAGAAAAACATATTTGTGTACATCTCATTTGCCAGGTTAAATGTATAAAATGACATTGTCAGCAATATATGACCATCATCATGCGCTCTAGATATCGGTATCGGCTTTAGCAAATACCAATAATTAGGTTTGTTAAGTGCGTGTACAGTCCTTCAATAGAGTTGTGCTAGCTAGTCTCTCTCTCTCCCTCTGTCTCTCTTCACAGCAGGCCAGCATGCAGCTATGGGAGGCTATCTATCTCTCCGCTTTAACTGTGTCACAGAGTTGGAAGTGCAGAAATGGCTGTCACTTCCAAATACTCTCAGGGGGCCCCATCCCAGAATTCTCTCCTGCTGGTGTGAAATGGAAATGAGCCTGAATACAGTGCATGCTGGGTTGTGCCAATCTCCAGCTACAGCGAGCACTCTGAAGGAACAGAAACAGCTTTCCTTAGTACTAGTGAAGAAAAATGTATAGACATGTTTTTTTTTCTCTTCATTTAACACATGCATATGAAGCTTTCTGGGTTTAATCAAGCCCCAAAAAGTTTAAAGTTTAAAGTCAATGTGTCAAATTGAGTCTATTTACTAAAATAAAAATAAATTATCTTTGTTATATATATATATATATATATATATACACACAGTATATATATTCTGTTCAATAAATATTTCTAAGATACTATTTTTGCATGGCAGATCCATATCAGAAAAAAAATACTTCATGTAAATAAATAAAAATCAAGTCCATTTCACAGCAGACTGAGCCTAAGCTCTTAGATACAAGCTTGATGCGAATAAAACCGACAGAATATCTCATTATCCCACCCTGAGACCTGTAGCCCTTTAGCGTACGAAACGCTCATTTGCAGAGTTACACATTACCGGCGCCACCTATTAACCACTCAAACCATAAGAGGGTGTGTACGTGAGTATTGTGAATGCGCGTGTGAGGCTCCCAACCTTTAACCTTTCCGTTCTTGATAAAAATGCAGCAGTTGATTAAATCCTGGTTGCTAATTAGCAGAGAGACACATAAAGCCATGCAGAAGATGCAGAGAGAGAAAGTGACAATAGTGTGCGGTGGGGTGATGGGACACATCACACTTCATCTGTGTTACCATGGAGCTTCATCCAACATTTCTCATTAAATTAAAAACCTCGATCTGAGACGTACAGTTAACGTGTGTGTGTGTGTGCCATTTCTTTTGTTTCAACTTCAGTTAAAAAGTTGAGAATCCGTCTTAATACATCTTTATATTTAGTTCATTCAGATTTGCCCACTAAATCCTCCTACGCGAGGTGAGAAGGCACGTTCAAGAATAGACTGATGTGCGGAGAAAGTTTCGTAAGATAAAGTTAAAGACTTTAAGAGCTTTCCGTGGTGGGCGGAAGACTGGTGGGTCAGCAGCAATTATTCCTCATTCGTACGGGTTAAAGAAATCTCACGTGAAAGAACTATTAGTGCACAAGTATAAAAGCCAACGGCTAAAACTAGCACCTACGGGTCCCTTTTGGGATGCTGACTGGCGGCAAACTGGCACATTTACCATTTAGGTTAGCTTCAATTACAGGTGTGATTTAACCAGACTTGACCAGTCAAAAAGCTAATTGGGCTCAGTTGCCTTCGGATCTCGGCCTTGGCCCTGGAGGTAGCCTACGACTCTGTAATTAGCCCGAAACGGGCCAAATGTATCAATCACATATCTAACAATCCTGTAATTGGTGTGATGCTTTAAAAAAAACACTGTCATTCGTGAAAAATGGATTTGAGGCCAGTGGGTTATTTGGAAGACGGCATTCTTCGGCCTCTTTTTCAAAGAAGTAGCAAGAAAACAACAAGTTTTTGTATGCTATACAGTTCATTAATCCTAATTAATGGTCACAGAGCTTTCTCCACCGGTCTAGCACGCAGCCAAGCTAATTAGCGATGCCGAGCACAAACGACGAGACCCAGAAGCGTGAAGATTCTCATATTCGTAGACAATCCTCTAAGCATCTCAAATTCTATCAATAGCATGCGCGGTAATGTTACGATAGGGGGCGGCTGTGAAGAAAACAAAAAAAACACAGGATATTAAAAAAAGAGAAATCCCCTGTGTTTAAGGCGGGTGATAGCGGCGTAGCGGCTGTTCATTCATATTGACATTAAGAACTTCTTTATCTTTTTTCCCCAAAGAAAAGCCCTCTTACAATCTCTCCCACTGAGCACACAATAAAGAATAATATGATTTCTGTTTACTGAGATATCAGGTGGTATTTCGGCATATGCTGGTGGGCAATAGATGCAACAGTATATTACAGCCCAATCTGGCATCTACAAATGTCAAGAGTAAATCAGGACTCGAGAGAGAGAAGGGGGCCGGGGGATTGGGGATGCACTCGAGGTCCGAAGTTCGCACTGACTACTTCGCAATTGTCCACGTCTTCTTTTAGTCAGAGAGAGAAGATAATGCGATCTTAAGCAAAGCATCCAGATGGTGCACCGAGCTCCCAAGGTAAACCGGGTGCAATTTCCAGCCTCCATTGTAACGTTTCTCTCCACCTCTTCCCTCCCACCGCCGTTTGTCTCTGGAAATAAAAAGCTGACCTTTTCCGAAGGGCCGGTGCGCAGTTTATAAAAGCAGAAATGGAGGTAGGTGACAGGCGTCTATAAACCAGGAACAGCTACATCACTCACTCACACATCAGAGCAGGACAAACATCATTTACACACTTCACATGCTGTCCCTCACCGTCTGAAATCAGCCGAGAGCTGAGGACCATGGGTCGGAATAAACAATTTGACTCGATCTCTCCGCTCCCGCTCCCGCCTCCTGTCAGTAGCATATAGAACTCTATAGCAATGTCTATCACAAATTTGAGCGCTTGTCTTTTGGTTTTAATCTTGGGTTTTTAGTTGGCCGTTATTTATTTTGGTTTAATATCCCCAGTGCTACTAATGAGTGGGAAGCAGTCAACAGAACAAATATGATCCTGATTAATATTGACATTGCTAAAAAAGAGAGGGTATATTAGTAGTTAATAAAACAGTGTTTTTGAATTGTAACGGTGTTATTTTTTGATTCTTTAACATTGAAAAAGAATCATTAAAACTATTTGAGAGCATGTTCGTTTTAGCGACAACATTTATGATCGTAACAAATCATAATCACACTTAAATAGCTTTAAGCACAGAATAAAGAGGTGAAAATAACATCTTTCACGTGTCATATCACCTTTCTTTCGACAGATTCATCTGTTAATTAAATCGGATAAAAGTCTCATAAAAATACACAGTAATTGTTGCCTGAGATACTAGATGAAACACGAAGGAAAGAAAGAACACAAATGAGAGCTCTCATGACAAATGTGATTAAATGGAGAGCAAATGCTTTTAAGAAAAAGGCCCTGTAATCTAGTATATCTCTTCTAAAGTTTCAGAAGAGATCTCAAATCAATGCTCAGATTTGTCAGGACATCCCAATATGATATCAAAACAGTTTCATTATGAAATTTAACATTACTTATCAAATTCTTCAAGACCAAACAATCTGATCTGATAGTTTACATTAGAGAAAAACGACCCTTTTACTATTAATATTTCATATAACAAGACTAATATGGGGGATTCAAATAGGGAATGATGTTTCATGTTTAATGTTACAGATCAATGCTCTTATTGTATGCCAACAATTATTTGATAGGTGATTATAATTAGGAATTTGAGGAGAAATACTGCAGACAATGCAGATAAACAAATTAAACATAAATGATAACACAATTAAGTATATTAAGCCAGGTATTTTCAAATCAGTGTTGTTATTGATAACTAAAAATTTAATAATAAAAAAAAAATAATTGACAGAAATAAATCTAATTAAAAATATTAGCTGAAACTATTAAACTTAAAAAAAAATATATATATATATATATATAAACAAACAAACAAATAAATAAATAAATAAATAAATAAAGTTGCTAAAATTACTAAAACTAAGCATCTAAAACTAAATTAAACAGAAAAAAACTAAAATGAAATAATATTTTATATTTAAAATTTGAAATTAGAAACATAAATTAATAAATACTATAATACTATACAAATAATACTAAAATAACACTTTTTCAAACTGTGGTCTAGGGGCCCTCAGGAAGCTTTAAAGTGCTAGGGGTCCACATGAAAGTTTAAAATATAATAAAATAAAAAAATGTATACAATTAAAAAATGATTATATTTTATATTAAAATTATTTAAACATTTCTCATTAGTCTCCAAAATATTAATATGAAAAGTTCCATACAAACATGAGGATTGTTACATTTGGGGTCCTTGGCATAAACAAATGAGTAATACAATTTTACTCTTCGGCTCTTTTGAAAATACAAAATGAAACACACTATAGTTGGGATTGCATTATATAGGCTGTTCTTTCGTAGTACCTTGTTCAACGAGAAGGTTTTGGTGAGGGCGAAACCCCAACCCTGCTCGAAGGCCCTGCGGATCATGGCAGCGCTGGTGGTGGGTGGAGCGCTGGCCAGCCCAAAGGGGTTGGGGAACGTGATGCCGCACATCTTCACGCTGATGTCCACGGTGTCTATGGGTGAGTAGAAGAGGGGCAGCTGGGGCGGACCGCTCACCATCTGCCCAAAGATGGACTGTAACGACAAACAATCACAGCACACGTGTAAGACTTCATCGATGGTATTTTCTACTTTGTGAAAGGGAAAATTGGCAGCATTCAGACAGAAAAAGCTCACGGTCACTCTGAATGCAGGTTTGTGAAGGTTACTCCGCTTTTACGGACCGCCAAACATGTGCGTTTATGACTACAATGGCGCAGCTGATCGGTGTGAGATAGCGAAGTGTGTTTGTGTGAAACCCCGCAGCATTGTTTATCTCTTCACATCATGGCACAAAAGCAGCAAATTGCAGTCATACATCAGCTCTCTCTCTAATGAGCCTCACGTTTATCAAACACGTATGATTGCCCTTGTGGTGATGTCACAGCCGCATAATGAACGAGGGGGTGTCAAGTGAAGAGAAAACGAGAGCAGGAACATGACAGCCTCGTCACTGCGAGAGAGAGGAAGCTAGCGAGAAAAACAACTAATGCCGAGGGACGTTCCTGAACCCACTCGGGCCCTGACGGATGTTGTAGTTGTCAAACACTTTGTACACCAGATAGATCTTTGGCAGATGATACGCTATTGATTTTTCTTTTTCAGAAGCACTTGGGGTAATTAGCCACTACGATTTAAGAACTATGAATGATTCAATGAATCATTCAGAGCTGGTCAGTGAAATGAATCAAACGATTCACTAAAAAGATCCGACTCCAAAGAAAGGTTCACTCAAAAATCAGACATCACTACTTGATTACTCTCTTGAACCAGTACAGACCTGGGCAATTTTCAGGGAATCACAACATATATTTCAATCTGTCTGTCACACAAAGCTATTGTATGACTTGGAAGACGTGGAATATAGCACATGAGATATGTGAAAAACTTTGATTATATATTGATAGTGTTTTTTTAGAGCGGTCAAATCGATTAATCGCAATTAATAGCATCAAAAAAATTACATATGTGTGTGTGCGGTGTATGTATATGTAAATATACACTTATATTTATACAAGCATTTATATTATGTAAACACAAACTTTGATTTTGGATGTGATTAATTGCGATTATTTGATTTGACAACACTAGGTTTTTGTAATTTTGAAGTTGAACAGCTGCAGTCCTCCTTTACTTTTAATTACACCAAATATATACGACCAGAATATTGTCCAAAACCTTGCCTTTTGTGTTCAACATTAGAAACAAATTCATAGATCGTTTCTTGGACGAGTTAAGCTGTTTTAAGATTAAACCAAAAACCACTAAATGATTGAAATTAAGTTCAGATTTCAAAACGTAACCAGTGATGTTTTAAAATCATTTTGTACTGAACATTGAGTGCACTAGTCAGGTTCCAGAAGTAAAAATGGCATTCATTTTCTCTGTAAGGGAACTGATTTTTGACGAGAACGCACAAACCTTTAAAGACAGACCTACTGTGAGATATAAGGTTGTTGAAGCCTTCAGCCCAAATTATTACTACTTTTACTTTTTTTAAATAATCGTGCTCAACAGCAGAATTTCAGGGGGGGGGGGGGGTGGGCTACTAAAATGACCCATAATTATGCAAATAAATCTGCACCAGAAATAACCAAACCGTGGCAAAAGAATACTTTAGTGCTGCTCACTCCCCATGAAGCCCTTTTTTTTTGCTTCAAATCAAAGTTTGCAATGTTGTTATTCACCATGTTGCTGGACGGTTTGGTTCATGGCTTATAATGAAGACTTCCCCTAATTCCCTATTTGAGAACAAATATGAAAACTATTTCTGCACTCTGTTGTGATTGTTCATGTATTCCTACTGTAGCATCTATTTAACCATGGACAGCCAGCAATAGCAAGGCAGCAGCACCTCTAAAATCTAAGCTTACACTTCTATTTTTCTATTTGCAAGCACTATTATTTCCTTCAGGAAACACAAATCTAGTTTATTTTATTGAAAAACGTATGGAACATATATAAAAACAGAAGTAATATTAAATGCTCAGGGACAAGTACATGAACACACCTCAGAGCTCTCAGGTGGGACTTGTTGTCGAGCTGATCTGAGAGCTGTTCATACATTAGTCTTGCAACCTTTCTGCAAATGACTCTATTGGTTCCCTCAGCGGCGGTCCATTACCGTAAAAAACAACAACGCAATCTGTTGCCTTCCATTGAACACTACATATGGTAATTTGATCAGCAAATAAACAGTTATCTCTGCTTTGCTCTGGCCACAGACATGGACAGACTATTAACCCCTCGCTGACCCACCACTGCTGGAGAAGAGCTGCACTTAACCGTGAGATTCCCTCATATGGAGGTCAAATACCTTCGGGAGCTGCACCCTTTATGTCTCAAAGCACTCAACGGGACATTTACTTTGAATGTAATGCTATTATTGCAGAGGTCAAAAATGGCTTCATGATTCTGGTCATATAAAAAATGCTTTACACATAATGTTGAAAATTCAAGAACAACACGAAATCGAAATGAACCATATTAACTCACTAAATTATTGCCAATGGTCTTACATGTGAAAACGTGTTATTTTAGTACAAACACACACACACACACACAGTGAGTCGTGCGCCTTCACTCTACAGTCCGCGGTACGTCAAATACAGGTGCGCTGCACATCCATTGAGATGAACCGGAATACAGCACAGATCACTTGACGGACAGTGAAACTCTGAAGCGCTCAGTCAGTGTTCGGCGAGTTAAAATACATCTGTGCTAAACTAATACTTAGTCTCCAACTCACACACTGGCGAGTAAAATCTGAGAATTACAACAAGATCAGGATTCAGGAATGTGTATTAAGATTTCATGTTAATTTCATGTCGACTTAAAAGTCATCTGTGATGCAAAACATTAATGCATGACCTTTCATATCTGCCCATGAATAAACTGTCACATATCTTCATAATTATATAATACATGTCACGGCTCCTTAATTTCTGCCTGGATTCTGATGGTTTTGTTGGTGTTTGATGGGTTTGATGGCTTTAGCAGCGTGAACAGACACTGATGTCTCTGCTGGGTCTCAGCCTGCGTGCACACGTGTGTGTGTGTGTGTGTGTGTGTTTGGCAGGCAGGGGGCCTCTATAAGCCCCTGTCAGGAGCCCAGGCTGATCTGGCTCAGCTAACGGGACAATCCTAAGTGCACTCTCTCCCTCCCTGACCTCCCTCCTTCACTCTCCACAGTTACTTTGCTTGTAGCAAACTAATTAAGCCGAACAAGCTGGTATCGCCAGTGCCTCTGAGGTGAGATTTACGGAATAATCCTGCGCGGAACGGCGTTCTCGCTGTGTGGCCAGCGTGCGGCTGTGCCGCGTGAAGCCACAGGAAGACCATTGTCCTACCGCCCGCTATAATGCTAATTTATTCCTTATTGTGCTCTGATTACTCATAAACATACTCATATTGAGAGGCTTTTGTATCCAGCGGTGTCACAGCTCACTCTTTGTAGAGAGCATGTAAAGCTCTCATCTACATAATTAATCAGCACTCCAAATCCTCCTTTTCCATTGGGTTTTGTGATCTTAACACGGGACATAATCAGGGCAACATCTGTTTCGGTCTCATTAGCACAAAAGCGAGTGTTTTCAAATGTGGATGTGTCGAGAAAATGAACTTGGGTGTGTGTTTACGGTGTCACAATATTGTCATTTGGGCAGCTGACACGACATCTCACAGCAGGGACGGCAAAGTCCTGCAGAGTGATGATACACTCCATCTTAGAGTATTATAAATGGCCTTTTCCATAATTATTTCATAATTATTATGTGTGCGGCTTGTATGACCTCATCTTTAATGTTTTTTTTGGCCCTGTCCTCTTTTACCCACGCTCATGTCACTCCAAAACCCTTTGACTTCTATGTGGTATACAAAAGAATAAAAATTAATATTGAGTTATCATGCTCCAAACAAACAAACAAAAAAGCACCATAAAATAGTATCATAAATATCCTTTTCTCTCATGCAACAGAAAAAGACATAAAACTCCTTATTTGCTGAAAAGCTTTCTCCAAAAAAGATTTCTAACATGCTGACATCCAGAAAAAAAGTAATTGATAATTAAATAAATACAAAATAAATAAATTAATAAACATTAATAAAACAAACAAACAAAAATGTACTATTTGTTTTTGTTACTTTTATTATTAGTAATAGCATTACTATTTATTATTATTAAACACAAACATAAATAAATAATAAAATAAATATTATTAATAAAACTATTATTACTAAATAACTAAATAAATATATCAATAAATTGTTTTTTATAATCCAATCAATCAAAATCTAGTATTCCAGTTGATTTATTGAAAATAAATCCTCAATAAATAAATAAATTCACAAATAAAATAGAATAAACATTAATAAAACAAACAAGCATATAGTTACTATTTATTATTTTCAATATTATTAGTATGAAATCCCAGTATACATAAATATTAGGGGTGGGCATAGATTAATTTTTTTAATCTAGATTAAAATGGCTCATTTGAATTCTGCCGAAGGCATTCAGAATATGTGTACTACCCAAATAATGACTAAAAGTAAGTCTTTGAGAACGGGTTTCTCAAGCCAGGTGGCATTAGACCAGGGCTCATCTCCTGTTTCCAAAATGCATCACAAACTGCTTGAGAAAGCTGTTCTACTATGATAATTGGTGATGAAAATAAACTATGTTCAATAAGATGTACTTGTGTTTACTAACTGTTTATTCAGTTAAACATGAATTTTGAACTGTAGGCCTACATAAGAGGTCGTGATGAACTGTTTACAGTTTCCATTGGGAAGCTTCTTAAAAATAAATTTTCCCTGAAGCAAACCCGCGGCTTCATAGCTGCATCCATGTTAGCACGCCACGTCCTGATGTGGTAATTTCACAGTAACGTTAGGCATACACACAGGTTCGAAGCAGAGGGTGACACGGGAGTGAATTCTCAAGTTCACATGAGACCTAAAGCGCATCCTGTTTGCTTAAAAGCGCAACGTTTCGTTGTTATTCTGAGTTCACACAAATAAACGTAGAGTCTTTACAGATTCGAAAGATGTATTAGGCTACTTTTATCTGTATGACCAAAAATGACGGAGATTTTAAGAGCAAGTGAGCGCACCGGAGCCTGTCCTGCGCAAACGCGCTTCCACACAAACACTTCAATAGCGCACATTTCTCATATTGAGCGGCCATGTAAAGTTGCTACTACATACATCTTTCAGATGAAAAGCCATATTTGAGGTTGATGAATGATAGATGAGCATTTGGATGTCCTGCCCGATTGTATTACCACACAGACCAGCCGTTAACAATCTGTCCATCACGGACTGCGAGCCTCTAGTTCAAGACTGCTCGCCCCCTACAGTGCAATTCGGCTAGGTATACATCCGCGCTAAAATATCAGGGTGAAAGTCATCATAGCTTGCGTAGTATAGACCCAGCTCCCATCCCAACTTTGAGAATAGATTAACGGCGATATTTTTTTTATCGCCGATAAGAGTCTCACGTTAACGCAGCACGTTAACGCCGATAACGGCCCACCACTAATAAATATTAAAATAAATAGTTAATACAATTATAAATATTATTATTAATAAATATTTTAATAAATTGCTAGTTTCTAATAGGTTATTTTCTCCTGAATATTCTGTCTCACACTATAAAGACATATTATGAAAGTTACTCGCATCTTTCACGTTTCTTTAACACCAACATGGAAGACAGGAAGACATTTTGCCCATTTTTCAACCGCTTTACCCTTTTATATGTACTTTATATACATTGACATACATTTCTTTCAAATCTCATTTGCACTTGTGTGCAAGATGCATCACGGTACATCAATAACATCAAAAGTCATTGGTTTGTGAGCGTCTCATGCCCAGTTACAACACATTTGAATACAAACGCGAAGGAGATTCAAGAACCACAGTGCAAAGGAAGGTTTTATGTTCATCACACAAATACATATGGCTTTCGAAGACTTGGATTAATAGTGCAATAGTCATATGGATGCTTTTATGGTCTTTTTTTAAGCTTAATGGTCTGAATTCACTATAAGGAAAATAGCAGCTCAGATATTATGCAAAACATAAATGCAAATATGCTAAATAGATATGCATAAATGCAAATATGCAAAATAGATTTGGTACAACATATGGGTGAGTGAATGATGGCAGTTTTATTTTGGGGTGAACTAGGTTTTTAACTTTATCCCTGATTCCTTTTTCAACTCCTCTAGGAAGAAAGCAAGAAAGAAAAGCACCTGTAAGTATCTGTGCATGTGCCAGGAGGCCTGTTTCCCGTCATTGACTGCTTCCACGGTGGTATTGGCCAGACCGGCCACATCGCCCCCAGCGAACACCCACGGCTCACTAGTCTGCATGCTCTCTGGGTCCAGCTCAGGAAGCCCCCATCTGTTTAACCTGATGGGAGCCATGGCCTCTATCACTGCAGAGAGAAAGAGAGAGAGAGAGAACTGATAAAGAAGAGAGGAAAGAGGTAACATGGAAAAAGACCTGCAGAAAAGGAAAAACCTGATAGACTGGAAATGGCAAGAAAATAATACAGAGTCACTGACAAGACAAATGACGAGAGTTTTTTCCCCCACTGGCGTTTCTTTTTCTTTTTGCGAGGTTAATGTAACGTCTCCGGGTGCATTTCATTCACTGTTAGTAACGTTAGCGGGAAGATAGTCTGTCAAACTGATCTACATTCTGAAATGACCACCCCTCCTCTCTCTTGAACACACACCATCCATCTTCTAAAGGCACGGCTGCTCGGCACGGACCACGTCCTACATTTATCAATGAAGAAAATTCCAAATACAGATCTAAGGACAGGATGCCCAAGATGTATTGCACATTATGAGGATTACTATGAAGGAATAGAACTCCTCTCTCTCCTTATTGAGTAAAACAATCAGCTGTATATTGGACAATGTTACTCAATCACAAATGACAGAATATCATCAGCCATTGAAAAATGACATTAACTGATGTTACTTAATACAACTTCAAATGATAAAAACTTATATGCAGAAATGAATTATAAATTATTACACACACACACACACACACACACACACACACACACACACACACACACACACACACACACACTATATATATATATATATATAATATATAATATATAAAGTACTCATTCAAACATAAATTTGAGATTTAAAATCCTTGTTTGTATACCATGGCAGAAGACTGATGGCCTATTACAGTTTTAAAAAGTTTGTAACTATATTATTACTTAATTATTGTAAACTGTTACCAATATTAATAAGTAATATTTGCATTTCAAATGTATTATAGTATATTTAAATGTAGAACTATAAATTATTGTAGTGTTACTAAATAAATATGTAATATATCATCACGCATTCATTACATTTATTTATTTAATATAATTATATAAAATCAAAGTGTATATATAAATACATATGAAATTCATATTATATACAATTAATTTATATATAAATTGAATTGAATTAATATATTACAAAATGAATGTTTGTATTGTTATAATATTATTATTTTTTGTAGTGATTGTATTATATCAAACAGTATTATATTATCAACAATGATTTCTGAAGTGTTTGAATATTAGTCATAATAAACAGTCTAGATGCTCTGGTGACGGTTTACACCGTACATCGAAATCATTTACACCCTGTTTTCCATGATATGTCTCCTTTAATAATAACAGGCAGCAACAAGCATGCTCAGCAATAATCAGATTTTCCAAAAACTGAATTCTGTATAAACTCCAAACACCAGAGCCAACCCAATACATTTAAGTAAAAATAAATTGAGTTTTCCTCTTCCTCCTCATAACTAAGCTTTCGATTTCCTTGCGGGCGATTAAAGAGACCGGCTGAAGGGAAGTGAAGTTAAGAATAAAGTTGTAATATCCTCCAGTGGGCAGCAGGTCAGTTCAAAGACAGAGAGGAGGAGAGACTGGCTCCTACACTTGACACTGTGCCTGTAATCCTGATCGTCAACACTTTTTCCTGCTCTTCTTCTTTTTTCTCTTTATCTCCCTCTAATGTCTAGAGTTCTCTGCAATTGTCTAGACCTCTTCAACAGCCTCACTTATCATATTTCAACACGCACACACAGAGACGCTAACAGCGAGTTGTTTTTCTTTCTCTCCTGTCCGCTCTGGAGAGGTAGTAGAGTGTGTCAGGCCTCTCATAGCCCTCAGAGATCATTCTTAAGTAAAGCAGCAACTCTCTCTCTCTACCCATGGGCTTTCTCCTCACTGACAGATGCAAACTGCAAGGGTCCATTAAGCAGAGGAATCCACACTGGATAAAGGAGAGGACAGGGATTGTGGACCAGCACACTAGTATAGTCATCATTCCATCAGAATGACTTCCCATTGTCTCTACTTCAATGGCACACATTTCCACGTTTGTCATTTGGTTTAACAAACTAAAGGCATTGTTTACAGAAACATTATATTTCTGTCATTTACTTAACCTCATGTGATTCTAAACCTGTACGTTCTATGCTTACTGTGGAACACAAAAGTAGAATTTGGAAAGAATTGCTGAGCAGCTCTTGACACAATGAGCCAGTCCACTGTGAAATGTATAAATGATTAGAATCAGGAAAATTAATAATAAATAAATATAATTATGCATGTATGTGTGTGTGTGTTTTTAGGAAAAGTACATATTTTTTGATAATTCTACTGAACCTGGAACATTAAAATTACTTTTCTATAAGGATGTTTCTGATAATATTTTGGCTAATGACCAATATAAAATATATACCATGCACAGATTTAAATTTAAAATAACATATTTTATTCAAAATGTATTCAAATATTTAGTTTAATCATACTGGTGCTGATAATCTCAAAATAGCCAAATAAAATAAAATAATAATAATTATTACAACTATTAATTAAATAAACAATGCTTTTTATTGTGCTTTTATGTTTTTGATTACTTTTTTGTCATCTTTAGCGCTTGCAGTCCCATAAAATTCATTTTTAGACACATTTTGCAAAACATCTGTTTAAATTTCTACAAAAGAATTATCAGTCTAGAATGACATGAGGATAAATAATGACAATATTTTCAAGTATCCTCAATCTGTTCTAATTTGCTGGGTTTTAATATAAGAAAATCAATGCACAAAGCCTTGTGTTTGACTGTGTCAAGCTCAAATGCATGTTGCCGTTCAGTCTTGTGCCGGAGAAAGCAAGCAGCCTCATTACCGCTGATGGAGTGTGATTAATGGAATGCTGATGTTTGAATATTCGGCCGAGCGGGTGGGTGGGGGCGGAGCCTTGGCTGGAGTGACAAGAGCCGGATGCAGAATACTCCATCACAATCCAGCCACAAAGAAGAGATGGGGAAAAAAGAAAATGGAAAGAAAAAACAGCTAAGTGTGGCGAAGGATCAAATCATCTGTTAGCTCCAGTGGGCAGGCCTGCTAGATTACCAGCCAACTTTTCTAGCCATGTCAGCTGTTCTGATACCAGCCCTCGTCGTCCGCAGCCAGACCAATCTGATGAGACACTTGAGTGGGCAAGTAATTCATATTTCCAAAATGAAAGAACACAGATGAAAAAAAAAAAACACCATCCCTCAGCATTTTTTGCTAAACTAAGGGAAGGTACGGTGCGGACGGAACTGTGGCTGTTGCTTATGTTACAAAACACAATATCTGCAATGTAGAAGTTCACTATGATGACAAAAAGAGATGAACATGGGCATGTCCGAACAAGACCGTCCGACTCCATTACACCAAAAGACAGCCGCACGCACAAACAAACAACAACCTCATCAAACACAATAACCTCCCTAAAATCTCTGCAAAATTACACTTGCTGGCTTTCGGTCAAGTACACTAATTCCTGCTCCTGCTAAGAGGTGATTTGGTGTGCTTTAATTAACCTTGTAGACTAATTGCTAATAATGATAACCCTCTCCTGCTGTGCAGACCTTTCCTGATGTTTAACATGTTCCACAGATGCTGCGAGCAGGTCAGACATCGTACAATAGCTCTAATAATACTTACGAAACAACCGGAGGTGCTACGTTCAAGGTGAGGACAAACTACTTTGATTACATGCAAGAAAATTAAGAAATTATAGAACCAAATATTGAAGTTTGTCCAGGTATAATTGCATAGTGGTGATGTTTGAAGAATAAATACATTTAATAATGCTTATTAAAACATAATGAAAATCATATGTTTTTTTAATATATATATATATAAATATAATAAACGCAACCATACCTACATTCTTTTTTATTCATTATTGACCAAAATGTAAAATGCATTTAAACACACAATCATTATAATGTAATGTACTCTTTGAAGCATGGATAGTAACAAAATACAGCAATGTGCATGTTTGGGCACACTTGACTGAAACGTTTCTTGTCATGAATGTTTACCTTGATTGATTGCGATTCGTTTTGTAGATATAAGCAAATTCTGGCAAGACTTTTTTTTTTTTTTTTTACAGAAATACAATTTTAACTGAAAATATATTAAAATGAAGCCCTGAAAGTGATGGAAAAGTTCTGCCAACACAGTAAATCCATCAATTGTTTTTTAAAGCATATCATTAGGAAATTAAGTTAATTGATGACTAAAAACAAATTCAAACTTTCAACAGTCACAACCGGTATGTGCTTTTAGATAAAATCACATCAAATACATACATACATAAATATTCAAGATATCACAGATTCCTGGAACGACCAAATTCTCTTGCAATAGGTGAAAGTGTCATCCCTTTGGCCTTCTCAAAACCAACTGTTGCAGGGTTTCAGTCACCTTAGAATGATTCACCATCTCAGTGATAATTGGAGGAATGCTGTCAGTTAAATAGGGTTTGTCAAATAAGAACATTTGCAACAGGTGCCAGATTAACACCAATAACTTGGAAGTATCTGTAGGTGTTCTCTAATTGTGATCAGAGTTCTTTTTCAATTATCGCATACATTATTTTTTATATACTGAGCTTCAGAATACAATTATTTTATGAAATATGCTTTTAAAAATGCCCTTCTACTGCTGTTAGGATAACTTTAGATAGGACTAAGCAGTGACGGAGCAGTTTATACATATATATATATACGCATACAGAATTCTGGCATGATATTTTAGATGGCACAGTCCATTAGGTATAACTCAATCTGACCTAATGACATCATTATCACATGGCACAGCTGATTGGTTCTCTCCTGTATCGGTAGCCAATGAGCTCAACATTCAAATATATGACTAGCTTCAGAAACCCTCCACCTTCCCCAGCTCCACCTGTGTAGCTCTGCTACGAGGTGATTCATGTATGCTAGAGGGGGTTATTTCATGAATGTTATATTCTTTCATGCTCACAGCAGCGTGTTGTGGATGTATTGGCAGCAGCAAGTCTCGGTACTTGCTCTGCCGCAGCAGCGTAACATTGTCATATACATTACCATGCCAATCCCACAGAGAGTTGTCATGACAGAAATATATATATATATCGTATACTGTATGTGTGTATATATATATATATATATATATATATATATATATACAGTGTATATTACATTTAAAATAAATATTACAATAATTTCATGGTACATAAAAAGCACATTCCAGTTGCGAGTGTTGAAACAGCAGGTTTTAGTTTGAGATCATTTGTGCTGATACTGCAGGCTGGTCAGTGAGTAAACTCATGGCGTGGGTGGGATGAATCTCATTATTGTGAATTCATGTCACCTCCAGTCAGCTATGGACACCACAGTCTCTCTGTGACATTACACCTTGTTTTTTAATGCAACCCTAATTGAAAATCATAGCGGGTCTGCCCTTTAGCAGCCTGATCTAATTAGTGGACTCCTAAATCATGTCAGAAAAAGTTTTGCTCTGTCACCAGCCCTGAACACGTTGTATACTGCAGCCCACCGATAATTAGCAGGTCTGCTGATTACAGTTATTAAATGATTGAATTGTAACAATTTATATTATTAATCAACTGTTAACTCAGGTCATTTAACTGCTTGAATGGCATGCTGTAATCACAAGTACCTGACCATGCCCATCAGTACTAGAGAACAGTCGGATGGAAACCCCAAATCAGTTTTAGCACAACCGTTTCAGTTGAGTTAACCAGAGGAATTACACTAAAATGTGTTAGAAAAGAATCACAAAACAAGTACAGTAATTAACATCCGTAATAAATGCAGTGCATTTCGCACACTGCTATTGGTCACAGTTCAGGGACTTGGCCAACAGATAATTATACGGTTGAAATGAAGATGGTGACTCCGACGCTGGTGAATCTCAGTCTAATGGACACGCGGTCTCTCTCTTCACCCTGTAATCACGTCACTAAGACCGTCCAGGAATAATTTTGAGTTGTAATGACTTGCGTTTGCTCCCAGAGGGCTGACTGCAGGAGCTCACTGCTAATCCAGTCACACTCGGTTTTAAGACGATTTCCGTTTGGTAACAGCATAAAACTCGTTCAAAGCCACCCATCACCACACTACCATTAAAGACAAACACAATCTAAATACCGTTGCAACACACCAGTTTAAAAAAAGTTATCCGTCTCTAGTAAAGCGTTGTACTAGAAATAAAGTACAAAATATGATATATACATTTACAATGGTGATATATAAAGTCATAAAGAAAATGTGCAATTGCAAGATATAGTCACATTTATGAGGCAAAGTAAATATTGTGATATAGTAGTACTAATAAAGCCACCATTACTTTTACTTTTTTTAATGTGAGGCAGAGGAAAAAATATTTTTTACATTAATATTTTAATGTAAAGGTCTACCATGTGTTGATGACTAAGAAAGTTATTTCATTAAAAATGTATCATATACAAATTTTAAAATGATGTACCAGTAATGTTTTCTTTATTATTTATTATATTCTTATGATATATTAATTTAATAGCATTTTATAAAAATGAAAGCAAAAGCAAAACAACGTCATATTTCAATGTCAATGAAATTATAGCTCTCATTATTTAATGTGTTAATGACTTTCGAAATGTATTTAATAATATCAACATGTCATGTACAATATTCAAACTGTAATTATATCAGACCAGCAATGTGGTTTGTTGTAATGAGTTTTAATATAAAATTATATTTTAGAATAGAATAGTATAGAATATGTCTTTGTATATGCATGTGTATACCACATGGTCAATCTTTAAACACCAATTGCTGATTTCCAGACTGTCTGTGAAAAAGAGAAAGTATATTAGCGGAGGACTGGGATGCTTGGTCAAATTTACCCTTGTACACTTCACTACTTAATCAGAGAACACTGGTGCTGCAAGACAGCCAAGATAATTCAACCTAAATCAAATGAATAAATCCCTGAAACAACACCAATAACATGGGCCTCATCCATTTAAAAATGGCAGCCGTTCAGAGCGCTGATGGGTTTACTTACAGCATAATGAGCCTGAGTCCAACCCAGCAACACTGTGCAGAATCACTACATTTACTGTGAGACATCGGTCCGTTCCAATACCTAGTGACTATTCCCTACACAGGAAGCATCTTGTCTAAAATTGGACCTGGCAAGTAACTGATTACAGATGCTCTGCATATTTTAAACTGCAATTATTCTGGAGAATTCTACTTGAAAAATAATCACATTTTGGAGGAGTTGTGTTCATCTGCAATAAGGAACATTAAATACCTGCAGGGTCGTTCATCAGAGAGCCGAAAGCACTGATGATATAGTCTGCCTTCAGTCGTATGATCTGCTCCTCATCCTCCACCCACTGACCCGACTCGGTTTGCTCGGTTCGGCAGAACTCCATTCCATGAACCCGGCCTGCCTTTAGCAACACCTCACGTGGGGAGAGGAAGGGCAGGAACTCACATTTCTCCTCCTTGGCCAGCTCCATCTAAACACATCATAAATAGAACTCATATACAAATGCTTTTGTATAAAATGTTTGAACGCAATATCTGAAATGTCCTAGAGTGCAAATGTTACAATGAAATATGCAATAAAATTAGATTGTGTGGCCTATTGTTTGGAATGAATATCTTTGCAAAATGCTTATGGCTTCACATACAGTACTATTTTTTTAAGCATGCTGTATACAGTGTATGCTGTAGTATTCAGTAAGCTAGTATGTACTTAGCATAGGCTATGGTGGATTTCTCTTTCAGGTCAACTAATGATATATAAAAAATAGAAGGGAAAAAAATAAATAATTAAACAGCACTGTGTTGTCAGCGTTGGTATTCAGAGATCTGTTTCCTCCAGGCTGCGCGGCATGTCAATCCGAATGGAGGCGGGGTGAAGTTACGAGGTTTTGCTGAGAGATGATCCAATGGCTTTTACTGACAAGCTCTTTTTAATGCTTATCATTGGTTAAAAAATTTCAAACCCTCTGATTTAAAATAATAACGAATTATAATAGAGATATGAAGTTTGGATAATTTTTCACGGCACACCTGACTGGGCTAGGGTATAGTAACTTCCATACTCTGCCATACGGAAACGCTGCCCCTGACTTAATAGCACATTTAGTACTGAGAAAAGCACACTTACAGTGCACTAGCCAAACATTTGCATCTTATATATTCGTATTCCTATATATACTCTTGTACATTACTGTTCAAAAGTTTGGGATTGGTAGGAATTTATGTTTTTGAAAATAAGACGTAATCAAAAATACATACAAAGTATGATTGGTGATTTAAAAAAAAGTGTAATTGACTGCATAGTTCACAAAAAATATACACTAAATTCCTATCTAGCATGACCTCTTTTGACCTGCAGAACATAAAAGAGAATATTTTCAAAGTCAACGGGGTAAAAAAAATAAGTACACATTTAAAAAAAATAAAGGAAGGCTTTTTCTTGCACAGGAGTGTTGCACAAAGGAAAGAAAGTCATACAGGTTTGGAACAACTAAATGGAGAGTAAATGTTTAAAGACAGTATTTTGGTGAACTATTCCTCCAAGTATGCTTCTGCTCTTAAAACTGAACAAGTGTGAAGTTATTGCACATAACAACAACCAGCAAAGGTCACATCTTTTATCCGGTCATTAGATAATGAAGCGCGTGATTATGGGAGCGCTGTACCTCGTTAAAAAACATCAAGTGCGACTCGGCTTGGTGGAAGCACATCAGAAAGTTTACAGAAGATTTTCTCTCCGATTACAAAAAAAAAAAAAACAGATGAAAAGCGCGGTTGAATCAACTAAAAGAAGCCCACTGGCTTTGTGGAGGGGGACGGTGGGAGGAATGTAGTCGTGCGGTGACAATTCTATTTTCTTATTACTACGTTTCCATAAATTGTCTCAGTTCACGTCAATGCACAGTCGAGCGCTCTGTTCTGATTATGTACGCCTACAGGAGTCTTAAACTTAATATAGCTTATAAACAGCTTTAATGAGTTGAAGATGATGGCGGCCGTATTAGGCGAGCGTCTTCATTGGAGAGTAAACAGATGTGAATAATTACTGCACTTTATCCTAATGTGGTGGGCGATGTGAAGAACAATGTGTGAATCAGATTATAGGTGAAGTGTGTCATTTTTTCTGGGTTGAAATAGTTTCTAAGTTCACTCTAATGAACAGAGACAACTATAAGTGAGACTTGAAAAGTGAAAAACATTATGGCTCTGTGTCACTTTGCTCCGGCTCAACCAATGACATGAGTCTGTGGGGGGGGGAATACTTGTTGGGAAAGCTTTTTTGTATCATACAGTTGCATACTGGCATTGCATTTTGTACTTTTGTGCACTTCAAAAATAATACTACTAATAAAAAGTGCACTTTTTAATAGAAAGGCAGTACTTTGTCCTAGCTATGTCTCAAAAACATAATGGTGAAAAAAATAAGTTCCCTCAGTACATCGGACGCACATATTTCACAGCTTTGTCTAAATGGAGGTGATCATGACACGTTTAGCCGGCTGGCATCATTACCAGAGTGGAAGCGGGTATATAGCTCACCAGAGAGCCCCGTGTGTGAGTAGGACAATTGACAGTAATCTCCCCCTGAAAGCAAAGGCAAGTCTGCAATAAATGAGAGTGGAAAGGCTTAGGAGCGGTGTCAGTGGTCTCGAGAGAGAGGACACTCTCACAGAGCTCTTCATAAATCTCTGCTTCACACTTCTCTCAGACCAAATATTAATAAGCTTCACTCTGCTGTCTGATGTTGACTCTTTCTCTCACTTCCTGACTCTCCTCGACTTTCTGCCTTCTTGGTCTTCTCTTACTTCTAATCTTACTTCTAGTCCTAGAAGAAAAAAATAATTAAAAACAAACTTTAAATTTAAAGATTCCACTCAGAACTTTCTTAAAAAACATTGTTATAATTTTTATGTAAGTTAAAAGAAAAACTATATTCTAAACATTCTTTGAAAAGTGATGCTTCACCCCACTTGTTCAACTGAAATGGACTATATTCTTTATAATCTAGGGTCCTAGAGACTCGCATGTATGTCAATAATAGTCATTTTGAAATTAACCTCTTTAAATTTCTAATATTTAAAATGTGGTATATAATATTTTTAAATAATAATAATGCATTTCTAATAAAAAATTGTGGTTCCAAAAATATCTGGATATTTACGTTTCATTTAATATATCAATTTACTTGTAAAGATCAGGGGTTTTCAAATTGTGGTCACAAAAATTCAGTGAAAAAGTTCAAAGTAAAAACTTATCAGAAAAATAAATAAATAAAAAACTATGTGTGACTTTGGTCACACATTCAAGTGTCTGTGTAAAAGTTAAAACAAAAAATGACCAAAAACTCAAAATAAACCAAAAACCAAAACCCAAAACAAAACACGAAAGCAGACTTAGTTCTTTGTGACAAAGAAACCTTTGGGAAATGTAAAAGTAAAAACTGATCAAGAACAAAACAAAAACAATTTTCTAACTTTGGTCACACAGTCAGCCTGTGGAAAAGTTAAAAGAAAAATTGGTCAAAAACAAAACAAAAAAATAAACAAGACACAAAAACACAAAACAAAAATAAACAAAACAAAACAAAAAACACAAAACACAAAACAAAACAAGAAAGCAGACATATTTTTTTAAAACCGTAGGACTTCGCAAAAGTTAAAAGAAAAACTGGTCAAAAACAAAAGTAAATAAAAAATCGAACTTATTTACTATGGAAATATACAGTCAAATAATAAATATTTGTTTAGGAAGGGAGATCATCATATTTGGAGGTCCATGGCATTAAAGGGGTCATCGGATGCCCATTTTACACAAGTTGATATGATTCTTTAGGGTCTTAATGAAAAGTCTATAACATACGTTGGTTAAAATTTCTCAATGGTAGTGTAAAAAACACCTTTACCCTGTCAAAATCAGCTCTTTTTTCAGCATGCTGATCTAGTCCATGTTGCTTTAAATGCCAGTAAGCTGTGCTGACTCCGCCCCTCTTTTCCGTGGAGTCACGAACAGACCATAGATATGTGTAGATTCCTTATTCGACCGCTTCAGATACGTTGACGCGTCAGCCATTTTGCATTCACCATAATAATCAATGAATATTCAAATATATACAAGCGTATAACATGCTGTTGTAGATGCACACAGTCAATGCGCTCAAAGATTCACAGACCATTCCAAAAATGGCGGATGGCGTGTATCGCGGCCCATAGAAACAGTCAATAATGAGGCATCTAGGTATATATCTCTATGGAGCATACTAAATTTAGTCATCTTTCTGATATTATCTCACTTTCCTTCTATTTCTAAATCCTCACCTCCTCAGGAACCGCTCGTATGTTGGTGAATCCCTTCCTGAAGACCACAAACACACGGCGGGCGCCGCAGCGCAGGGCAGAAGTAGCACAGTCAAAGGCCGTGTCTCCAGCGCCCAGAACGATCACAGTACCACGAAGCTCCGGCAGCGCTGAGCGACAGCCACACATCCCTGAAACACAAGAAAGAGGAGGAGGAGGACAAGAAAGAGTGAGAAAGAGGGGGAAAAAAAACATGAATTCTACCTATAGAACAATTCTCACTCGACAGCTCAGCAGATGCTTGTTCGCAAAGTGCTGTAAAATTGAATCTCGGAGCCTCACAGCACGTCACTATCAAATTATTCTGCTTCCACGAGAGCCTGATTCACCTCATCTTTTTATCTTAGAGTTTTTTTTAAGATTTCATATTTTTCCGGAAATGTCCTTGTATCAGTAATTTCATGCTTCACACCTGTCGTGGTACTTCTTTTATTTTTAGATGCAATAAGGGTGGCTGCACCTATAATGAACGCAATGATTTCAGCATTTCTTGACACTATTTACTTCCTTACATAAAAATAGCTAAACATAAATATAATAATTGTGTAGTCGAATAATACTTATATATATATATATATATATATATACACATACTATTAAAATGCTACTGTGCACATATATAATATAAAATTAAATACAGCATAACAATAGCATTTTAATAAATTATTTAAAAAACAATAATATGTCACTTTTAGATATGAATTTATAGAATATTATTTTTTATAATTGTATTATCATTATTATTTTCAAAATCATTCATTATATTTATTGTGAGTAAATGCAATGCCATTTTTAACCTTTTAGAGTTGTATTTGGCTGTAATATCTTTTGTGTAAAAACATACATTTCAATGCTTTTTTTAAAGCTCTGCAAGATTCAGATGTTACCATTTCATTAAATCCTTTGCCAACTGCCTTAATTCAGCAAGTTGCAGTAAGAGGTAGAACGGCACACTGGATGGAGACTTATTCATTACTGAGGTTTTATTCATTCAATCAAGTTCTTTCCCCAAAATGTATATTTTCATTTGATTCTGATGCCAATATTGTGAGTCTAAACCCCCATTAATCTGAGGAACTGGAACAAAAACTTATCTTTCTTTCTGTTCTTTTCGATTGTTCAGATTTACCTTCAGAAATAGTGATTATATATGGCATGGCAAACTACACCATGCACCATTTCTGGTCTCCACCCCTTCTTCAAAGTATGCCAATGAATAAGTATATCATGGCTGGAGCCAACACAAGAACAAACAAGATTATCTTCAGAAAGTCTTATCACGGGAAAAATATCATGCCAATATCCAAAACAATGATTACTGCTCATAATTATGAAAGTTTATAATTACAATACAATCCATAATGGTACTGAATAATTACTATAATCATGGTACTTCAAGGCATTTCAAAGAGCACATATCCAAAAAAACTAAAAACAACAGCAACAACAAAAACTATTGGTACTTTTTTTGTTAGCAAAGAATCTTAAAGTAAATCTAGTTGAAAGAAATTGGACTCAGGTGACCCTTATATGTGGCGCTTCAGGAAACTTGAAATCATCAGGTGTGACTTTGTGACAGATTGCTCACCTGGTTTACTGGCTTTCGTGACGAGAGGAAGAAAGTCCTTCGACGTGTAAAAACCCTGTTCTGTTGAGAGGCCATCAAAGAGCTTGTGTCTGTTAGCTTGAGGTAGCCCTGCAACAACACAGACAGTTATGAGCAAAAACATCCACAATAAAAGTGGACCTTATTTACTTAAATACATGCTCCTAGTGTTATTATGCACAATTCATCCGTGCAAATGTTTTAAATAATAACAAAATAATAATAATAATTTAAATATTTAAAATATATTTATACATTATAATTTCTTTATTTTAATTATTTAATAATTGTATTAATAATTGATTTTATTAAATTTATTAATAATACATTATATATATATATATATATATACATACATACATACACACACACACACACACACATATATACGAAGAGTTCATTTGCAAAAAAACGATAAACGCCACTTTAAAAAAATCATTATTCTCCACATATAGCTCTGAACCCTAAACATGATTTGTCAAAAAAGCCGGATATAGTCCACTTTCAGAGCATCGCAAGTTCACATTTTACTGCAGAAAATGTTTACTTGTGTTTGAACAGAAACCGATTTTAGCGAATCAGCACGCTGTATTCAGGTTAGGTGACAAGGCTACTTTCACTTGATGAATCTGTGATATCTTCTTCAGGGCTTAAAGGAAAATAAAAGCTGAAACGTTTTCACAGAACCTTGCAAAAGCAGCGTGTTACAGTGGTGAGGTAAAAGCTCTGTGTATTGCGTGTAATCACAACCATACAGTATATGATCAAAACAACAACAACCTTTGTCAGGCATCTACATTGTCATCTGAGGAGATTACAAAGATTAAACGGCAGTTTTCTTTTCTTTTTTTACTCTAAAACATGAAATGTGGAGTTATCTGCTTTTGCTATAATACAAACTTTTAATATGAAAAAAAACATACATCACACACACAGATAAATTAATTTATATATATTATATGTTTAACAAATCACAATAATAGGTATCTGAGGTAATGAGGTGAAATATAACATCCGCAGAAACGCATTCCAATTTCCTCCCTATGTTGACTTCCTCCTGCCTCTAATGTCTATTGTGCATCAGCTGCCCTTCCGAATGTTTGCCACTGTTTAGTGTCATTAACATCATTACACATAATCACACATAATGTAATCTTAGTGGTTTCAGTGGGAGCGATGTTTAGACATCAGCGTCAGGCCTCCAGTGCCTCAAAACCCACAATTATCATCCATTCTAAAGAAGCCCAGACAAAGTGAGTTCTGAAAATCTCTCAATCTTCTGTGAGTAATATCTAAATCAGGACACGCAAGCGTGATTTTGTTGTTTTGTTGCGGTTTAAATGCAGCGAACGCTGAGCCCCACCCACAGCACGATGGCGTCTTAATAAGATAAAACTCTTCTTCAGAGATCAGAGCATTTGCGAGAACTGTAACGTGAGAAGATCGTGAGATTCACTGTGACTGAGATGGAAAGCAGAAGACAGTGGTAATGAGGCACTAAGTGATTGAGAGATGGAAGACTGGGGTGTTGCTGTCAGAACCAATCAGCTGCATACAGTCAAAGTGATTGCAAGGAAATGCATTACAACATGCATCAACGCCTTCGTTTGCTCAATTCAAACAAGCCTTTAGTAAACGCATGGATCTTTTTACACCCTTGGCAAATATCAAGTGAAGATACGAAAAGCAGAAAATAGAGTTTCTGAGATTTTAACAGCATCATGTGGTGTATCATCCAGGTATCCGACAGGACCTCTCCACCCACCGCTCTCGGATTCATCCGCTCTGTCTGGCTTAAAAAGGCAAGGGCAGAGAGGTGAAAACACACAGCGTGATTTAAAAAGTTTAACACGTTATTAATGAAACCGGTCATTAAATCATACAATAATTAGACGCCCACCTCTCATCAGACACATCTCCAGAAGTCGTCAATAACACGGCAATTACCACGTTTTTAAAGTTAACCTTCACCAAACAAGCCAGCGTGTGGCCAACGAATAAACGATAGCTCACCAATAACCAGCGCGTCATCCTTTAAGCCGGGTTCGCATTGCTGATTCTGTTTGACAGAGCAGTCTTCTGGCTTTCTTCTATATTTCAGTCGGATTTAGTTTTACAAGATGTTTATATGAAACGCTTTATGTGACGGCAACCTGCTGCGAGCAGGTCTTCTAAGAACCCTCCAGTGGTTGTATTTCACCGAAAAAGCAACAAGAGGCTGTGTGTTTCTGATTTTACCACAGTTAAGAAGTATTTTTAAAACACGGAGTGCAAAGAATCCCTTAACTGTGGCAAAATGACTGCAATACGACAAAAACAGCTGTGTTCAATAAAATAAATAAACGACTTATTTAAAAAAAATCTAATAATTGGTTAAAAAAAAATTGAAATATCTTAATCGTTTTACTACTAAATATATTCAAACACAACAATATTATTATTCCAAGCTTTTGAGTGCCAGTGCATACATGACATATACATGTGCATTTATAGTTAAATATTTAAACGTGGCCCGTCCGATCAGATTTCATAGTCTTTAATAAAACGTTTGAGTTTTAGAATACAATTTTAACTGCAATATCACATATGTTTGTTTGCGTATATACATACTATACTGTATATGCACACACATCAAATATCCCCATGCTGAAGGTGTAGTATCGCACATTAGACTTGGTGCAAATAAACAGTGATTCTCATTAGGGGACGTCGAACACATGATGTTGAAAGCAGCTAAATGGTTTTAATGATATCCTGATGATATTCTGACATTTCCACCAACTAAATCTGTCAAGGTGTCATGCCTAATGAATAACATAAAAAACACAGACTTTTAAAATTGCACATAGACTTCAAAATTGCAGATATGTGCCTGAGCTGGTATTTGAGTCTCGTTAGTACAAATGTCAGTCAATAATTATAAAAATCTGCTTTTATGTGTTTGAGGGGTTTGAAAATGCTGTCCTTAATCTATGCGTTCGTGTACTCATGTGTAGCCTAATTAAAACAGGAGTTTAGTGAGCCAAAAATAACCAGTTGCATGGTCGGTGCAAACCATTTTTGTATATTTCTCCATATAGTGTTTTTTTTTTTTTTTTTTGCACAAGTAATGTGTTTCATTTTTACAAATAACCTTCCTCAAGACTGTTGAGGAAACATATCCACTTGTCACCTCAATCACCTGATCATCACCAAAAAATACAAAAGGAAGTTCAGGAAAAACTGGAAACTTCGCGGTATGGCGTGACAAAGTGGGGTTTAACAAAAGCGCCAGGGTTTGAGACAGCCCTCTTTGTAAGTAATGCGTCTCCATTTGTCTCCTGCTGCATCACATTTTCTTCAGCAACGAGCTTCCGTACGGCATGCTCGCATCCGAGACCCTTTTTACCATGCAAAATCAAAAATAATACATCACCCAGAGAGCAGAACCCCTCTCATTTATCAGGGCTTATCTATGGGCATCTTTTGAGAAGAGGGGGCGACAATGGCAGGAGGTCCTTTCTCGGCAGTCCCAAACCTCTCTGACCCTTATGAATTGCATAACAGTGAATAAAAAAACAACTCAACTCAAGTTCAACTAGATTTTTACATTTTATGAAGAACAAATGCTTGCTGCCGCAATGTTAGGGTATTGTGGTCTATAGATATGGCTCAGGTACCTTCTTCATGAAATACTTAATCTGTTAACAAAAATTACAAAATGAATTCATCTGTTTAATCATCTGCCAGCCAAAAATGTAAGGTATATATAAATCCATAGCACAAAAAACGAACTCCTAAATATGTGCTATAGTAATATTGAGGCTCGCCTTACTGAAGTTCAGTACGTAAAGATGTTACATAACCTCACAGATTATAAACGTCCCTCTATATGTGTTAATTAACGTTGCTGCCAGTGACAACGGAGCATTCCGAAATAACTATATGTTTCCATTTTTGTAGCACCACATATTCAGTGTCAGAATGTGTGATGGATTTAAAAAGAGCCAGATTCTTGACATCTTTTTAGAAGCATACACAAATGATGGGTCATTTTTAGTGTAATAATATAACTTCATATTGACTAGCATCCAAGAATCTCTGCCGCCAATGTGTAGCAACTATTGATTGCGGAGCTTTTAAAAACTTCAAGTATTCTCCAGAAATGTCTCATCTTAGTGCTGAGCGTACATCTTTTAATCATGTCCTTGCATTTATTGATCGGTGCGCCTTTTAATAACATGTATACCAACTTTGAGTAATATTTTGTGGTTGGTACTAATATTCCACTGCTTTTAGGGCATTATGGGTACATTATAACATTAATGGACCGTGTTATTTGCTGTAGAGTGTTTCATTCTTGTTATCATAAAAGTGACAATGAAATCAAAAGGGACATCAGAAAATAAGACAGGGAGATCGCAGACCCCATCACTTCATGGCAGTCAAGGTGTTAATTCACTCTTTAAAACCATTGAACCCAAGCCACTGACTCCTGAACCTATAGCCTAATAACAATGCTCTTATCTGACTTCCTCAACCTGGCTTCCACTTTGCATATTTTTGCATATTGCCACAGAGAAATTAGCATGTCAATCAAGTGAGTGGATGACATTTAAAAAGACTCGTGTGAAATTACAGAAATTAATTGCAAACACTCAGCGCTTTCATTTTCTCCCACAGTCAAAATTTCTTTACATCCCTTTGTAGTAAAATCCCAAAATGCTCTACGTAAAAGACTCATAATTAGGATGCCAGTATTAAGAGACTCAGCGTTTCGAAACAATGAATTATACTAATTCTTTTTCTCATTGTGTCGGTACAATAAGACAGTCACGTGGACAGCTTTAGGCAATGTTTGAATTCCTAAGATCAATGCAGCGGCCACGTAATCACAGTTTAATTCCTTTCTATATAAAGTTATATTATTCTAGTAATACGATTATTTTAGTTCAGCAGATATAAGTTTCTTAGGTTAGGAGTCATAATTAGAAATGTTTTACTATGTAAAGAAGAGCCTCTTTTATTAATTTTAATAAGCAACAAGGGATTGCAGATCGTGCATAGCCAGAAGATATTATCTTCAAGAATAGATTTATTTGTTCCTTGGCTTTGGGGAAAAAAAGGAAGGAAAAAATTATAGTGATGAGACTGCACACAGCCACAGAGTCTGAAAATAAAAAGCAAAGCTCCTCACTGCCAGCGCCAATATGATAATCATTATTTGATTCTTATAGCAAAAGGTCACATCTTATATAATCCGCTGATACTGATAACAGTCAGTAAACACAATGAGAGAGAAAGGAATATAGAGAGTTAGAAAAAGAAAGAAGAAAGAGGAGAGGAGAGGTTAAACAATTAAAAAAGAATGAATAAATGCATGAATGAATGAAAATAAAGAACAAATAAAGGAATAAAATAAAAGAATTGAGGATTGAGCAGGATTGAGTCCTGGGACTCTGATGAGAGTTAAAGATGCTCAGGAGCACTGAGGGTCAACATGTAGTGGCTCAGCTGGAAGAGAACAGGGCCAGAGGGATCTGATGAGAAACCAGGGTGTCCTTCATAGAGAAGCAGTGGACAGCCCGACCATGCACTGTTAGGTTAGCACAGCAAAAAAACAGCAGCAGCTCAAGGAGTCTGGAAAATGAGATGTGAATGGGGTTACTGGTAGAGGGGGGGAAATTGTCAAGTGGATCATCCACAGCCATTAACTCGGACAGAGAGCCAGGGAGCTGCCAGTGATTCAGAGAAAAAGACTTTCTCCATCTTTTCTGTGTACATGCACGTCTGTCCACATAATAGACAACAAGACAATGTGTGAAGATGCATATAAACTGACCGATTCCAATGAACACAGCTTTGTATCCCTCCTCCTTCAGTGAGAGAAGTGTAATTCCATGTTGGCCGAGTCCTCGGTCACAGACGATCTGAAATAGAGTTCAAACAAGCCATATCAATAGAAGCAAGACCACAGAAATGCTCCATGAAAGACCAGAAGCTCATCTGAAGGCCTGTAAAACAGGGTCTGTTTGAGATTGCAGGAGGGCATCTCTGAAGTCATAATGTGGCAGCGGAAAAGGCGGTAGGAAAAATCTCTGACTACCGAAAAAAATAAACAAGAAAGCAACAAAACAAAAAAGAAAGAAAGAATGAAAGAAAGAAGCTCATTTGAAGGTCTGTAAAATCATGCCTATTAGAGGTCTCAGGAGAAAGTCTCTGATTCCTTCAGTGGAAAAACAGCTAAAAGCCTATCTAAAAGAAGGCAAGGAAAGGAAAGGAAGTAAAAAGAAAGGAGAGAAAAAGAAAAGAAAATGAGCAGAATGGAAGTAAGGAACGAAAAAAAAGAAAGGAAGGAAGGGAGTCTTGTTTGAGGTCTTAGGAAGGCATCTTGAATACTTTGTAGGGGAGAAAAACAGCAAAAATGAAGAAATGAAAGTAAAAGAAATGGAAGGTAAGGTCAGTAAAATGGATAGGAAGAAGAAGATAAGAATAAGAAAAAGAAAAGGAAGGAAGGAAGAATAGAAAAGAAGGAAAGATGGATGGTGGGAAGTTAGAAAGGAAAGAAGAAAGGATGGACAGACTGATGGATATTAGGAAGTAAGGAAGGAAGAAAGAAAGGAAGAAAGGAAGCATGTCTGTTTGAGCTTTCATGTTGGCATCTTCAAATATTTATTGTGTATACTAGAAAAAATTTAAAAGTCAAGAGAAGCCAGTCGCAAAGAAAAGACGAAAGGAAGGAAGAAAGAAAGGAAATGACAAGTTAAAAAGGAAGCAAAGAAGGATGAAAAGAAAAAACTCAAAGAAGCTCCGTTGAAGGCCAGTAAAACCGTGTCTGTTTCACAGGAGGGCGTATCTGAATACTTCTTGTGTCAGCAGAAAAGACGTTGGAAAAGTGTCTGTCCTCCTCCAGAGCCTTACATCCACTCCCACTCTCCCGAGTCTGTTTATAGGTACTGAGGGAACATGCAAATCTGTCATCTCACCCCCCTCCCAATCATCCTCAGCTCTTCACAAACTGCGCAAAAAAGCATTTCCTGTGTAAAATGAATCCTGAGCAGGTGTGCCGGATGACGACTATTGATTGCCCTTTCCCGTAGCTGAAGCATTCAGGAAACAAACAGACAAGCGCTTACAGCCCCGAGGTGCTTGGCTGCCGCTGTCTGACACCCCTAATGCAACTTTTAATTGTTCTTTATTAATGCGGCTGACATTTGGACTGCTGATCCTCCCTGAGACCTCTCGCCCGTCCCGGCTTCAAAAGGGGCAGGTGGGAGTGCATAGAGGCATGGAGGAGGGGTAGGATAGGGAGGTGTGATGGCTTTCATTACCTTTACTCCCAGGTCTTTCATCAAATCCACCTCGAACTGAACCACATCGTATGGCAAGCGGAACTGTGGAATCTCGGAAGAGCTAAAAATCAAGAGAGGAAAATTAAATTAGAAGAAAAGGAAGGGAAATAAGAAGGAGTCCCTCAGAGAGTTAGGAAATGGAAACAGAAAAATGATGTCATATGCTAAGGATTGTTCCATCTCTGGAATCCTTTCTTATGTTATTGGTCCTTTAGTATTCAATTGTGCCAGTCTAAATGCAAACACAACCTCAGACTCTTGTTTCTACTACGGGAGACTGCTGGGATTTGAGTTGCAATGGATATTTGAGACCCCCCCCCCCCATATGCAATCGACATGCTAGTTAAACTAAACAGCGGTGGAGATACAACTGCCCGTAATTGATAACCTCATCCCAATTCGGCATTTGAAAGATGAATATTCCCAATTACAGAGACCATTCATTAATTATTCTGACCTTCTAAAATGTGCCCCATATTGATTGTGGCTGGCCGGATCAACAATGCCCTTTAGTGGACCATCTTAGATACAGGATGAGAATTTTGAGTATGAACCATGGGTCAGAGTAATTACAGACCTCAGTCCTCCAATGAACCTCTGCTTCTCGAAAATGGTGATGTCGTCGTACCCAAAGCGGGCCAGGAAAGAGGCGCAGCTGATGCTAGCAGGGCCACAGCCAATGAGAGCTATTTTAGAGTGATAGCTCTCAGGAATCTGATGTGGAGGAGGGAGATCGGGATTCCGTATCTGAGGAACTCCCATTAGTTTGAACACCTGCAAAAACACCAGAAGAAAGGCAATGCATGTGCATAATTGCATTCATTGGGAAATTGGATAATTTCTTTAGTTCTAATTGACTGTCACAACCTTCAGAAAACTTGCAACAAGCGGATGACCAGTTTTGCTGGTACAGACACCACACTCACATTCAGAGGCCAAAAGCGATATTGTCTCTATTGAGAAACTGTCTTTGAAACACAACAAGCTTTGAGAGCCTGTCTGGATGCAGTCTAACATGCTCTTAATTTGCCTGATGAGGGGAAAAAATGACACACATGAATACATAAACCAAGAAGCAATTTGATTCATCACTTCACTATTAAAAGCCAAAGCAGAAGTCCATTCAGAGGTGCTAAGACAAAAGCGACACAGAGAACTCATTCAGCGCCTAAGAACAGGAACCAAATGAGAAGACAAAGAAAAAGGAATTACAGAAACTCATTCATTGCACCAGAGTTCTTAATGCAGATGAAGACATCAACATAAAGATAGTTATCACTAGCAGAAACATAAAAAACGCAGCAAGTTATCCAAACAAGCATTAATGAGGAGCCTGTGGCGGTATATCCATTACAAGTAGTAAAATAGGAGGGCTGATACTTTGTCTTTCTAATAAGATTAGCCAGATCCATATGTAAAAGCCTGCATTGTTAATACAATATTATGCCTGAACAGGCAACAGTATAGGTGATATTAATATAGTTATTCATGAGTTTCATGGACTGTGAAGACCAAATTGCTACATGACAAAGCATTTTTAATAATCCCTGAGAGCAGTTTATATAGACTCTTCTATTATTGCAGTTTCTATGAAACAAACAATGCGGCAGTTCAAAGCACAATCTCATCTTTTGACAGATCAGTATGACTACATTTGAACGATGGACTACACTCGCCATGTGGCAGCGGGCCAAAAACCATGTTAGGTAAAAGGTACCTGGAGATACATTACATAATGCTCATCAGATTGTAATAATGTTTTATTAAATCATTTTTACTCTATTAATCTTCTTATGAAATGAAGCCTTGGTGAGCGTATAGACTTCTTTTATAAAAATATATATTGTTTAATTATGTAATTATTCAACATTTTGACCAGTTATTTTGGGATTTACTAAAAGACTTATATTGAACAGTGTTATACAATTATTAGATTTGTCCTGATTAAATTATAAGTTATTAACTTTAAAGGAACACTTTTTTGAAAATAGGATCATTTTACAACTCCCTAGAGTTGAGCATTTGAGTTTGTACTGTTTTTGAATCCTTTCAGCCGATCTCCGTGTCTGGCGGTAGCACTTTTAGCTTAGCTTAGCATAGATCCTTGAATCTGATTAGACCATTGGCATCTCACTCATAAATTACCAAGTGTTCCTTTAAGTTATTTATACATTTCTAACATCACTGATGGCAAATCTGGTATCTAATAACGTGCATCCCCAGAATTAAGTAGTATAAATGGTATAATTGTTGTATAAATTACCTATAAATCACTTCTTAATCAAACCTGATGGAAAATAGATACTCAAACTGGCATGTGAGTGGGAGTTAGTCAAATTCCTCTAAAGATGCTAATGTGCTCGGCCACCTCTGGACACCAACGCTGCGTTTCCCCTGTAATTGAAAAGAGACACCAAGTTATCTGTGATTGCAGGCCGACTACAGGAGCAGCCACTGAATAACGGTGGGCCGTGATAGGCCCTTTTTCTCGGGTTATCTAATTATCGGCTCGATAACCAGACTGACCTCTCACATTTAAGGAGAAAGGAGCTGCCACCTAGACAGAGATGTCTAATAAGTCACAGCAGAGGTGGGCAGCACAAGAGAGAGAGGCTGCTTTTGTAATTGCTCTTCTTATCCTTCACAAAGTAATGAAACTTAACATGCCAAAGCACTTCCTTATTTTAGCCTGTAGTGATTGTGTGGAACAGGTGGGGTCGGGTTACAAAGGTGGGCGGAAATGAACTGTCGTGTTCGGCGTTTCCTCCTCCTAGCAGTCAGTTAAAAAACACGCTCGCCTGAAAACCTGTTAGAATTGCAAACAAATTGCTTAAGGTAAAGAAAAACAAAGCCTCCGGCAACACTGAAACGCAGCCAGCTAAACTTATTCATGTCAGCGGGCATGTTTTTAAATTGCATTTGTAGTGTGTGCTTGCTTATATACATTCAGAAGAAACCCTGAAGCTTTAAAGAGGCACAAAGGTAAGAGCAGGAACATTTGCTTTTTATCTAAATAATGAACATTCGACTACTATTCACACTAAACTGGCTTGCATTAATTTGAACACATTTACACTACTGGGAGAAAAAAAACTGTTCAATTATACAAATGCCTAGTTTATATTGTAATATTTTGTATTAATATATAGGCCTAATATTTGATTATATAATATGAAAGCAGTAAGCAGATAATTGTCATGTTATGGTCAATAACCATTAAATGGACAGTTACAATTCTATAAAATGTTTTACTAAGTTAGCATTAAAAAAATGAAATTGATCATTTTAATTGCTACAAGAGAATAATGTACAGTCCCAAAAAACAAAATGTTCATTTTAACATTATTAGTGTTTTAGATTAACTTCAGTGAGCGGTAGATTAAGAAAAGCTAAATATAAAAATAGGGTAAATTATTAAAAAAGGAGCAGGAGGAGGATACAGACACAGGAACACAGTATACACACACAGGAAACACAATTGTTAGTTCAATCATACAAAATAGAATAACTTATGTCCCTATGGACGTATCAATACAGCATATTCAAAATTGACTGATACAAAAAATAAATAAATCTCTAATATACTCCAATAACTGGAAGCTTGTTTGTACAAAACATTTATTAAAAAAATAAAAAAAGATAATTACAACAACTTTTTTCTTGCAATTGCAAGTTTATATCTCACAGTCTCACAGTTATAAACTCATAATAGTGAGTTAATATACTTTTTTCTCTTGAGTAAATTGATTCTGTATTGTTATCTTATATTCTGAGAAAATAAGTCACAATTGTGAGATATACAGGTGCAATTCCTATTTTTATTCTTTTATCCAATGGCAGAAACATGCTTCCACAGATAACTGATTATATTGTGCATCCATATTATAAAGCTCTATGAACAAAAGGTGCATGTGCATTTGCAGTGATGTGTACAGCATCTATGTGAACAGGTGTTTCGTGTCCTGTTTATTTTAGTAAGGCTAGAACACTGCATTGACCATCAACCTTCACCAGCTACAGGAAACTCCCACTTAGCCGTTCACACAATTGTGGGCCAAGGCAAGCAATCAAACCCACGCACTTTCATTTCTATTTAATTACCAGCTACCACACTGCTGGGTACCTCCTTTTGCGAAGCAAAACATAAATACATAAATGAATCACACACCTGAAGTTTCCATCCTTTTGAAAGAAAACACAATGTAACCAATCAAATTCTATGTATTTAAGTTTACAATAACAGTGATTACATAAACCCTGCCCTGCTTGATTTCCTGTAAATCTCCTCACAGATCCGTTTACCACAAACCAGTTTGCCAGCACTTGCTCCTTTTTAGTCACTTCCTCTCATCATGAAGTGCAGAGCATCATCGTGTGTTTTAGACATCGACTATCTGCTGCTCCCTTTGGTTTCTGCATCTTGTGGGATTGACATGAGGCAAGTTGTTCCCTGGCGTCAGCTCACCAATGTCGTGTCAGAGGACCGGGCTGCTGAGACGAATCTCGGCTGTGGCAGCGGAGAGTGTCACACATCATGAGTTCATACTGCTGCCGAGGCGACTAGAGAGACTTCATTAACACTGGCACGCAACACAACCACTTCATGACAGCATATGGGATCCAACCGAACACAAATACACTCTTTTCTAACAGGTTAACTCCACTAAAACACAAGGGGATAGTTCTTATGCAGCAATTTTTAGATATACGAAAGTGAGAGTTGCTCATTTCGTTTGCAAATTTATCTTCATATGTAGTCTAATCCATCTACCCTGCGGCATACATGCATAGGCGGAGTTTGGGGGGGGCCGGGCACTGCCCCCCCCAGATCAGAGCCAATCGATTTTGTCAGATCTATGAATACAAAAATATTTTCACATTGTCTCATTTTATTTGCATTATCGTATTTTAATGAGTATGTTAAGGCTTAATTATTTGTAATTCATGTAAAAAAATAAAAAATAAAAATCAGAGCTCATGGTCTACCGGTAGGTGCCCCCCCAGGCAAAAATGCGAAACTCCGTCTATGCATACATGGATTCTCACTAAATATGATAATACAAATTCAGATTGATTAAAACCTAATATGGAAATCAGAGAATGAAAAGGTAATATCTTTCTCGCTACAAACCTTAAATACATTGTCAAATCAGTGGCCCGACGATTACTGGTCGTTGAATTGTGATGCTCATGTGGGCGATGCAGGTTCGAATCAGACAAGCAACATGGCCCAGTTACCAATTACTTCTTGTTACTCTCTATTGTGCATGTTCAAAAAAAATCAATAAAGTCTTACCTCTGTGGCAAACTGCTGCAGTCCCCCGATGTTGATGGGACCTTCCTCAGACGCATACAAGTTACACCCCCCGACACACAAGTCTGAGGTGGGACACACCATCCCACACGTCAAACCCAGTGGGTTGTCTGAGAGAATGGTCCGAGCGGCTCCATAATAATTCTGTGAACATCAACACAAAAACATCTTACAAAGCCTAGCAAGCTACACATCTATCATTTTTTAGAAATCACATACAGACAGCTATTACAGCGCTCCAAAAATGAGGCAGCAAAATAATGTCATTCTATTTTTATTTGCATATATATTTATATTTGTACATGCAAAAAAAATATCAAAACAAATATCAAACAAATATCAAAAAGTACTAAACTATATAGCTAAAATTGTTAAATCCAATTAAAAATAGAATATTTCATCCCATATGTGCACATCATGTATTTCTTTTTATTTGTTTGTGCTAATTAGGAAAATGTAATTTGCTTAACAACATATGTTCTTTTTTTAATGTTCTTATGCTCACCTAAGTTGCATTTATTTGATCAAAAATACAGCAAAGTGAAATATGTAATATTATTTCCATTTCAAATATTTTAATATATTTTTAAATGTAATTTAATTCAGCTGCCATTACTCCAATCTCCAGTGTCACATGATGAAACTGTCTATTTTATAAAGAGATAGAACAATTTGAGATATATACTACAGTATTATGTGCAATACACATTTATCTTTTTTCAGTTTCACTGCTTAATGTTACTGTGGGAACCATGATACACTTTTTTCAGGGTAATTTGAAGAATAAAAAGTTTAAAAGAACAGAATTTATTTGAAATATGTTTTTGGTAACATCGTTTCTTAGCTGTCACTTTAAAAAAAAAAAAGCATACTGGCTGAAAATAAATACAATTAAACGTTATCTACAGCAAACCTGTACATACAAAATTTGTTTTATAATTTTTTCCATTTTTTTGTTTATTTATATATACATACATACAGTATGTGTATCTTGTTTTTATTATATGTGTGTTGTTGTTGTTATTGTCTCGGTGTACTGGATGCTTGTGACACCAAAACAAATTCCTTGTGTGTGCAAACATACTTGGCAATAAAGCAGCATCTTGCAATAGCAGTTCTCAGTTATCAATGTCATTGTATCCAGCCATGATTTGTTTATTCTGAGAGCAAAAATCAAACAACAGGGAACATATAGTGCACAGTATTTGGCTGGTCATGTAATCATAAAATTTCCCTGAACCATTCCATATGAAATAAAACAGCTTTTATTCACGCTTTTCAAAAGCACTATTAATTTCTATTAGTGCATGCTATAAATACCAAAACACCTTTAACCCTTCTAGTCATATACAAGCATCCAATACGGTCATTGAAAGAAAACTTTGAGCAAACTCTTTTCATTCTCTTCCTTCGTTCTCTTGTCTAACAGGTCTATTCTGACAGTAATCACCCCCCTGACTGACACGTGTCTAGTTTAAAAAAAGCAGTCTCCATCTCTCTTTTCAGACAGCCTTGAATTAAGGCCAGAATGCTTCAATGGCACTCGCTAAACTCACAGAATGCACGGTATGACAGAAACCTTGACAGAACAACAGCGCCGCATGGAAAACACAGTGTTCTCAGCGACACGCATTAAAGCTGTTCTGCAAGGGCTTTATTTGAATGCTGATTGTATAAGTCAGTTTTCCTGCTTCAAATGAATGACTGATATTCAAATTCACAGTTACAATGTATCCATAAGTGCCACTGTAGTACAGCTTTAAAACGCTCCCTCAAAAGTCAAACAAATGAGCACAAAAACTCATTATTCCTCGCGAATAATTCACGGCATCCAACAGCAGATCTCTTATTAAAAGCATAACTCAAAGTTCACCACAGTTCAGCCTCGGTCTGCATCGGCTATGGATGTTACAATTACGTCTGTTACAACGGCAATGTATGTCACCCTGACGAAGAGCTCGGGTCTGACACCTTCTGTGATGCTGGCTTGGGTTTTAGATGGAGACCAGCTGGGACTGCCAATTCAAAAAAATTGTGTTTCTTAAGCGGAGTCAACATGAAATGCAAGCCATTTATTAACATAAAGTGATGTGTTTCTGAGATGTTATGTAATCCAGCACAATGTAATCCATCCAGATCATACTTCATACTTTAATGTGCGTTTGTGGTGGATTGTGGAGAAATGCTGCCCTCTAAAACACTTTTGAGAAAGCTTTTGGCCAAAACATGGAGGCTGAAGGTCATTTTCACCCTTGAGATCAACTTGACAAATCAATCTTGTTACTGTAAAACCAATTACTGTTAATTACTGGCAAGCTTTTAGAAATGCTGCATTTACTTCAACTCACTCCCATTCGAGACAGTGTTCAGATTGACCGGTTCGGGGGTTAAATCTGGATTCTGAAGCTAAATAAGTTGAGAAGTGCTGTTGTATGAAGCAAAGTACATTAAATACATACATGTAAATGCAGAAAAAATGAGATTGAGATTGAGTTTCTTAATGTAATCAAACTTGTGATGAACTTTAGATAAAACGACACACATATATAAGATGTGACTTATGCAGCGGCATTTGAAATCCCTGGAGTCTGTTCGGAAAAAATCTAATCAACCCAAGAGCACACTACAGATGAAAAGAAGTGGGAAAAAACACAGCAAGAAAAATATGACATTTCATATTCATACAATATGAAATGTAAACATTAACACCATAATAAAAATGCCTTGCTCTACAGAAATAGATTTGATACGATAGTTACATATCTTATATTAGGAACCTGTTGTACAACGTAAGAGAAATATATGAAATGTGATGAGTTAGATAATAGTTCTTTCTGTTGGTTTTGCTGTTTGTTATTGGGCTGATGTGTCCCTGATCTTGTTGGCTTGCTATATCCAAGATGCTAAAAGAAATGATGATACCCGCAAATAGACGCAAATGAAATGAAAATCAAAGTTTTGGGGCTTTTAGACCATGTCTGTTAGCTTTGAGGCGTATATATGAGAGTGTATTCTTTAACATTTTAGCTTTTAGTGGATATATGCATTTAAAATACTCCCTCTCTTCCTGGAAAATGGACCAAAAATACAGATGACTCATCCTGTGTGCGCAGGGGAATATTAGGACTTTCTGTCCAATAAAACGCTCTTGAAATTGGCAATGTCCCCTCTTCCTAATCTGACCTGCAACTGACTAGCAATAGAAAGTAGCTAAACATGTTCTTAGCAGACTACAGTATGATGTAAAGGCTATTGTAGTGAAAAAAAAAAACAAAAAAAAAAACAAAAAGGTTTTATAATAATACTATAATTAAATGTAATATAATTACAAAATAATAATGGCCATTTAAAAATATAAATAATTATATAAATATTATTTATATAAGTATGGTGACCCATACTCAAAATTTGTGCTCTGCATTTAACCCATACAAAGTGCACACACACAGCAGTGAACACACACACACACACACACACACCGTGAACACACACCCGGAGCAGTTATAGTAAGACATTTCAAATTTTCATTTAGTTCAACTTAATCTACTAAATACTTGATAACTAAAACTAAAATAAAAAAATAATAAAATATATATTGATATATAAAAAAACACAAAAGGCAAACACAACAAATCAAATCAACTAATTTATAAAACCTTTAATATAATTATTAACAATAAATTAATATTAACACTTTAAATATTAACAGTATCTCAATAATACGCCTAAGTGACATCACTGTAAAGGAAAGTTGTTTCAAGACAGAGCAAGATCTCACACTTTGATGAAACATTACAAAGTCAAACCTTTATTTCAATTGAGCAGAAACATTTATTAAGAAAGTCAATGCCCAGATACACAACATACCTTGTTTCCAATACTGGTAATGAAGGCCTTTATGTTCAGATTGGTCGGGCAGCTTTTCTGACACGGTGCATCTGCACACTTCAAACATCTGTAAGAAAACCAGATTGTGCTTGAATGAGCCCACATGCAATGCAAAGTAAAGTTATTTACAGTAAGAACAGAGAACTTTGTGTCGTCGCCCCACTGGAACGGCACATTCCAGCCAATTACAAACACTCTACAGCACCCAGAGGAAATCAATCCCCAGCTTTTGTGCCGGAGGACTTTTCTCCCAGCAACTACATCTCAAAAGACGCCATATTGATGACACACCGGTTTTGAATGACAAATAGGATAATTTGGAGCCGCCCAATTAAATATTCATGCCCAATCAGAATGGATGTGGTACGCTTGGCCCCTGGATGTGAATGGCGTGTGACAGGAGGCAGCCGACTGGGGCTGCTGGGAAGGAAGGAAAGGAGGGAGGGCTGCTACTGCAGCTCACAATCATTATTTCGCATTTTACAAACACACAGCTGTTTAAAAATTCACCACGCTAATGACTTCAGATGATGTATCAGTAATTTGGAAGAGTGCTTTTTCCTTTACAATGAGCACAAAGGGCGACTGGAACAGAGCAAGAAAAAGGAGACGTGGAAACGAGGGAGGAAAAAAAATACTCCCCGTCTCCTTCGATGTGAAACACACAACTTGTGCCACAAACGTGGACACAAAAAGTGCACAAAACACACTGGTATCCGCAGAGCAAACACCCGAGTAACACCTGCACGTTTAGATTCACACGCAGCTGGATGCCCATAATAATCCCATCTCACAATTCTCAAAGCTTGCCGCGGACTAGAGTGCACAAGGCTGCCATTAATACCACTTACCAGGGTGACAGTGGGGTAATTACTGTAGTGCTGCGGCCAGGTACCGGTGTCACAAAGGACCACACAGTGCTACCGTCCCGCTTTTATAAACAGGAGTGGCTGATCATAATGTGACATTAGTTTTGACCTGCTGATCATAAATTATCCTTAGCCTAAAGGATTAGGGATATTGCAGGAGTCTTGGCCCGGGAGAGGGTCTGGAGTGGGCTTTGACGCTGAGATGAAGGCTAATCTCGGAGGATGCTGGGCCTATCGCACTTCTGATCTGCACCGAGATGATTAATACAGAGAGGGAACACCGAGCAGCTGCGGGAAGACATAAAGCCACACTCGCATAAATATCTCTCTCGCTGGCGTTCCTCTCCGCTTACTGTGAAGGAAAAAGCACTCTTCCAAATCAGCGATATATCATCTGTTATGATCATCGGCGTGTGTATCTTACAAAATATGCATGTAGAACATGAAACGGTGCAGTGGTTCATATTCAGCTTCCTGTACGATGAATACATTAGCACACATGTATTAAAGCTCTGGCTCTTTGAAAATACAATAGGTCTTTTATATAATGTAGATAAAGTTGAAAACTAACCATAGACCATTAATGAATCACACACATGGTAGTGATTATGACAAGTAATAGGTTGAAATATCATCCAGTCCAATTAGCCAAATTACATATATTGCTGAATTAAAAACAACACGAAATAAATACATGCGTGATACATTTTAAGAAAAATGAAAAACGTTTGTCTTCATGATCGTTCAACCAAATGTATTGTTATTATTTTTATTTTATTTTAGTATTTTAACCACTTTTTCTTATTTTAGATTTTCATAACAATAGCAACAGTTTATAATTGAAATATTTAAAATTAAATATTTCAATATAATTTATTAAGCAACTGTTTACTATTTAAACACATTTTTCAACTATGTATTCCTGTGATGCTGAGCTGTATTTTCAGCATCATTACCCCAGTCTTAAGTGTCACATGATCCTTCAGAAATCAATATGATGATTCGGTGCGTAATAAATGTTTGTTTGGAGGATGGAGAGGATGGAGAGTTCCCCCTCCTTATTAAGGAGCAGCGGGATTATCACGAGTGATTCAAAGTTTACTTCAGGATGTCAGTGGCTCAGTTTGATGCTTTGCTAGCGATACTAGAGCCATATTTAAAAAGAAGACCACAAATGTCTGTGAACTCAGTGTACAAGGATCTTTACAGTGCTTTGTGCTGCGAGACAAAGTGGATGAACTTGATGATCGCCAATCTGGATTTTGGCGTTTGCTTGTACGGTGGCTCTGAATTGTCAAAACACCTCTCAAAATGCTTGCTACGAATGCGAAAAAGCAGAACATCTATTGATTGATCAAACTTTTTTTTTTGATGGACACAAATTTTGGAGGCAGTGTGTAAATGTGATTGACAGCATGAGGTTGTATTTATTTTTCAACGTGCGAAAATGTCGGACTCGGTGTGCAATGGCCTTTAGTCCATGTGTGAGACGATCCACGATGTCCTCCATGAAAATGGACAAAAAATCTTGATGACACTGCACACTACATCAACTTTTGTCCCATCTAATACTCAAAAAAATTCTAATGGTGTGTGCACACCAAAAGTGAATTGAATTATTTACGTGAGTAGATTACAAAGTCAATGCAAAGATGCGAATAGATGTGAACAATATTCACCGCAATTGCATCTTCTGCGCAAGTTGTAAAATTTCAACTCCAGCTGAAAATTCGCATGACGCGTTGTCGCACAAGTCAATCAGCGAAGAGCTTATTGACATGTCGGGTTGTATCAGTATTAAAACATTTTTAAAATGTTTGTATTCACCCGAGTGATGCAAAAAACATCTTGTGAGTAACTTAGAGCGAGTAATGTGATCAAAATTTTCGCTTTGCTTTTGGTGTGCATACACCATAAGTGTCCAATTTCATGTCATTGAAGCATATATATATATATATATTATTATTATTTTTTGCTAAAAACACATACTAGTTATAATATTACGTATAGAACACCACTACATATTCAGTAGGCTTGCCGTAATGAGAAACAGTGGTTAGACAACAGTTAGCCAATCACAACAGAGGTCATTTGCATATAGAAGCCTGCAAGGTACAGCAACAAAATCCAGCTTGTTTATTAGGGTCAGAGAGAAGTGAAATACGGCCATGCAAAACTAAACGATGACTGTTTTGGTGCAAAAAACCTTGACTAATGTTCTAAGTGGACTTCTGGGGAAAAACAAAATGCTACAAAATTCTAAGCTGACACACACGGCACAAAAAACAGCTGTTCCACGGCAGGTCAAAATGTATAAACACATTCATAAAGATGAGACCCAACAGATCAAAATGAGAATCTGGGAGAGGGGCACCTTCAGTTGATTGCGGAGCGTTTTTGTCTCTCTTTTCAAAAACTGTAGCTCGGGGAGAAAAAAGAGGGCGAAAATGACAAAGAGTGAGAATAAAATAACCTATTCCCTCCTCTGACACGCCGGGGCTCCGCGCCATGACTGTGGACAGGAATACCATTGTCTTTTTTCTCCTCCCAAGGTAACATTAAAGACACGGCACATCCAGACACATTTTAGACCCTCATCCGTCTCCCCTGGCCAGCAGCCCAAGTGCTTAGCAAATGTCAACAGAAAATAATGCACACACGAAGGCAATCTTATTTGTTCAAGAATTGCTCTAGGTCACAGCAATTCAGCTGGGCTTTGAGAGCGGCGCTCAGGAAAAGACTGCCTTGCAGTACAGTACATTAGATACAGTGCCGGGGCTTTTCTGAGCTGTAACGCAATCAAATACATACACAATTTTTCCTTTCTTTCCTTCCCGTTTTTTGTATTACCCTCATAAAATGTTTTTTTTTTTATTATCCAGTGCGCTCAAATGAAAGGAGCTGTTGATTAGCACTGCACGCTGATTTATTCTCCCCTTCTCTCTGCTTCCTACTTTATCGTTTTTCTTGAGTAATAATCTAGCGTTTGAATGTTATCCATGATGAGTGTATTATGGGGTTCTAGAATGTGCAGGAAGCTAATCTCCCAATTCATTGTTTTCATTATATCTCAACCAAAATGAACCCGCGATGGGAAAAGTACAATTCAATAAAACCTAGGTCTCCCAGGATTTACCATTTTAATGATTGCTTACCTTTATGAATTAGTTGTCTCCACAAATTCAGCTCTTCACTTTTTCTTGGAGAAACTAATAATTCTGTTCATAATCTTGGGGTTGGGCAAATTGTATCTTCTTTTAATCACGGGGTGTATTAGGAATACAACAAAGGAGATAAAAAAGCCCAGATGAATGCTGCACTAAAAGCATCAAGAGTACAAAAAATGAAATGCACACAAAGAGCCAAAAGCTATCTATAGAAATCAAGAAAGATTAACAAAACGTCCGGCGCAGTGGCATTCTGGGTAGTGCATGTGTTGATGACATTAGCTCTGTCACAACTACATATTGTAAAAAAAAATATATTATTCAATTAATAACTAATATAATGTTTTTGACAGACACTTGGCTTGGTGGTTAGTTGCAGTACTTATATTGTGCAACATGGGTTTGAATCCAATTGCTATTAAATAAAAACAGCATAGATTCCTAATTTTACATTTAAAAATATATGTATTATTCAAAGTATGTACTACAGTAAAGCCAACATGGAATACAAATATATCATATTTACTTTCACAGTACAGTTTCTTGATTTTATTTGTACATAAAAAAACTGAGGCCACTACAGAAATTTGCTAAATGAATAAAAAAAAAAAAAACATTATATTATATTATATTTATTAAATTTTAATCATACGTTATCAGCATAAGAATCTAAGTTGGATTTGAAATTGTTTTCCTTCAATGTTGAAATCTTCTTCCAGTGTAACCCCAATCTAAGTTACTATTCAATCATCGGAAATACAGTGAAAAACTCGTCACAGTAAGTCAAATGATAATATGATGAGATCATTGCCAGTCACGATCCTGTTCTGTTTTATTCTGAATTGTGTTTTAGTGCTTTGTTAACTCTCATCCATGGCACAGACTCGTATGTGGTGTGAATCTGTCTTGCTTGATAGACGCAGCTGTGTCAGTCTGCTCGGGCATCTGGATACAAGTTTAATGATGTCAGCGGTGGGGACAGGTGGGAAGAGAGCGCCAGGTGAGATTACTCTGTGCACTGAGGGTTAGGACAGCGGGCGTCAGAACTGTCAAAACCACCCGGTCTGGGTCTGTCTGGGATCAGGGGGATAACCAGCAGCTGCAAACACAGCAGACTGAAAAATGAAGAGCCAGAGACCTGGATGGCTGTGTGTGTGCGTGTGTGTGTGCAGATCTCCGCCGAAAGGATCATATGCATTTGATTGACATCACTCAAAACTGTCAGGAGTAGATCACGTTCTACATGTGACATTCCTAATCCAGCTGTAGCTGATCCAACTATAAAAATATCCATTCAGACGACAAGAACACAAACTGTAAACTGTCATTTTAAGGGTGCAACCATCGGTCAGAAATCCTGTTTTGAGGTATTTAAAGTTAAACTGAATCAAATGCGTGGCTACCATGGTAACATATACAGCGGGAGAATGTAGGATCTGTCAAAGTGGACAAGTAAGGTTAAATGTACATGCCTGCTGCACAGTTTCACCTGTCATCTTAATTGCTTCGACACTTGTGGTTTTTTAACCAATTAAAGCAGACTCTCGGACGGTCCGGTGAGAGCAGACCTTTGCTCCGACGCTACGGCATGTTTGTATTTATGAATATCAAGCTGTAACATGCAAATAACTACATAAGGATCAGCACATTAGTCTGATTTTCAAGTAACACTGAAGACTGGATTAATGGCTGCTGAAAATTTAGGATTGCGTCACAAGATTAAATTACATTAAACTGAACATCGAAAACAGTTGTTTTAAATTGTGTGTGTATATATATATATATATATACACACACACACACACACACACACACACACACACACACACACACACACATTTGATTACCATTTCAGCAAATGTATGCTAGTAGTGATAAATATCTAAGCTTTCAAACACCTACTCAGAGGATATTTGTATTTCTCTAGTTAATTACACATCAATCTGGCTGATTAAAAAGAAAGTTATACCTGAACAAAGTAGCAACTTTTTTACATTTTCACTTCTTCACAAAAGTCTGTGTTGTGGGTGTTTGGGAGCATATTCGGATGAGTTTTCTATTCTGATCAAATCACTTACCCTATGTTTAGCAATAGAAAAATGTATGGTTACCTTAGCAAGCGCTGCTGGAAAGTGAATGTTATCGACACATCACTTGCTGAAGACCAACAGAATCTCACAATTAGCGCAGCAGCTCTGACCTGAGATCAGGTGTGGTGCGGTGGTAATGAGCAGAGGCAACTGCTGAAATGACCCAGCACTGATCAGTAAGAAGTAAAGGAGAGAACCCACACACACACACACCCACACACACGTTGTTTTCTATGGTTTACGGGGACTTTCCATAGGCGTAATGGTTTTTATACTGTATAAACTGTATGTGCTATTGCCCTACACCTACCCTACACCTAAACTTAGCCCTCACAGGAAAACTTTCTGCATTTTAGATTTTCAAAAACGTCATTCTGTGTGATTTATTAGCATTTTAAATTAGCTGTGGGACACTGAAAATGTCCCATAAATCACCTTCTCCTTGTAATACCTATGTCTGTGTGTATTACAAATTTAAGTCCTCCACCACATAGAAAACAGGCCCACACACACACACACACACACAGAAAAAGGAGAAGAAGAGATCACTGCTGTACAGACCTATTGTAGGGATTATATTGCCCTCACCAACAACACTAAACTTAGACCTCACAAATCATCTGCACTTTTAGATTATCAAAAACGTCATTCTGTGTGATTTATTAGCTTGTTTACATTTTAGCACTGCATGACACGGAGTAAGAAAAGTGTACAACTCTTTAAAGTAAAAGAAAAGTTAAAGTAAAAATTACTTTAAAATTAAAGTAAAGCTGACATAAAATAAAGCTTAAATAATAAAATTGAGCCTGTTTGATCATTTACTGAAAGAAAATTTTACATCTGATTGTTTAAAAAGTATGCGACGAGTGACATTGATGTTTTCTGCAGAAATATACAGTGATAAGTATGAGCAACAACAACAGCGACACCCATTCTCACATTAACTGAAGAAAAACTCACTATAAGCCATTCAGAAAATAAAAAAGCAACTGCAAAGGCCCTGATGTCATTTTGAAGGTGAATCTTCGGCCTTGATCTCTGCGCTTGAGGGGGGTGAATATATAAGCGCTCTCCACTACAGTGGTGCATTGACAAAGATCACCCAAAGTCCTCTCAAGGTCCAGACCATTTGAAATCCAATTGAAATTCATATATCTATTGGATGTGGGTGGGGATGCTTTAAGGGCAATGTTTACCCCCAGCCAAGTTCATCACTCTCTCCGGAGTGACAGAGGGGTTAACGACGCCCGGCGCGCTGGACAATCAGAGCAAATCAGCGTGCAGACGGATGACGGCCGTTACATCCGTGTGAGTCATAAGCTTGCATTTAGGGAACGGGCGGCCATCCCTCAGCGCCGTGACAGTGCGGATGCGACTCCGCTGACTGATCAGACACCAGAGAGACAGACAGTGGCTTGAATAATAGGGAGCACTACGGGGAGCGAGGCAGGAGGCAGGAGGCATGAGCGAGCATTCATTAGCCCCTTCACTAATGCTGTGACTGGACTCCGTACCCCTGACCTTCACTGTGACCTCTAAGATCACCTCCACAGCTGCAGACCTTCACCACCTGAAGTCACTCAGCGGGTTTGGAAATCAGCGTCTGGAGCTTAAAAAAGGATCCAAATAAAAGATCTTGCTTGCTTAGTTAACAGGTGATTGCCTACAGCGCCTTTCTCTCGTTCTCACAGACATGCTCTGCAGGAAGGTGCCATCTTGACAGGAAAACAAAATAGATAAACGGCGAACTTCTGGGGAATACTTAGCTTAATAAAACAGACAAAATGTAGATGTGTTTCTATTTTTGTTCTCAACTCAAGCCATTTGATCTTTCCTGCCATTTGAAATGTAACTGGTGTATTTATATATTTTATTTCTATTTTATATAAATAAAACTATCAAATGTGTAATTTTTATTTATTACTTTTTTATTATGAATTGCATTTGTCATGTGCACTAACTACAAGTTTGGAGTCAGTAAGATACTCTTAAAAGTACTTTTTTTATTCAGCAATTATGCATTAAATGAATCAAACATGACAGTAAAAACATTTATATTGTTATAAATAATATATAGATTCAAAAAATGCTGAATAACTTTATTGTCATTGTACAAGCAAAACGAAATTGAATGCAATCCTTTGGGTGCATAGTGTAACGAAAAGAAAAAAAATCAATAATCTAATAAATAGTACAGGATCTGTGACACAACATTACACACAGAAGAGGTCTCACGTTCAACAGAGTTGCAGGACTCATTCAATATTGCACATAATGATCAGTTAATGCAGTATTTAAAACAGATATGGCTTGGCATGTAAACTATATAATCATGATGTTTAGTTTACATTTTTACAGTATTCAGAACAGAAATAGCTTTGGCATAAAAACTATTCCTTAATCTGTTTTTTTCTGTTTTTTAGAACCCTGTAGCAATTCAAAAAGAGAATGTCCTGGGTGAGATGGATCCTGAAAAATTATCATATTTTCCCCCAAAAAAATAGCAGCACAACTGTTTTCAACACGTTGATAATAATAAGATGTATTTATTGTGACAGCTAGCCCCTGTGAAAAACCATCAGAGAATCCTGAAAAAAGTATCACATTTTACAAAAAATTAAATACAAAAAAATTATAAAAGAATTAAGCAGCACAACTTTTTTCAACATGTTGATAATAACAAGAAATGTATCTTAAGAGACAACTAGCCCCGGTTTTTCTTACACATTCAAGTTTGAACAATTTCATATATGTATGCTTTTGCTTGCCTTTTAGAGTTCATAAAGGTGAAATCTATTTAGCATATTACAATGATTTCTGACGCATCATGTGACACCGAAGACTGGGAAAACAAGCTAAAAGGTCATCACAGAAATGAATTACATTTTAAAAATGCAATACACTTATTTTAAATTGTAACAATATTTAACAAACTACTGTTTTTTGATTAAAAACAAAATCAGCTTCTGAGCGGTAGTGTAAATGAAGTAGTCAAAAGGTGTTGAAACAACTGAATTAAAGAATAAATTCAGCCCTTAATTTTCCTCAGCAAAAGAAAATGGAGTACATCAGGTGTGCCACAGCAGAGGAACAGTTAAGCTACGTTATATTGCTTCCTTTAGCTTGGAGAGTGTAAGAAGAGGGTCTGCAAGTTTCCCATTTCTATCAGGAGATTAATGACATGATTGCCTAAATTTGTTCTCCAGCACTTGTTTTTGGGTAAAAGGTTTATAGATATTCATTCTGAAGGTCTGCGGAGTGATTTGTGCAGCGTGAAATTGGTGAAGTATAGCTAACCTTGTTAACTTCCTCAATTAAAGTCATGTCGCAGGCTTATTTCCGTGTGATTATATGTTGAAAGCCCTGGAACAGGCGTAATTGAGGGAAGGAACCTTTTCCATCAGCACCAATCTGTGCTCACCTCCGCCACCCCGCCAGCCTACCACACGGTCAGATATAAGCTTCTTCTTTTTTTTGCATTTCTAATCATACTCTCCTTTATTCTGTTTTTGTCTTGGTAATTAGCAGGTAAAATCACATTTACTTCGGCGGACCGCGGTGGCAGAAACAGTGAACAGCGTGGCATCAGATAAATCCCACGAGAAAAAAGCACTTCAATTAGATTTCACCTGCAAAAATGTCTTATGAACTATAAGAAGCAAGCAACAGCATCAAAAATATGAAATTATTAAAATTTGAACATGTAAGGAAATCCGGGGCTAGTTGTCACACAGGAAATACATTTGTCCTAATATAAAGCAAAAAAGTGGAGGCACATGGGCATAAATGTATTCATATTTACATTTGCATGTATAAGCACGCTCCCTTGTCATAACCTTTGCCATCGATCCAGCCAATTACCACAACCTGGCCATACTTCATAAGCCTGGCAACTAACAGGCAATTTTCCATAAAGGGAATTTAATTAATTGCTATTTTGTTGCTGTTTGTGCATCCCTGATGATGTATTTATCTATGAGCCGCTTAAATATTGCCAGGAATTATGTTCATATACATGCAGTTCACTGTAATCCTCCCCGATCTCTTCTAATGAAGTTAAGCAGATTAGGGAAGATTTTTTACAATGCTCACTGTGAGCACCGGATTCTGTCGTCTCAACACACTCCTCAATAAATCTATTCTTGCACCGTGGATCAGTGAGATGAAAGTGGATGAGAAATTCATTTAATACTCTTATTATTTTTTAAATATACAGGGCTTTAATATAGTCACTTTAGAAGCTGCTTTATATTCAAAGAAGTAGTAGGCTGTCAAAAACGAACAATGATGAACAACCTGCTTAGCTATTTTAGTGGCGATGAGGTCACTGTGCTGAGATTCCCGTCGCTGCATGACCTAAATTATGAATAAACTAGTCATCACAAACTAAACATGTCAACTAAATGATGCCATACGATCTAAAATGTTTAAATAAGTGCCACAAATGACTGAACTAGTCATTTAGATGAACTAAATGCCACTGTGTTATCTAGTTTTAATGACTGTAGGTCATACAGCAGCATTTAGTTGATTTGTTTGGTTTATAAAGACTAGTTAAGTCATTTATGGTACTTAAATTAAGATTTTTAGTTTGTATAGGGATACTCCGTTTTATCTGTTAGTTTGTGATGACAACTAGTCACTACAAGTGTGGGTTTTATGGCCTTATTTCAGCAAAAACAAAAAATCCCCAAAACTTACTAACCACGCATAATATTTTTTTATTATTTTTTAGACCCCAGAGGGTTAAATGCAACAAACTAACTAGACATCTCAAACCAAAGAGGTCAAGTAAACATCACTGTATGACCTATGGTCTTAAACAGGTTAACTAAATATCACTTTACAACCGAAAATCTGTTTTCGGTTAACTGCCACAAATGACTGAACTAGTCATCACAAACTAAACAGATCAATAAAATTCCACCATACTATCTAAAGTTGTCATTTCAGTGCCAGTAAATGATTGAACTAGTCTTAAGAAAATAAACAAGTCAGCTAAATGTTGTCATATGACCAAAATTCTTTAAGCACTACATGACAGAACTAGTCATCACAAACTAAATAAATCAACTAAAAAAACACTGTAGGTTAACTAAACGTCACCATATAACCTAAAGTCGTTAAGTACTCCAACTGACTACACTAGTAATCACAAACTAAGCAGGTCAATTAACCTGTTTAGTTTCTGTCTGATAACACCATATGACTTACAGTCTTTCTTTGAGCACAACAAATGATGAAACTAGTCGTCACAAACCAAACAGGTCAACTAAATGCCACCTTATTATCTAAAGTTTTTGTTTAAGTGACAAAATTTACTGAACTAGTCTTTAGAAACGAAACATGTCAACTAAATGTCCATGTATAACCTAAAAACTTTAAGTAATATAAATGATGGAATTAGTTATTATATTTTAAAGAAATTAACTAAATGCCACCGTTTTAGCTAATGTTTCAGTTTAAGCGCCATAAATGACTTAACTAGTCAACTAAATGCTGCTGACTTAAGGTCTTCAATCACTACAAAAGACAGAACTAGACATCCCAAACCAAAGAGGTCAACTAAATATTGTTACATGGCCTTAAGCAGCATAAATGACTGAACTAGTCTTACAAAATTAAATGGGTCAGCTAAATGCCGCCATATGATTTAAAGTATTTGTTTACAAATGACAGAACTAGACATCACAAACCAACCTAGTCTTCAAAATTATTGTATGCATTATTACAAACTAAATTCATCTTTAAATACTACAAATGAGAGAACGAGATCGCAATCTAACAAATTAACAATGCCACCGTTTTAAGCTAAAAAGACTGAAATAGCCTTAAGATATTAAAGGGTCAACTACATGCCTCCATATGACCATCAAAAGTCTTTAAGCACTACAGAACTCAACAACACAAACCAAAGGTCAACATGGCCTACAGTCTTCAAGCTATTTGAACCGGTTATCACAAACTAAACAGGTTAACTACTTTTAAAGTGGCAGTGACTAGTAAACACAAACCAAACTCCACACAAACCAAACACGATCTTGAGTATGACCTTAACTCTTCATTCAAGAGCCACAAATGGCAAACGTCGTGGCTTGTGTTACAGTATGTCTCAAAGCTGAATACTGAGTAATAATGGTTTGCACAGAAGTGTGAGCAATAGTACTAGAGGAGCTGCCTTAGTACTAAAAAGAAAGAGACAAGCATAAAGACTGCGGCCGATATGGTGCTCCTGAGAGTCAAATTAAACATTGACAGGTTAGTCGAGCGCAGTGTGCTCTGGGTCACCATATAGCTGATCTGGAGCCCTAAGGGACGCCTTCTCCTCACACAAATTAATACCTTCGAGAGGCCGACTGAACGGTGGCAATAAACTAATTTGTTCCCCAAATAATGAAGAATGACTACCCCCCCCCACCAATTCCCCACGACCACCACCACCAGTACTCTGGTCCTTGCCTCATCGGTGACTGTTGCCATGGTGACCTGTCTTACCTCACCGCTTCCCGAAGTGCTCCACGCTCACTCAGAGTTGTGTGTTTGATGTCATCAAAATCGTTCTCTAGCTTCACGCAGCTCTGTGTGAGAGAGAGAGAGAGAGAGAGAGAGAGAGAGAGAGAGAGAGAGAGAGAGAGAGAGAGAAATGAGATGACAGAGGTGCTGTTATTTGTTTGGATGTTTGTGTGTGCGCGGTACATCTCATTGATTGGGGCTGTTACACAGGCTTTGAACATAATCCACTCAAACATCATCAGCGAGACTGTTCCTCCGCTCTCATGCAGATTGTACAGCACTGCCAGGGTTGTGCCGCATGATTCATCAAATGTGACACGGCCAACTCCTGGGCTGGTACGAAATGTCGAAGCGTTCTGGGGCTCGGACCGCAGTTGTCATGGCAATCGACCCTTCTCTAGCCCCTGACCCCTGAAGGGAGGTGAGGAGTTTGAATGAAACCTGCTGGTACGGACAAGCAGGTAATTATGAGGAGCCACAATTTCCGCTCCTCAGTACTTTGGATTTAGACCACATTATAAACTCACGCACAAGTTGCACTGACAAACAAGCATACAAAAAGGAATACAAAAAACAACCTCCGCTCCCAACAATTGCCCGGATTTCTCCCCATCGGGCTATAAGCAATTATTATTTTTTTATTATCATTATTATCATTTTTTTTTGTAATTATCAGCTTTTATTTTTGTTTATTTTTATTTTGTTATACAAAAATGTTGACCTGTGAAACATTATATTATTATTATTATAAAAATACATATACTACTTTTATTTATAAATATATTTATTATTATTAATTTATTTAAATAACACCCTTCATACTTATTGCTTGCATGTTTCTTATTATTATTATTAAAAATATACACATATTACTTTTGTTTATAAATATATAATTATTTGTAGTAGCAGTATTACTAATTTATATAGCACCCTTCATACATATTGATTGCATGTTTATTATTATACATTTTTTTTAAATAGCACCCTTTATACATAATGCTTGCACATTTATTATTATTATTATTATTAAACCCCTTTTTACATATCGATTGCACATTTATTACTAATATTATTATAATTATACATGTATTACTTTTATTTATACATTTATTATTCTTATTATTTAAACAATATGTAAAAAAACATACATCAGGATCAATCAATCCGTTTAATTCACCATTGAGAAGTAAGCTGTCCACTGGATCAACCCATGTCTTCCTATCTTATCTACTGATAGTGGAGTTAGAAACTGACTTCAAGCTCAAGCCATGCGTGATGCTTGGGAAAACATGTAATGCAATTTCACATGCAAACTTGAGCGTGAATAATTGTTTTATTCATCCAGCTCTCAGGTGACAGTTGGTCCCCATTCAGAACTTGACAGCTCACATCAATCACGACCCTTGAAGAAGTGTTTCCACTCAGTGGAACGAATCCATGGATTCTCTGCATTTAAACCTCTACACAAGGAAAATCATGTGACAAAGTATACGATAGGACTAACAACAACAAATGTTAGTAATATTGGTCACACTTTATTTTAAGGTCCGATTCTTACTATTAAAACACCATTAACAACGACTTTTGTCTCAAACTCCTAATTGGCTGCTTATTAATAGTTAGTAAGGTAATTATTACATTTAGGTATTGGGTTTATGGATGTGGAATATGGTCATGCAGAATATGTGCTTTATAACACTAATAAACAACCAAATGTAGGCATGCTAATAAGCATCTAGTTAATAGTGAGAACTGGTCCCCATACTAAAGTGTTACCGTAATATTCAGTGAATGATTCAGAAGATTGTTGCAAAAGATTAACCGCTAAATTGGTCTTTGATTCTGTTAGAAAACATTCTGTGGGAAGTAAAGAACAGTGGAGAAATGTTATTATTAGGGATGCACCGAAATGAAAATTCTTGGCCGAAGCCGAACAAAATGGAACACTGGGCCACTGAATACCGAACACGAATTTGGGAAGATGTTTGTCACACGTATCACCTTTAAAAAATAAAAATAAAATGAGCAAATGATGAGTAAGTGTTTCAGCGCAGAATTTCTTTGCGCTTTGGACTTTGAACCCTTCGCGCTTTTGTTAGTCCTGTACTGATTACACAATGATTACAAAATTGGTCTCATTTTTAAAAAGGTTTTTATTTAATGAAAATAATAGACTTATTAAATGAACTATTGTTTATAAGGTTTTTTTAACTGCATAGTCTTCACTGTATAAATTAAATAGCCTATAAATTAATAGTTTTTAATGTTACAAAGGTTATTTAGTCAGGAGCAGTGAGCACACAATACATGGGTATTTTTTTTTTTAATTGTTGGAATTATAAGGGCATTCTAACTGTTTTCTAATGGGCTTCATCGCGCAGTGAATGCTTTTGGACTCTCAAGTGTATTTTTTCTTTTCGTCTCTTAGTCCCACACAGTCACACATATATTATGTCAAGAGAATGTTTTATCAAGCAAATATCATACATTCTGTTGTCTTCTTATTAAAGAATTTCAAAAGTTGGGCTTGAACCATTTTGCGTGAAAATTTACCAAATTGATTCTGCTCATACACAGCTTGTTACAGTAACATTACCAAGTTCTGATTGGCCAATTGTTATTTAGTTTGTGAATCATCATGAGTAGAGAATTGTATGCATGATACGTTTTATGTAATACACAAAATGAATAATCCAAAGGGGATGGTAAGTGTGGTTTTACAGAGGAGATGCTTTTCGTCATTTTTCAACAAGGGGGATGCCATCCCCCCGCACTCCCTCAATTCTAGCCCTGCTTGACTTATGTAAACTGTTCATATTTCTACTACGACAGCAGCGAGTTTGTCAGAAATGCTGCTTGAATCTCACACAGAAGCGACGGTGGCAAAGCCAGCGTTTGGTGAGGCACGCGGCGGGCACGAGAAGTTTGGAATCTAATAACAGAGCGCGTTCGCCCATTCTGACTGACATTCAATTTACATGATTACAGACAAAGTGCAAGTCAGATATTTTTTAATTACATTTCCCTCCCTCATCTTTCCATGCTGCTCTCGTCTAACTGAGTGGCATTAACAAATGTTTTATTTTATGTTGCTCAAACAATAAAAACACAATGATATGGAAATTGATAATTATTGCACTGTCTGAGCTTGTGGCTGACAAGGAAATATTGCATCGGGAAGCAGAGATATTTGGGAAATAATGTGCGTGGGCACCGCATTCTCAAAGCGCTCTCTCTCTGCGAGCCAAAGTCTGTGATTTGAATAACTCAATAACAGCGCTCACACACACATATACAGTTTACACTGCAAAAAAAAAATCAAACTTCAGCTCCCTTGACAATCATGAGTGGCAAAGAATAGCAAATATTCAAATATGACAATCAATTTAAAGGGGTGGGATACGTGCAGCCTGAGAGTGAAATCTCTGGGACCAGAAGCCAATTAGTGGCATACCTTAAAGGGTTACTCCACCCCAAAATGAAAATGTTGTCATTAATCACTTACCCCCATGTTGTTCCAAACCGTAAAAGCTTTGTTCGTCTTATATATATATAATTTAATTTGACATGAAAGATGACATACTTTTAATAAAGTTACAAAAATGCCATTACAAAGGTAAAAACTAAATTCCTTGAAAATCGCTTTAAGTAGTAAAATATCGCCTCATAATGGGAAGTTTAATTTTGATCAAATGTTTTATTATTGATTAGATTAAATCATTTTTCTTTCTTTTTTTAACATTAAAAATAATGTTTCTTGAGCATGAAATTGATAAATTAGAATGATTTATGAAGGATCATGTGACACTGCAGACTGGAGTAATGATGCTGAAATATTAGTTTTGCAATCAAATGAATAAATTACATTTTAAAATATATTCAAATACTGTACAAAACTCTTTTTTTATTCAATTTTAAAATGTGAAAATATTACTGTTTTAAAGTAATATTACTGTATTTATTCTACAAATAAATGCAGCCTTGGTGAGCATGAGACTTCTTTCAAAAACAACAAAAACATATTTTGAATTTACATAATTATAATGATAAAATATTAACAAGCTTTACTAAAAAGATGTGTTTTGAGCAGTTTCCTATACACAGAGATACACTTGTCATTCATGTTCACACTGTACGACGAGTAGATTAACGGCCCTCAAGAGATTTAGAAACGTTTCTTTAGTATAAATGTGATTAATAAGACTCATTACATGCAGTGGTACGATACGCTCCTCATCAAATCTGTGATATGGTTTTTAAGGGATCCCTATCAATAATAGTTCTCAGCTAAAATGATTCAATAATGAATGCGTCTTCCCCCCCATCAGATGAAAAAAAAGACCCTAAAGACACTGACAAGACGACCAGCTGTATATGGAAATCTCATTAAAGAAGAAGCATGACAGAAAGCAGCCCGTCCTGAGTCTCAACCCATTCAGATGATCCCAGTGCTGCTGGTAGCGCACACACAGCCAGTTGAGCGGGCATAAAAAGCCCTTTGTGTTTTCCTTTATACATTAAGAAGCATGTAAAGTGCAAAAAAGGACATATTAAGGGTTTTTATTAACATCAAACCCCAACATTGTAATCTCCTCCCCTTCGCCTGAATGGATTAGGCGGCGGATGTGGTGCTCTAATCCATGTAGTGGAGGCTAAATCCTGTTAAGAAAAGGAGGAAAGTGTGGCATTATGGGATGGGTGGCATTGGGGAAGAGGAGGAGGGGGGGTTGAGGTTTGCCTGTTCCAGCAGATAAAACGCATTGATCACTGCACCCTTTTCTCACCCGAAACTTACATCCTAGCGCAGTGGGGCCGATATCGGCTCAGATGCTGGCGATCGATAGCTGTGTTGATCTGTGGCGTGCAATTGTGCCAGGTAATTAGAGATGAGTGCTTGCACACACTTTAATTCACAGCTTAAGACTAAAGCCTGTGCTAAAGTAACACTTTGACCAGGCCATTGCATATCATTGGATGCTGGCCAGTTGGTGTTGGAGTAAAGTTAACACAGTGGCTTAACAAAGTAATGAAACTGAACATAAAACTGTTAAGCAACAGTTTACAGCCATTCAGAAATGTGTAAATGTTCTATACACTGTTACGAGGACCACAGTAAATTCAAAGTGGATGGGGCTAACCAGCACTACTCCTCATCATGACGCAGAGTAAAGGTCATAGGTCACCTCCCATCAAAAATAGATCTAAATCTTACAACAAAAACCTTGTTTATAACATAACAGCTACCATTACAGATGTCAAGATGACAGATGTAGCATCTGTATTAAAAAATATATGATGGATGGATGGATGGATGGATGGATGGATGGATGGATGAGTGGATGGATGGATTTAACTATATAACGTTAAATAATATAGACTTTATAACTATATAAAGACAACTAGAGAGAACGACAGACAGACAGATAGATAGATAGATAGATAGATAGATAGATAGATAGATAGATAGATAGATAGATAGATAGATAGATAGATAGATAGATAGATAGATAGATAGATAGATAGATAGATAGATAGATAGATAGATAGATAGATAGATAGATAGATAGAACTATATATAACAGACTCCATTAGACATCAGAATTCCTAAAAAGGATGTTTTTAAAGTAAAAACATAATTACTTTAAAAGCTTCAAAGAACCCTAATATCACTTAGAAAAAAAACTGTTAGCGCTCAAATTGTGGTAATTTGTCCGTAATTTATTCATCTAATGAGTGTGAGGTCGAGACTAGATTCAAGGAAGACGCAGGATGATTGGGCTATAAAGGAAAATCTATTTAAGATATTCAGTTTACACTCCATCTTTGGACCTCAGCGGTGACCCGGCGCAGAACAGGAATTATGAAAGCCAATTTGAATTATTTAACGAATTCCAGAAAGGATTCAAATTAAGTTTTTTCCTCTCCCTTCTTTCCCTTTCATCATGTCTCATTAAAGCAATTAGCTCTGATGCCTAATAAACTAGAAGCAGTCCCAACTATAAAGCCCCAGCCAATGACAGAGAGCAGAGCTGAGTACTAGGTAGAAGGTCACAAGCCGCATTCACAATCATACAGCAATCGGCGTGGTTACAGGGCCTTCCTATCATCATGTGCCCTGCGTAGATGTTTAAAGGTAAAAGTAATATAAAGGTAGTGCAAATGAGTAGTGAATTTGCACCTAAGCTGATCAATGAGCTCACCAATGAGTCAGACACACATTACCTCTAAAGAAATGCTAGTACATTTACACTGAATAACATGTGAATGCACCTACTGAGACACTTGAAAAGCCACTCTTTTTATTGTGCCCACAGCTTTATACTTTCCACCCCCCTTCTTGTCTTGCCTAAAAAAAACATGAGCTTTTGCTTCTGGCAGATATACCTGCCCTTCACAGGACCTGGGGATCATAATGCAATCTGGAGACTCATTAAATTGGATTAGAACATACAGACAGATTATTAAAAGAAAACCATCAGTAAACAGTGGCGTTATCTGCAAAAAACAAGGGCACTTCAAGTGTGTTTCCACTTCTATCTCCACAGCTGCTGCAAAACTCTGACTTGTTTTTTGTTTGGTAGATTATCTCCAGCCTCAACCTGTGCTATTGAAGCAGAAAGACAAATATTAGTAAGACTCCGGTCAGCTAATAGCGTCGACTCGAACCGTGCTCCCATACGAGACATTGCTTGCAGGGAAGTGTAGCCAAATCTCCTTACCGACAGTGTGCTACAGGTGCCCTGAGGGGGAGGGGAGGAAATGTGCAGGCACCTGAGCCCTGACGGACCGAGATAACGGCTGACTACATGCCACCGTGTTTTCTGGAGAACTCATTTCGAAACTATAGACACCCTGCACTCATGGATTCCCTGTAAAAACTACATTTACAGCCCCTCTGGCGTCTGGCACAATTCTGCAGGACAATTATGATGCCGCTTCCAGAGCCATAGAAAAGTTATTTTAAGGATCACTAAAACGTTCATTGCTTTAACTTTACGAAGAGGATACATTTGTGGCAGACGATCCATATAGAAAATCATGAGCGCCTTCACAGACTCAGCGTTCTCCGAACTTCTGACATTTATTGGTGAATTGACTGTGAGAAATGTATTGCAAGAAACACAGGCAGGCAAAAAGTATGCAGAGGCATTAACGTTGATTTTATAGTGAATTCTGATATACAGTGCATAAAGAAGAACACAAACTTCCATTTCGTCTCATGCCGCATACGTCAATATCAGAAACATGCCTTTAAAAAGTAATGCATAAACACTACAGGTGAATAGTTTGAAATAATTCAGATTTATCAAATTTTGTGGAAACCATGATATTAAGGCTGTGCAATTAATCAAATTTGATTAACATGCGCATCTCGACAGTAAAAACGGTTCCGTGATTAGCAGTAAATCGCCATAATTTCTTTTTTCTTATCTTTTTAGTCATTTAGTAGACACTTTTATCCAAAGCGACTTACAAATTAGAAAAAGTAACTAAAACTATAAGTTAAAAGTCTATACATACTATATATACACATTTAAGAAAATGGAGAAATTAAATAAAATCACAAATGCATTCAACAACATTTCAAAACTAAACATTTAAATGAAAACAAAAAATAAAGCTAAAAACATTTCAAAATATTAAAACAACAAAAGTATAAAAATGATTCTAACATGACACTAAGCCAAACACCCATATATATATATATATATGTTATTTCATTTCCATGTAGTATGTTGGAGTAACGTTACTAAAATAAATACTATTTATTACAACTAAAGCTAAAGAAAATACCTATAAAAGACATTAAATTCATACATAATTTATCGAAAATTAAAATAGATAACAAATCAAACAGCAGTAGTTTATCAGTAATCCTAAAAAAAGAACACTGCCAAACACACATGCTAACAAACAACAACTTACTTACACATAGTAAGAATTGGTTATAAAAACTAAAACAGAAGTGAAACAAGAAGTAAGAAAGAAGATAAATAAAAAGCGATACTTATATCCTTTGACAGTGTCCCTTCCCGGTGGAGTCGCACGGTAGAGTTGATGGTCTTTAGACTCTTTGGTCTTCACACAAGGAGGGCTTAATCACAATAAATGGCCAAGCAAGCGCCGACACTAACAAGGGACGCGATACAATACGAGACCAAACGTGATTATATATACTTAATCTTTAATATTTGTCCATTTCATTAGGAAAGAAATGTTATAGCCGCTGGTATTAGGTGAATATGTGGACACCAAAACATATAAACTCAGAGTGAGTGTTTGAGCTTTTATTTTGAAATCGCAATGTATCCTGTGTTTGTGTAGGTTTATAAATTATATACCTTACAAATCTGATGAAATGGCACACGTTGCGTTCCCAGATGAACGTTATAATAAACACAAACTTACAACAACATGCAGAGATGGAGTTTGAGAAGCTCCACATGTAAATGATAACAGTTTCTGTGGAGCTACTGTGAACGGAGCCGCTGTGTAAGGCACGTACTTAACCTACACGCATGTGAATAATTAAAGCGCTTATAATTATTGAATTAAATCATAGCGTTTGTGAATTCACAATTATGCTTAATTGTGATTTTTAAATGGGTTTAATATATCATGCAGCCTTGGAAAACAGTCTAATAATGTGTCTTATGGATTCTCATCCGTTTGCGCCTCTTCCGGTATTTTGCCAGTTAGTCGATGTGAACAAAATGAAGTCTACGATTTTTAACAATCGACTAGTCGCGACAAATCGACGAATCGCAACAGCCCAACTTTGAACTTTCAAAGAATCCTGAAAAAAAATGATCATGGTTTTTACAAAAAATATTAAGCAGCAATATTACGTTAAGACGGTTTTTAACATTGATAATAATAAGAACGATTATTAATAATTAAACACTAAAAATAAATCTGAATAATTCAGCACCAAATCAGTATATTAGAATAATTGCTGAAGAATCATATGACACTGAAGACACAAGTAATGGCTGCTAAAAATACAGCTTAGCATAACAGTAATACATTCTATAAAAAATATATATTAAAACATAAAACAGTTATTTTAAATTGTAATAATATTTCACAATATTACTGTGTTTACTGTATTCATTTGAATAAATTCAGTCTTGGTGACCATAAGAGACTCCTTTCAAAAGCTCCTAATTATCCCAAACTTTTGACCAGTAGTGTATTTGCACAAGCGTAGCGCGGCAGAAGCTACACATGTATACTCCTGATACAGTAAACTCACATACCATATGTTCAATCTATAGCACAGAGCCTTTATGAATTAAATCAGGCCTGCGATCCATCCCCGTTGATTAGAATGATGAATTAGGCAGCTGTACTTAGCAACAGTGCTGTCAGCTGGGAGTAGATAATCTCCCCTACAAAACACTTCCATCTTGTTGTGTCTCCACATCAAACAAGCAGGAGGCTCAGTTGCCTTTAAAAGGACAGATGAGGCATAACGGCCACCTGCCAAAAAACACAAACCCTTCCATTGCACGCTGGTCTGGGGAGATATTCGTGAGACTTTGATGGCATGTGCCTGGAATCGTAAGATAATTACGTTTGAGCGACAGTCTGAGCGCATGTGTTAGCGAGTGCAGCTCACACGTTCTTGTCTTATGATGAAATACCTGCTCACAGGAAGTCAATAGAGCTGCATGTGTGAGCCTGGGTTTAACTGGTATGTTCATTTTAGTATTTTTATTTTTTAAAACACGTGCATGCAAGACCTGAATGCAGGCGTTCGATATACATAATGTGCATTCTAGCATCGCTGTTGTGGTACTCAGTGCCCAAAGGGGATGACAGCGTTACCTTTAAATTGAGTTTTAGTAGCTACAAGTGTTTTAGACCTCATACCTAAGCAAACAACACTGGTCGTTTAATATCTTCCATGTTAATCTAGTTAGTTCAGCTGCAATCGAAACAAGCAACAAGCAAGTATCTGTTTCTGTTGTGTACATAGTGAAATCTATGGGAGCCTGTTGCCACCTCAGAGTAATATATATATTACTCTGAGGTTATATTATATATTACTCTGATATATATATATATAGGAAGTGTTCAAATGCAAAATCCCTAGTGCCATAAAATGAGCAGTTTTTCCAGGCTCCTATATTTATGTCCTATAAATGTTCACTATATTCACTTTAATTGCATAGATTACTGAACTTACACACAGGAGCTTGATAAAAATGCTCATTTTAAAATAAAATTTCAGACGGTTGCAAATTTGCATCTGAACTCTTCATATATACAGGTGTATGTATATATATATATATATATATACATGTATATATAAATTACATAATTATATTTATTTAAATGTATATTTTGTAATATTTTATATTCTAAAAAAATGTATAATAACTTTTACCTTGTTTTACTCTAAAGAGGGAACAATTTTTTTATTTTACTTTTTTAATTATTTAATTATTAAAATGAACATGCATCATATGATTTAAAATGGAAAAAAACAGCACATAGTAGGAGTGAAACTATTCACCACTCTTCTTGTCTGGACGTTTTTCACACTAAAAACAAATCAAATTTTGACATTTTGTATAATGGATTTGTGACATTTGCTGCAAGTTTCATTATTTAAATTGATTTAAATTAAAAGTTAAAAGGTTGGTGTCAATAAATTATAAACAAAAACAGAAGTCTGATCATTTGCAGCTTAGGTCTATTGTAAATATTGTAAATAATGGCTTTCAAATATAAAATGATAATACAATGCTAAATGCATATAATAAATCATTTAATTTTTTATCCATTTCAATTTTGGAAAAATGTTGCATCTATCTAGTATTGATAATGACAATATAAGTACTGGCAGCCTTGGTACTCAAAAGTATTGCTAAAAATATCATTTGTAAAGAAAAATATAATTTAATTACAATATAATATAATAAAAATATTAAAGACAGAGTTTTGACTATCTAAAGGTCTTGAGTGTGTCAGTTTAAGATGATGTATATGGACAAATTCAGCTTGAGTTTTTGAGGCTGTGGTGCTGAACACAGCTGCCAATTTTTTAACAAGGCCAAACGAAAGGTTTAAAAGCATCTACCAAAGAAAGCTAAACAGATGGGTCCAGAGCCAGGTAACAGCCAGTCTAACACTAAGTTCCTCTTTTCTCTGGCTGATTGGTCAGTGAGAGCCCTATTGAGGGGCAGGTGTAAAGATTAGGGTTGAGGGTGATGGAGGAGACGCACCTCACAGCCTTTCTCTGCATTTCTTTTCCAGTGTTTTTTCTCCATTTTCTTGGTCGCGGTAGAGAGGAGCTTAGCGTGAGTCTGGACCCGAGGATTCAAGGCCAGGATACTCTGAATAGATGGAGAGAGAAAGAGAGAGGAGGGGGGGGGAGGGAGAGAGAGAGAAAAGGTGCGTTAAGGTAATTTCATATTATGCATAACTTGCGATACACAATGGCTTGTGTGTGTGTGTGTGTGTGTGTGTGTGTGTGTGTGTGTGTGAGTCTGAAGACTCCCACTCACATTCTTGTACTTGAACAAATGTGAATCTCGGCAAGGACATTTCCAGCGCTTTGGGAAAATAGCAGGCTTTAAGTTTCACATGAACAATTAAGAGAGTTCTGAGGACGAATCAAAAGCATGCCAACAGGCTGTCTTTAAAGAGTCAAGAGTGAGTTTAGCAGATGCTTGTCATTCCTAAACTAACGTGCAGCAGCATCGTTTCACATTGGAGAGATGCAGACAGCTGACCTTCAAACTCATTCACTTTCAAAATATGCAATTCTTCTGCAAAAACATGCTCAAGCATTCCCACAATGTCAGCTTCCCACGCAGCCGTGTATGTAACATCACGTAAGGATTTTAGAGAATTTCAAGAGGCTGTTTAGTGTTGATTGTATGGCAAATTCACTATTGCTATTGCTAATAATTAGTATTAGTGATCTAAACAACACATAACCCTGAGAATTAAACTTCTATGTGTGATATATTTATGTATTATGAGTTAAACTTCGTGCAATTCCTACAGTTCCTACTGTTTTTACCTGACAGACAATAAACAGTTGGGAAAAGAAAAGAAAAAAACACGCCAAAAACCCTAGCAACCATGTTTAAAAAAAATCTGAACATATTAGCAACTGCAAAGCAACTCTACATCAACATACACACCATCCTAAAAACCTCAGCAACACAATAAAAACTATTCTGAACTTCACTTAGCAACACTATGGCAACTTAAAAAACACTTGTTAAAAACACCCTGGTAACCAACCTAACAATGCCAAAGATGCCAACCGCAACCCAACTGCATAACAACACACAAACAATTTAGATCACCATAGCAACCCCCTGGCAACATGTTAAATAACCAATCACAACACATTAGCAACTGCATAGCAACACTATTCAATCACTCACGACATTAAAACTTCATAGAAGTCTCTTTGTTGAAAACCACCTGAAACACCTCACCAAATATTAGCAATGCCCTAGTAACCACCTAGCAACTGCATAGCAACATAATGAACAAAAGTTGTATTACCAAAGCAACCTATTGCAACTACCCATTGCATCCTAGCAACACTCTAGCAACTGCATAGCAACACATTAAAACCCATTTAGAACACTTTAGTCGCATAGGCCTATAGAAATTAAACTACCCACAATGCTCTAGTAGAAACCACACAGCAACACTCTAGCAACTGCATAACAATATGATAAAACCATCTTATTCACCATACAGAAATTGTATTCATTCCAACTACAAACAGCATCCTAGCAACCATATGACCACACTCTAGCAACTGCATAGCAACACATTAAAAACATTTAGAGCATTTCATTCCCCATTTAACACTATTGCAATTATCCACAGCACCCTAGCAACCACATCGCAAAACTCTAGCAACACATTAAAACCATTTAGAACATGATGGTCATCATCAGAGGTGGAAAGTAACGAATTACATTTACGCGTTACTGTAATTGAGTAGCTTTTTGTGTACTTTTAAGTATTTTTAATCTGTAATTTTACTTTTACTTAAGTATATTTTGTGGGAAGTATTGTACTGCTACATTTGAAAACACATTCGTTACTGAGTAAAAAAATCGCTCAGTGGAAACAACTGCAGCAATAATGGGCAGAAGAAGAAACTGGCGCTAAAAATAACAAGACGATGCAGACGGACAAGACAGGCGTTTTAAGGGGTCGCTCATATCGCGTCTTTTGCGCGCTTTAAGTTCGTTATTTCAAATGTAGATGCAGCGGTGATAATCGACGTCGTTTTTCCAGCGGCGTATGCGCGCATCGAGATAAAAACATCTCAACTTTTCAGAATGCAAGCGCACCGGTCATGTCACGAAATTTTTTCAGCGCGGCTGATGGTTGCTTAACGACAAACGCCTCCGGGCGCAACGCCGAGCGCTTTGGAAAAAGGAGAAAGCAGCGCCTAAGCGTTTCCATGCTTTAGCGATATGTGAACGGCCCCTAATGGTGCAGACCCAGCTGAAAACCAAACCCGTCATATTCTGCTGAAGTTAAATTGAGAAATGAAGTGAACCCTGGCCATATATTCATGTTTCTCTATTATGCAGTGTAAGCTGTGTTTGCCTCGGGAGACCGAACTAGCAGCTTATAACATCTCGACATCGCAAGCATGTGGAGATAAGGTAAATACTTACATCATTGCATTGGTGGTTAAAACGAAGCTTTGACGGTTTAGCAAAAGGTTTTGCACAAATGAGCCAAAAGACAGTGGTGCAGGGTGTGCAATATCATCTGAGATAATATAATAATTGTTGTTTTAACCAAGTGCTTTCTTTCACTGCGTGATTCAGTCTGTTAAAATGCGTTTAGAATGATCACAAAATTGAAGATATAGAAGCAGAAAATTTATATATTTATATAATTTAATATAGTAAGTCAACATCACATGAAGAATGCCGTTTTCTCAAAAATCCCCATGATTACATCGGCATGTAGTTTTTCTTTTTACACAGTTCAAAAAACAAGAAGTTAATTAAGAGACTTACGTTTTAGACACCATATTGCCTGTTTTTGCTCTATTTCGACAACAAAAATAATTCCAAACACAGTTTTGCGTCTCTGACTCTGAGCAATGACGGTGTTTCATTCCTTGAATTAACCGTTTAAATGATTCTGTTAAATCGCAATGACTCACTTATCAGTGACTTACTGACACCTACTGGTGGTTCTAATTTAACATTTAAAGTATCTTTTGATTATTATTATTTTTTATTTCTAATGACTATTTAACATTTGTGACCCTGGACCACAAAACCAGTCTTAAGTCGCTGGGGTATATTTGTAGCAATAGCCAACAATACATTGTATGGGTTAAAATTATACATTTTTCTTTTATGCCAAAAATCATTAGCATATTCAGTAAAGATCATGTTCCATTAATATATTCTGTAAATATCCTACTGTAAATATATCAAAACTAAGAGCTTAATTTGAACATCTTTAAAGGAGATTTTCTCAATATTTGGATTTTTGTCTCAGATTCCAGATTTTCAAATATTGTCCGATCATAACAAACCATACATCAATGGAAATATGATTTATTCAGCTTTCAGATGATGTATAAATGTAATTTAGGAAAATGGACCCTTATGGTTTTGTGGTTCAGGGTCACATTTATGTCTTATTTATCAAAACATTATTTCTGCATTTGTAACTGCAGGCTAAATGCATTCAATGTCCGTGTAAATACATCTATGCCACTTCAGATGAAGCTTCATGCGTTTCTCTCTGCATTGCAAAGATTAATTTGGTTGATACTGATTTAATTTGCCTGGTAACAGCCCAAATGTCTTATAATTCTAATTAACTGATTCCTTTAATTAAAAACACCTAGTTTGAGATTTATAGGCCCATATCACAGGTGTGTCAGACTCAGTTCTTGGAGGGCCACAGCCTTAAAGAGTTTAGTTCCAACCCTGCTCCAACACACACACCATGTAGTTTTCAAATAAGCCTAAATCATTAGATTAGCTGGATCAGATGTGTTTAATTAGGGTTATATCTACACTGTGTAGGGCTGTGGCCCTCCAGGAACTGAGTTTGACACCTTTGGTCTATCCCATTTTTTCCTCCCTCCCATTGTTAAAATGTAACTAAGTAATTTTTACTCAGAGTAAATTTTAAATTAGCTACTTTTTACTTTTACTTGAGTATATTTTTAGACTGGTACTTTTACTTGTACTTAAGTAAAATTTCAGTAATGTAATGGTACTTTTACTTGAGTAGAATATTTTTGTACTCTTTCCACCTCTGGTCATCATATAGCAATATTTAATCTACCGCTAGCAACCGCATATTCAACACATTGAAATAATTTAGAACACTTTACTCACCATGTAACAACGTTACTGCAATTACACACAGCACCCCAGCAACCGCATAGCAACACATTCAAATCATTTAGAACACCTTTCTCACTATATAACAATATTACTGCAATTACCTACAGCATCCTAGCAACCGCATACACATAGCTAAACATTAAAACCATTTAGAACATGTTACTCACTGTATAACAATGTTACAGCAATTACCCACAGCAACCTAGCAACCGCATAGTAACACATTAAAATCATTTAGAACACTTTATTCACCGTATAACAATGTTACTGCAATTACCCACAGCATCCTAACAACTGCATAGCAACACATTAAAACCATTTAGAACACTTTACTATAGAGCACCGATTGACCGGCCAGTGATTGGAATCGGACGATTTTTCGCATGACCGGCCCGGATCAGTGACCGGCCGGTCACTCTCACGTCTTGCTGATTCCGAGACGATCCTTTTATTGCCAGCGGCGCAGGCAGAGACGTCACAGCCACACTCACAATCGCGTGTAAACACGTTGTTTCGTGAAAATGATTCTAATTGTAATGCCATTCAGTGTAAACGGCAACTGATAATGTATTTATGTCGTGCCAGATGAGGCTTGCACAGCCTAAGTGAGTGTGTGAGAGAGACAGCACACACAAAGTAACTCACAGAAATGTATAGATTCATACTACGGTAAAAAAGAAAAAGAGATTTACAAAATATGATTTAGGTAAGTAAGCAACATTAGCACGATTGCAATGTGACACTGATTTTATACAACCGTATTTCAATAAACAAGAGGTTAAGATTAAGTGACTTAGATTTTAGACAAAATATTGACTGTTTTTGCTCAATTTCGCTGACAAAAATAGTTGCGATTAAAGCCACAGCAGAACTGTTGTGTGACTTCGAGCAACACACAGCGGTGTCTCGTTACTGAATGAATCCACGTTTTTGGACGAATCGAGTGAGTCAATGATTCAGTGGCCCATTCATATGGACAGTCAATTGTCTCGTTTCTGAATGAATCAGCCGTTTGAATTAATCGGTTGAATTAATTAACAAATGACTCGCTCATTAAAATAGACATTTGCCGCCACCTACTGGTGATTTAGTCATATTTAAAAGTATCATTGCATTTTTTCAACATTGCAGCAGATGCAGCTTCTGTTTCTTCAGCAGTGGAAAGATAGAGTTGTAATACTAATTTCATCTGAATGGTAACAACTCTACAGTTTCTTATTATGCTAACTAAATTAATTGAAACAAAGTAAGAATTTGATGTTAAAGATGACACATTTAATAAGGTTAGGGGAAATAAATGACCATTTATAAACAGTGGGAAATGACATGTTTTGTTACATAAAGCAGCTAATTTTAAGTTAACTATATCTTCTTCTTTCCAGTAACAGAGCACTTTATTTTCAGAGTTGTTTAAGTGAGAGAAAATCTGTAAATTAGTCCAGATTGGGGGAATTGTAAAGTTTAATAATTTATTTAATTATTTAAATCGTTTTTAATTGAAATTTGCATAGATTTTTGTTTGTATATGCTGTCAATTATATTTCTTAGAAAGAAAATCATTATCGGCAAAAATCAGTATCGTCAGGTCACACTTCTAATAAAATCGGAAATCGGCTACGAAAATTGCAATCGGTGCATCTCTACTTTACTCACTGTATAACAACATTACTGCAAGTGCCCACAGTATCCTAGTAACCGCATAGCAACACATTAAAAACATTTATGCTGTGCCACCTGGGGAGCAGTTGGGGGTTCGGTGTCTTGCTCAAGGGAACCTCAGTTGTGGTATTAAAGGTGGAGAGAGCGCTGTACATTCATTCCCCCCACCTACAACTCCTGCCGGCCCGAGACTCGAACTCACAACCTTTCGATTATGAGTCCGACTCTCTAACCATTAGGCCACGACTTCCTTGTGGAAGTCAATTACCCAAAGCACCCTAGCAACCACATAGCAACAATATAGCAGGGATTGGTTAATGTGGGTGCTGTGGGTTTTTGAGGTAATGTTTTATATAGTGAATAAAGTGTTCTAATCCACATTTCTTACTATGTAAAGGAATGTCCACTCAACAACAAATGTTGACCGTTCATGGTGCGTGAGGAAAAAGACAGACAAGAATGTAAATATTTTCTTTCTTTCCTGTAGAGGACAGGTGTAGTTGAGGCTCTCAGAGTACCCGGGGTCTACCTGAGGCCACTTCCCTTTAATCAAAGCGGAGTGTCTTTCTGCCCCCCTCTCCAGCGTCTCCCCTCTCGCCCTGACAACAAACACACAGGCTCACACCTCTCCATTACAATCAGGACTGACCCACTCAGCGCCAGAGACCAAGTGCTCCTGCAGACTAGCGGCCAAACCAATCCGTAATCATGTCCCATCTCGGTTCAACACATTCATTCAGATGCCTGGATGAAAACACAGCCTTTGTGATTTTTGATTGGAAGAGCAGAGTTTGAAGCTTTTGTAAAACAGATGAAACGTGATCGTACAATGGTTGATTTTTATAAGTGGTTAATGCAACAAGTTGCTAGGCAATCATAAACACCCTACAGGTATGCTAACGAAATATTACATGACAAAAATGTCATGTAAATAGATAGCACACATTTTCTGTTTTCAAAATTAACAAAATAAAATATTAAAATATGTAAATAATAAATAACAGCAATGTATAAGTACCAACTATTATCAAAATAATATTTAAATATACTCTATAAATAATAAATATAAAATATTGTTTGTAATATTTTGTAATAGATTTTCTTTTTTATATTTATTTATAAGGCTTATGCTCACCAAGGCTGCATTTATTTAAACTAAAATACTAAAAACAGTTCAATATTATGTCACAGTCATCTGCTGGAGTGACAGCCACCAGAGGGCACTCCTTCTGGATTATAGTTCGTCTGTTCCGGACTTCATTTCCCATCACCCTTTGCTCTGTCTTTTAGTTTTCATTGTTTTCAGCTGTGTGTCATTAGTCGTATTAGTAGTCCTATATATACCATGTTCTGTTAGCCCTTGTTTGCATCAGTATTTGTTTCTGTACTTTATGTTGGATTACCCTTTGCCTTTGATTTCTGCCTGTTTCTGATTTATGTTTTTGTGGAATAAAACTGCACTTGGATCGTTCAATGATTTCCACGAGTGATTTCATGACAGATTATTACAATTAAAGATTTCCTGTAGGGGTGGGCGATATGGCAAAAATATCATATCACAATTATTTTTTTAAATCACGATTTGATGATAAAAAAAAATAGAAAACATATGTAACAGTCTATATATGAACACAATTATTTTAAACATTGGTGGTAAAGCGAATAACGTGTATTTACTAAGTCTTTTTTATTTCTTTTTGAGTTTTAAGACCACATTGATGATGTCATTTCCTTAAATGTTTCCCGTTCAATTGTTTTGAAGGCACCACAAAGCAACATTCTTTTTTCAAATTCCTCAGTTCTCTTTTCAACCTTTCCCAACAACATTGGCGACCAACCTCAATTAGTGTCCCGCAGGCAATGTGACAACACATGAAGCTTCGTCTTTTAATATTTTCACAGTAGGCAAGATGAAAGTCTATTTCATACAGAGGTATGAGATGTTAAAAGGGCCCGCAGACGTTGGGTAACCCGCCTCTCTCCCGCGGCGCTCGACTCTAGCATCTCTACAAATGTCCCACTCTTACTAAAGCCAGACATCAGCCTATTAATATTTTAATTTCACACCTAATAAAATGTAGTTAAAGCACAGTGTGAGATACAGGCCGAAACAATAAAAATCCACTTCTTTGGGTTTTATAGTGTGTTATGGACAACATTACTTATCCATTTCATATAGTGTGCAGAAGGAAAGCTAATATGTTCTTTGGGGCCAAGCCTGTAGGTAAACCAGGAGCTAATAACAAGGTTGTTTGTCAGAGGAGGAATCCTAACGGGATTCGGGGACTGTAATAAGCCCGGGGCAGCAGTGACGCAAAAACAACTAACCTCCACATTTCTAACTACTCCAGTTTGTCCTTCATGTTCGTCCTGTGGCTCATACGCCAGGTTCAAAAGCAAGAGTTGTTGCAAGGCCTTCGTTTGTTTGAGGTGGTCTGAAAGGTTAGAAGTCTTCAAACACAATTAGCATCTGCTGCCCAATGGGAGGACAGGACACAGGAAAGTCTATGCTTTATTAATTAAGAAACATTTTCTGCACAAAATCAGATCAACCAGAGGCGGTCAGAAAACAAACAGCTATTAGAAGAGTGTAAACAATGTCATTAGAAAAATATATTTAAGAGCATCTGCATAATAGATACATGTAATTAATTATGGCAATGCTAGTCCCTGCAATAATTGACATTTGAGTTGAACAAAAATGTTTATAGACAAAATTTTATTTTAGTCAGTCATTATTTATATTTATTTTATATTTTTAAATCAAAACAAAATAAAATTACAAGACAAAAAAAGAGTTTATTTATAATAGAAATAGTAAATTATGTAAAAGTCCATATGAAGAGTTTATTTGCAAAAACAGAATTAATAATATTTATTTTCAGAAATCATGTTTTTTTTTGATTGTGCATTCCAAGTAATGTCAATCAAACTGCAGTTGGGTTGTTTTGACAGAGTGATAATAACTTAAACAAATAGAGGTAACTTCAAACTAAAGTAAGTAAAAATGCAATTTTGAGACTAGATTCCTGTTTGCAGCTTGATATTGACCCCGTCTCCTCAAGTGGAAAATATACAAGAGAAACAGATGTTTGCTGGAACTGGGCTAAAGCAAACGCTAATGATGCCTGACAGATGTTTACTCTGCCTCAACTACAACATGTTTGGACGAAGAAAGAGAAGCAGCTACCTGTTCTGCTACATCTTCTGTACTTAATACTACAGTCTAAGCACCACTCATACCAAACAATCAGAGTTCACTGATCTTAGAACAGACAGAGCACTACAGCAGGATGCAGTCTGAAAACATTCCTATAAGATCAGTTCCTCAAAACAGAAGCTTCAACATTCTGCTAAACTTCTCCTTTTATGCTCTACCCAAGAAAGAATATCATACAATTTTGGAAATCCATAAAATTGACTCTAAGTGAACTATCCCTTTAAAGGTTTTCCATCTTTCACCAAATGTCAGAAGGACTCTGCTCTGTGATGAGATCGACACCACACATGAACTGAAATATGCATTCATACCTCCCAATCAATACTACACACTGCAGGGCAGCATTCGCATCTTAAAGCATCGTTCCACAAGAGAGCAGACGCATCTTTAGGGCTCAGAAAGAAAACAACATTCAGATTTAGAGTATAAACACAAATACTGTACAAGGTAAGCACTGGGTGTTCGCTCGCACAAACATCCAGGAGGCTTCTCGCTCCCCAGACAAAACGCTCGCCGCAGCGCAGCTGATAAATGCCAGAGCCGCAGACAATCTGAGTCAGGCATGGATTTTTGCAGTTATTCAGCAGTCCTTGAGGAGCCGAAGCCAAACAGGGACTAAGTGTGTTATCAAACAATATTTAAAACATAAAAAACGCCACATTCCCTGTCGGATGCGTGACCTTTGCAGTCAGAGAGGGCCGCAGCAGTGCGGAGATGTGAGTATGGTAGCGCTGACAGCGCTTTCCGCACCGGACCCATCTGCATGTCTTAGATGGTTCCGCGGGGGAGCCACTGCGTCTGTTTTTATCACTCTCCACTGATCACGCAGCCCAAACAGATGGAAGATCAATAACCAGCGCTGCCCAGCCACATCAGGCAAACTGCAGCCCCTCAGAGAAAATCAGATAGCGAGTCTCTATGATGGACAACGGGAAATGGCAAATCAAACTCAGCTGCAAGTGCTAATTAATGTGGGGCTCAAGCCCGGGCTGAATTCTGCACCAAAGTGCACATGGACCGAACTACTCCGTTTAATTCAAATGAACTCGGGAAGCTTCTAGTAAAAGCAAAAACGTAATACAATGGTAAAATCTTATTTCTGTTGCATGATGTGTGAATAATCATAAGTGAATATACCGGCATTACTTTTAACCAACCCGCATACATAAACAAATAATTTGCATAAAGCAAAGTTTAAATCATTAACTTGGAATGTGTTGCTCTATTGCATATAATAAATTAATATTAGTAAAATACATTAATAAACATTTATTTGTACTATATATTTGTGCCATAGATTGTTTTTCTTTAACAAAATATTTGTTTACATTTTTTATATAACAAAAATGTGTAAAATAATATAAAAAGGATTCCTTGATTTAAAAAAAAGGTTCAAAATAACTAAATTTATTTAGAATATAAATGTAAGTTGTAAAATCTGAACCAATACCGTTTTGTATCCCTGATCTCATACCTGGTGAATATACAATTCACAAAAAAAATAAAATAATAATCTTACTGACCCCGATTTTGAACATTAATGTTGAAAGCAGTCTATTATAATCAACAAAGCTGCATTTATTTGATCAAAAAGCAGTAAAAACTATTTCATTAAAATCGGTTTTCAATTTTAAAATGTAAAAATGTAATTTATTATTGTGATGCAAAGCTGAATATTCTGGATGTATTACTCCAGTCTTCAGTGTCATATGATCCTTGTGAAATCATTCTAATATGCTGATTTGGTGATCAAGAATATTTTTTTATTATTATTAATTCTGAAAACAGTTGCGCTGCTTAATATTTTATGGAAACTGTGACACGTTTTCAGTAAAAAAAATCGATCATATGACTTGGAATATAGTGCACTAGTCATATGGACTATGTATATGGAGCTTATGTAATTTTTAGGGTTGGACAAGTAACCATTCATTTTCCTTATATGCACAAAAGCAGCATGATCATTCTTATAAACTTCTTATTATGTGTTCCATGGAACAGAAGCAAGTCTACAGGTTTAAAAAGGCATGAAGGTAAATTACAGATTATAGAATTTTCATTTTTGTGTGAACTAGGCCTATTCCTTAAACACACTGATAGAATAGTAACAGACCCATCTACAATTTGGCTGAGTACATGTCCTAAGAGCAGCACCTTGCAATTTTGTTTTCTCCCAGGGCTAGTTTTAAGGTGGTGACATGTGCTTGAAACATTTATATGGCTATTAGCAGAGCAGCTGGTACTGCCCTTTCGCTGTCTAATCAATAACAGCACCATATTGTGCAATAAATTACATTCACCGTCCTCTTGCTGCACACCAGAGAACCTCCACTGCCTTAGTATGCATGAGGCACTTCTGTTCTTAGCGTACACGGTGCGAACATGCAGCTACAATTTAACTCTAAAACACCTTAATCGCCTTGAACAGGAAATAATTTAAAGCTAAAAAAAGTGGAGGATGACTAAACATCAGCTGGCAAGCCGCCGCCCTGTTCTGTCTTTGGATCAGATCAATAGAGGAATTTCCACATATTGATCTACTGTTAGCGAAATAATGATCAGCAGTATCAATCACAGGCTTTGAATATAATTTGCTCTCCTATAAGCTCCAGAACGGTATATGAGACACAGATACGCATAACACATCACATTTTAATCTGGCCTGAAGTACTTCAACAGCACCAAATATATAGTCCACTTGAAAACCTGAAAATAATCAAATATCTCAGACAGAAAGACAGATATAAAGAGATATAAAACTTGTAATTCTGAGAAAAAAAGTCAGAATTGTGAGTTTATATTTTGCAGTTCTGACTTTATTTCTCAGAATTTCGACTTTATGTCTCGCAATTGCGAGTTTATATCTCAGAATTATGACTTTTTAACTCGCAAATGCAAGTTTATTTTGAATTGTGAGATAAAAAGTCACAATAACCTTTTTAATTTTGGATTCAGTGGCGCAAACGGGCTTCCATACTTTTTTCTGATGTGATTTGAAATTTGAAAAGGGAGGAAAAAAAGTTTGCCAAAAGGCGGATTCGAACCTGGGTCGGTCGCATCAAAATGAGGGCGACACACATTTTACCATCTGCGCCATCAGAGCTGACAACAGTTAATAGTCTTTTGTAATCTTGACCAGCCTAATCACACGTTGGGCGGAGTGTAAATAGCCTCTGTCATCAAAGCGGGCTATTTGCACTTAGTGTAAATAGACACTCTGTTACTAAAAATGACTTTTTAAACATTGATTTTTTCCTAAACTATTTTGTTTACTATCATCACATTCAGATTTACTGAGCACAATATTGATATAATCACGGGAACTTAAAAACAGCTGTCATCCTTTATGCATGATATTACTTCCATCAATTAAACGACTAAAGATTGAGTCATTTAGCTCATTTTTAAAATGGTCAAGCCTTTACGTTATGCATGTCTACTCCAGAGGAACCTTCCTAACCTTGAATCTTTCAAAACAAGACATTTCAATTCATAAAAAAAAAATGTCATATGGATTAAAAGTCTGCAACTTCAGAGTAGAGAGAAATGATTTTGGAGTCAGGCAGTGAAAGTGAAGGCTTGTCTGATTTTCTCCACTGAGAATAAAACAAAAAATACATACAGATCACTCAATCCTTCCCTATTGCCGAGGCATTGAAGGCTGTAAACTTTGCTTGCTGGAAAATGTGGGTGGACAGCAAGGGAAATATGAGACTGAACAAAATACAGATAGTACAATTTGACCAAAAGGATGATACAAATGTTCTCTTTCCTCGCTATCTCTCACCTACAAGGCAATTGAGTGGTTACAGAGGTAACCTTTCTACTTCAAAATGTCATGTTTCAATTTGTTACTTGCAAATTATTTGTAATTATTTATGAAATGTATAACAATTCTTAAGTTAATTTTTTTATGTACACTGTAAAAAAGTTATTTTTCAAAGTAAATATTATTGTATGTTTACAAGACAATACTATTTCAGATATTTTACTTCAAAGTGTCACCTTTACTTTAATGTGTTAATTAAAATATCTTTGTAATTGTTTATTAAATTAACTAGCAATTTCTTAGTGTAAAGGTTTTAAATCCATTTTTTCAGTATACAATGAAAGTGGATCGTGACCAGGGGCTGTCAATCTCAAAAAAGGAAAAAAGCACCATAACATATTCATAATCTTCTGAAATAATTTGATATTTTTGTGTCAGGAACAAACTAAAGTCGCTGTTCACTAAAATTCTAGCCTGATAGTTAGGATCATCATCCGCTTCAATTGTAAGGAAAAGTGCGGCTTCAACATTATGTACTAAATTGCATCCCACAAAAGAAAAAAATAATACAGAATTTTTATTTTTAGGTGAACTATTCCTTTTAGGCAATCTGTGCTTTTTGTTTGTCTCTTATCCATCCTGCAGAGGGCGTTTGAAGGTGCCAGTCAGCAGCGTATGAATCGTTTACTCTTCCTCTCTCTGTGCCAGCTAGACCAGCCTTAAACCCTCCCCTCAGCCTGTCAATCAACATCCCCTGCCACTCACAGTGCAGCATCGTGCATGTCTGGCCACTCCTCCTGCAAGGCGGTTTAATTCGGTAATGGCCAATATGCGCCAGATCCTCATTATGCAGCATTAGAAATGGTCTCTGGCCATGTTGAGGCTCGAAAAACAATTAGCAGAGAAACAGAAGGGAAATGAACTGTAAAGAATCAGGGCTTGATGACCGAGGCTTTATCTGCTCTCAGTGGAGAAGAAACAGAGAGAGAGAGAGAGAGAGAGAGAGAGAGAGAGAGGAGGATTGGGAAAAAAAAATGTTCAATATGCCACATGCTTCTTGGGTGTGTAAACGAGCTGTCTGGCCTGAGGGAGCCTGGCGATGAACTCCACTGAGGGGGATTGAGTTTGCAGACAGAGATTGCAGCAGACAGAGGGGTCACATGTGATCAGGTGAACGTGTACGGCCCCCCCTGGGGGATCGGAGGAAGAGGGGGAGGTGGGATGAATCGTGCGGCCAGGTATGTGCTGGCTTTGCAGAAGGTTCTCTGCTTGCATTCAAGGGACGGTGGCTCTATGTCAAACCCCTCTGTACCATCTCTGCTGCACTGATTGATTACAAGAGCAGTCTGACCCAAACCTGGCAGAGGTGCAATTACTGATCCACCACTGCACCAAACAAGACGCCACGCGCAGGCCTGCCTGCATCTGAAACAGAGACGGCAATCAAAATACGACACACGGCAGGGTGGAATCAAAGTCAGTTCGCTCAGCAGCATACAAACAGCTGAAATCTCCAAAACGCTGCCAAGAATAGGTTTCAGTAACATAAGCGTCATATCATTGCCTCATAGCTATTGGTTTATTCAACAACACACAATATAGCAGATTTTTTTCCAAATTTGAAATACAGGTCACTGGTTTATAAGACTGTCCAAAAGTTTAGTGTAATGAAATAGTAAAATAGTGTTGAATGTGTCAATTCCTTAGAAATATAATCTTGTGCTATAATAATATATGTTAGATTCATTGGTTTTGAATAACTTTTGTGCCATTTATTTATATAAACATTATATAATTTAAATAATTTATAATATCATTTACATATATATAAACATTCTATAATTGTAAAAGTATATTTATAATTAGAAATTATTATATATAATATATATATATATATATATATATATATAAATATATTAGAAATAACGAATATACAAATTACTTAAAATATTTTCATTTTATTTATTGTTTAGTGTACAGGTTGTAAAAATGTCATGTGGTTTGACTCCCTAAAAGTATTTATGAATTAATAAATAATTATTAACTTATTTATGAAAAAAAATTTTTTTATATAAATTACTTCATACCTTTAAAATATATTAAATACTTGGTAGTTAATTTAATGAATTGTTCTTAGCATTCAATGTGTAATAAAAATGTGTTAATTAATGGTTACACCATGAGATTCATAAATTAATATTTTTTTATGTAAATCAAACCACATGACTAACATGAATACAAAGTACATTTCTAAGAACTTGACACATTTGAACTACAGTAGTTTTTTCTTTGATTTGGACACTCTTATACACATTGACACTGATATTTCAAAAATCTGAATAAAATCGGTTAATAATGAGAGCAAAACAAAATGCTTCCTTTCCAATATCATCTCCAAAAAAATGCTAAAAATATAAATGTTTTAGGTATTTTTCAAGTTTATGCTGGTAATGCACATAAAAATTCTACAGCAAGCAAATGTTCTCAAAAAGCTGATTGGCTATTTTAACTGGAAGGCTGGACTTCTGTTCTGTATTTCTCCCATTCATTTCTCGATGAATGGTCTGTCTCCACCTCTTAGACTGTCACTGGTTGAATACAGCAGATTTTTGGCAACCTTTGCAGCAAATATTTATTTGTTAATGCCACAGGCTTGTAACAGGATTTCAGTTTGTCATACGCTTTGATAAATGGTGCAAATACCAGTTGCACACGTACAAGGCGATAAAATAATCAGGAAACATGATTTTAGGACTAATGTCTGCCTGTAGGCGACCTCACCTCAAACAACAGGGAAGCAGCTGAAGCGTCTGCGTGGTAAACCGGTGCAAATTGAACTCAAAACATCCAACATCCATTCCTGATGCTAAATTTCCATCTACATCGTGCAGGGGGTAAACAGAGATGCGAGATGTTTTGCAGCTACAGTCTTAAGGGTTAAAAAGCAGAGCGCTTGCAGCCTCAGTGATTTGTAATAACATGCAAGCTTTTCGAGTGGCCAACTATTTCCATAAAATTTCATTTGCATTTTATTTTGGAGCAATCCCCTGTCAGCGCTCCAGACGTCTGATGAGAGCGCGGGCCGGGAGAGGCGCAGAGGTCTGCCAGCGGAGTCATACCTCTTTGTTTAAATGCTGTATTGCTGTGGGTTTTTTCATGAACTCTAATAGCAGTCCAGGAGGATTTTAATTAATCTACATGTGTGCACAAAAGGGCCTCACATTTAGCGCTTTCAGAAGTGCGGATGGATATTAAAATAAGACATCTGACAGAACTGCAGAAAAATGGAGGATTTAATTGCTCCAGAGATGGCAATTATTATGAGATTTAGAAAGCCATTTTCAATGGCAGACAGGAGTCATTTAGTCCCAGTCTTAAGTGCAGCGAAGAGCCGAAGGTCACGTCAGTGTTGTCATTACGGCCTGAATAAAGATTCTAATGAAGGGCTTGACTTACTCTCCTCTGCTCTCCATAAAGGTTGCATTAGTGTCGCCCGGCATGGAGACGCAGCCATCTTTACTCCTATTAACGTGCAAAGAGTTTCATAACGAGAGCAAGTGCTAAACATTTTCCACCTTGCGTAGCGTAACCAACACCATTATGTCTACAATCAACCTGACTGCAGACGCAAGGTACAATGGGCAAATACCCTTTAAATGCTGATGTTAAATAAGGATGTAACCATAACTGGGTGCTATTAAAATGGACAGTAAATGGACAGTTCACCCAAAAATGTCACTCACCCTCATGTTGTTCTAAACCTGTAGGAGTTTCTTTCTTCTTTTGAACACTGAAGAATATTGGTACCCAATTGGTAGCCATTGACTTCAATTGTACTTTCCTTATTTATTTTATGTACAAATGAAGGAAATGCATACAGTTTTGGAACAACCTGAGAATTTAAATTTTAGGTGAACTATCCCTTTAAATTCTCTAAAATCAGCCACCTCCATTCATTGTAAAAAAAACGGTTTTAGTACTATATACCCATATTAAATCAACTTCTATCACTTTCTGCTACAACAACTCAGTAAAACATTAAACTTCAAAACAAAATTTAAGATCATAACTCATTGCTGTAAAACACATCAATGAAAAGAAAACTCCTACTCAACAATTGGCGATATATCCTCTATATAGATACATCCTTGCCAGAGGCTATTTCAGAAGATGGCGGGGAGCAAATTGGCCATGGCAAAAGTAAATGACGCCTATGCTGTTTTAAATTATCTTAACAAGTATATAATTACAAATGTCTGCAATGCCATCTACTACACTATATACTGTGAAATCCTATATAAAGGCAGATAGAAAAAAAGACAACAGCATGCAGTTATGAAGAAGAAGCGAGTATGCACTAGGGTAGAGATTTGGTGGACAGAAGTTTACAGCATTTCACCAATATGCCGCCCACCTAAACAAAAGCTTGAGGATTTGATGTGTTGAAAGTGAAGAATTTAAGAATATTTGTATTGTATTTTCACGCTAGAACGCTTGTTTTGCGGAAATACAATTAATTTGCTCAAAACTACACCTATTTGATCAATTGCATTCAGGCTACACTTGAACCAGGACAGTTTGTAATGTAGGCTGCGCACAAATTAATGTTGATTAAAGACCAAGGCTAGTAAAAGTCTCCTATAAACTGCATTTTGAAATTAGACAAGCACATTAACATGAACACAATACAACACAAATTATTTGTATTGGTTTATTTCGTAAGCAAACATCTAACTATAATTAAGTTATTTCCATCGATCAATTTCTTACTTTCACATTTAAAATATTTGCTGAGGTTAACTTATACCCTTATTTTGGGCAGTCTGCACAAGAACATGCTTGTTTCCTTTGCGGCTCCTTTAAATATAAGACCAAATGTTCGATCGTCATCCTCATCTCTGGGATGGTAAACCAGACACATCCTTAAACACAGCAAGCATATTCAGAAATCTCTGGCTTTGACACCAAAGGGGGGTTTTACCTGTGGAGCGAGAACAACATGCTGCCAGGTATCTGATTGGTTTGCCTAAACACATACACATGTTGAACAACCTAGAGCGCAAGAAAAGACAATAAGCATAAACTTAACTTGTTTACTCCCAGTTACACAGCTTTAGTGAAAGTAGAACAAATTATTTTAAAACATATTACTGCTGCATTGTTGAATCTGGAAAAAGCACCGACAAAACAAATGTTTGTCTTTTTGTTTAATGGAAATGTTAAATGATATCAAAATTCTGTTTTAAAATAAAATAAATGTCATATATTAAGAAATTCAATTCAGTTCACAATTATTTTTTATAGTGTTTTTCATAAGAAATGTATTTAGGCCTAATTGCCCTGAATTTCCTTTAATCTTCAAAGCTGGGGCTTAAAATATTGAAATTATGTTAAAAGTAAATAAAAATGTATTTAGAAATGCTGTGCATTCAACAAAACGTTAATGAAAAAAATCACAAATTATCCATTAAAGCACTAAATCTACATCTCTGGTGGTCACCACACTGAATAAAATGTATGTACTAAACAAATTAGACAATTAGAGAATGCTTTAAAGAGTTTATAACATTTCAGTTCAAGCACTTGCAATGTAATAGTAACAAGTCTACTACATATTCCAATTAGAAGTGTTAGCATTTCTGAGATATGCTGCAAAAGTTGCCAAAATATTTCATCAAGTCATGTTCAAGCTCAACCTTTGCCTCAAATCTTAAATCGAAATGTAAGAACCAATATTTGGCTACTGATCAATTTTAGCACTTGGCAATCTGAATATATCTTTTTGTGAAGCTTTTGGGACTTTCTATAAAATCATATTAGCTATTTTAGCTCTGTCACAATTCATTGTCAGACACGTAATTGCAACTCGATGAAGGAAAGACAAAGGATAAAGTTAAAATTGGCCAGTCACATTGACTAAACGTCAGTAGAAACCATTAGAATCTGACTGAACTTTTAGCATAGGCCACAGAGCCAGAACAGGTAACAGTGAAATACAGGGATAGCTGCGATTCCTTATACTCAGTTAATGGTATAAACTGACATGTGATTCTCACATGGTTAGCATTACAGCTTATTAAACACATGGTCTTGAGATGCATTACAGCATTGCAGTCTGCAACTCAGACCTAACTAAGCGTATAATAACTGGGAAATTGGATTATCTGGACATGCCATTATTTCCAGTGTGTTCACTCACTGCTTGTTTGGATCACAATATTCTTTACAAGAATGAGAGCTGAATGCCAAATGATTGCAGAAGCTGTCTATAGCACTACCCTTAAGGCATGCATTTATCATTAAAACACTTCAAAATGGTTTTAAAAGAAATCCTGTGTACACCACTGAAATGACTGCCAACAGTTCTATTGTGCTTCAACACTTTTCTGCAACACACATCATTTGTATTCAACTAGTGGAACAGAATTTTTATGGCAGCATTCCAGAAACACTTTCCTGATCTTAACAACCAGTATCCTCACACCCACAGAGGATATGTTCAAAACAGCACACTAGCATACTACTCTCATTATTTTTGCATTAGAATGCCATTCCTCTGCAGTGAATGGGTGCCGTCAGAATTAGAGTTCAAACAATAATCCACAAATAATCCAGACAACTCTATTGTCCATCATTTAATGTATTGTGTTTGTGAAAAACAAATTAATCATTACGGCATTTGAACTTTAAACTATCACCTCTGGACAAAATAATACCAGTCCATAATCCATAATAAGAATTCCTTAAGCAAAACAGGTTATCCCCCTGTTGTCCTCTCACATCAAAATACAATCCATAGATTTGTTTAGAATGGATTTCACTTGTAATATTATGAAAAGTTACGTATAGAGGACTCCAACATTGCTTCTGACTATTTAGCTGAATGCAGCGGTTTTAAAGTTAAAATGTCTTCATGATGAATTTGTTTCTAGAAAGAAAGAAAAAAAATATTCACTTCACAAGATATTAATTGATTAACTGGATTCATGTGGATTATTGTGACGTTTCTGTCAGCTATTTGAACTCTCATACTGACGGCACCCATTCACGTCAGAGGATCCACTGGTGAGAGAGATGTATTGCAAAATTCCTCCAAATTTGTTTTGATGAAAAATAAACTATCTACATCTTGGATGACCTGAAGGAGAGTACATTTTCAGAAAATTTTTACTTTTGGGAAGACTTCAAGTTCAAATGTGGCATAATAGACCTGATTAATATTAAACAAACAAATATATTAACAATAAAAAAGAGGAAAATATCACTGTTCTTATGTCAATTCTTTGTTTCTGAGTGTTTACTTCAATATTTACATGAAAAACATTCAGCAAAGTTTACTTCATAGAGAAATACCTGATGGCTACACTGGCCATTGTCTGATACTGTAATTTAGTTTATAAACATTAATTATTTTTATGAGTGTGTCCAATAGCATATTAGTTTTTGCTTTGGTATTGCGAATTTTCAATTAAATCAATAGGGAATAGGACATGTACATTTGATCAACCATTAAAAAGCAACATCACAAAAGTTACTGTAAATTCACAAAACACTAAAACAATGGACAAAAAAAATTACTACTAATTTCTATGCACTGGCCAACATACAATTTTTTTTTTTAAGTATGCAGAATATAGTGTATACTGCACATTATACACTACTCTGGTACTTCAGCACAGCCACACACAAACACACACTGTACACAGCAGGAATGTTGCAAAAGGTTAACTGACCACTGCAAAAGAGTCAGTTGTGGATTAAAACTGTACAAAATGTATTGTCATGAAAGACTGGTATCAGAATACAAAACAACCGACGTTTGTTACAATAAATGACTTCAGAAGAATCTTTGACCCGAAACACCCAACTACTGCCTGAACTTTCCTACTTCCAGAAAAACAACAATGTAAACACATGACTGCAGTTACTTTTAAAGGGAACGTATGGACATTAATAAGGCTGGATAAAAAGATTTGCACATGAAAATGCGACGGTTTCACAAGTACTACATTAATGTTTAGTATGACAGATTCATCTTAACGCACATCAGACTGGCAATATAACATACAGGTTAGTTTATGTTATGAAACACAATGTTCATACCTCGATATCCGGCAGCTCCTTGCTCAACATTCGTGCCATCTTTCCTCCAAATCAAAACGAATGAAGATGAAATGAAGCGAGAGCAATAAAAGTGTTTGTATTCCGACGATAGTCCTGCGTTCGAGCCGTACAGGTTTACTTCCAGAGTTTACTCGTCGTCTTTCTTGAGGAACTACAGGATCCTTTCGCGTATATAGTCAGAATGGCTGAAAACCGTTCACTGCGACATATAATTGACAGTTAAAGCAACAGCAGAGATGTCTAGAGAGCTCATTGAGGGGCTGGTGGGCTCCTGTGGAGGGTCTTTCAGACGGCAGATAAAGTTTGTTTGACGCTAACTTTCTGCAGACCGCGCAGCGCGTGAGGAGTGAGGACGCCGTGTTCGCTTGGTCAAGTCCTGACGGGGTTAAATGTAAACACTATCCCCGTCTTGAAAATGTTATTGGCATATTTATATATAATATTAATAATATAGTAATATTAATAATAATATAATAATTATATATATATATATATATATATATAATTATATATTATATATATATATATAAGTATATATTATGTATATATATATTTATATTATTATTATTATTAACCAGTCAATTTCTGATAATTATAACTATATTCCTTTATTGGTTCATTCTCACCATATTTGTATATATATATATACTCTCTCGTGTTTTGTTTCATAGTTTTTATTGCTTTTATGTTATTATGTTTTATTTTATTTTTTTGCACTTTCCATTGAGCGGACCTGTCCTGATTAACATTTCACTACCTATTATACCCTGTATGATTATGTATGTGACAAATAATAAAGAACCTTGACCTTGAACCTTGGTATATTCAAAATATACACTGCTTACAAATATAACAAGCTAAACTTGTAAATGTTTTCCATGATATGGGCTATATTTATAATAGATAAATGCTGAATACTTGTATTAAAAATTGTATGTAAAAAAAGTATGCATTATGAAATGAGAAACATTGTCATCACATAAACATACAGTATACAACTTTTTTTTTTTTTTGCAGAATAAAACCCCTAAAAAACTGTTTCCCATAAAATGACCTTTAATGTTATCATCAGTTGAGAACATTACAAGCATCTGCATTCCCAAGTTCCCATGATCACAGTAATTATGCATGTATATAAAATACATGTGTTTATTGTACTGACACAAATGTATTTTCCCTTCATCCCTCAGACAAGCCCGTAAAATGCAGATGATCCCTAACAGCAGGGATTGTTAGATCTAGTACAACACACACATCTTGTATTGATCACCTTGTGACAGAAGCGTCTGCAAGTCCAACAGTGTTTCAGTGGTGATCTAGTTCTGTGTAATACACGCAGCAGAGGATGTTAACCTCCATTTGTACAGTGACTCAATGTTTGCAGAGAGAGGACTCATTGAATATTGTCATTTTTGTATATGTATGCTCTTCAAAGCATTTGATCATCTTGTTATATGGCTCATTAAAGTGATCTTTTAAAGGCTGTGTATATTTACCAAAACAAGTCTCTAGGCTGCTTTAAGATAAGGTAACGTCACCGATTTGAGATTCTGCTTGAAATCTTTTTAAAAATGAATGTCTTTACAAAGATGGTTTGTTATATTGATCAGTTCAGTCATCCTTTGTTCTCTAGGCTTTTATCTTGACAATACGTGTGTTTATTGGCAAATAATTTGAATTTGTGACTGTGGCAGCGCAGTTATTGCGGTCGATACTGCAGCAGTAAGACAGTTAACCGCAAGTCCAGACTCCAGAGTGACTTGGCATTTTAAACAGGACGGCTATGTTTGTTGTTGTTATTTTTTTTGTATTTCTTGCCTTGGTTATAAATCGAGTCAGGACTTGTTGCCTTGAACATAAACAGCTGCCCGCCAATACATACAAGAATATTGTAGGCAACTTAAAGAATGGTGCTTAAAGGGATAGGTCACCCCCCAAAAAAAATTCTGCAATCATCCACTGTTTCAAAGGTGTATGAGTTTCTTTCTTCTGTTGAACACAAAATAAGATATTTAGAAGAATGTTGGTAACCAAACAGTTGACGGCAGCCATTGATTTCCATTGTATTTTTTTCCGTACTATGGAAGTCAATGGCTACCATCAACAGCTTATTTTGTACTTAACTGAAGAAATACACTCATACCAGTTAGTATTTATATGAGGGTGGGTAAATGATAAAAGGAATTCCATTTTGGGTGAAATATCCATTTAAATCTAGAATAATTATTCTGAGCCAAAAAATTATGGAATCTGTCCTGATTTCTAATAATACTCAGCCTTAGTTACATTTCTTAGGCAAACCTTTTTTTACTCTATTTCATTGCATTAAAGTGTATCCTTCAAAGTACACATTTTCCAATCTAATTACACTTCCGCCAATTTTATTTAACTTTTACTGCCAATGAAATCCATTTCTGTGTAAAATGTAATTGACCACAGCCATGGTCATTTGTCTTTGTGAAGGGATGTCTCATCACTCACCGCAACACAGTTTTTGACCTAAATCTATTAGTGGGCGGTATAACTAAAATATCGAATTATAAATAATCATACAATACAGTTTAGCTGAAAAACCAAGCATGGGTTATTTTGCTGAATAAACTTGTCTAAAGCCAAAATGCCTGTCATTCTTGAGATAGAGGCTGCTATGTCCTCACAGACATCGGCACTTCTCAATATTATACTGATGATTATTCACTGCTCGGGCCATTTCTGCTCATGAGGTGAAAGACTGCTTGGTAATATAATGTTATGATAATTTAGATGGTTTATAATGGGCCTCAGCAACATTTACTGTGAGTGTGCATATAGATATGTCTCTGTCCACATACAGACAGACAGAGAATCCCTGTGGTGCTGGATAAATGCTGTCATTTATTCAGTAAATGAAAGAGCGTTCACAATCAGCTGAGTAATGCATGATCCTTTATTGTTTCAACACTATTATTCTGAACAGTGTGTGGGAGACTGCATTGTCAGGTTTTTGGCGTGAAAGTGTTTAAAACGATTAGCTTCAAATAGGATTTACTTCATGTATGACCATGTCAAATCCAATTCCCCAATGACCGTTTCACACGTCAAGAATAATCCGTGATTTAAAGTGCTTGTTCCCGCTTTAAAATTTCTCAGGCATATTTCCATCCACTGACATTTTTAAATATACAATTATTATTATTTGGAAAGGAGAACACTTCATAATTTCACTTTATATTCTTGAAAATAAAGGTTATTTATTGCCATTGATGGTTCCTTGAAGATCCTTTAACATCCATGGAAGCTTTCAATTGCACAAAAGGTACTGTATAATGGAAAAAACCTTGTGATTATTAAAATATTTTGTAGTGTAGATTACAGATTTTTGTATAATTGCAGAGTTGAAGTTCAAGAGAAGATGTGAGATAGGACCTTTTTCTGAGGAAAAAAAAAAAGCAAATCTCCATTTGCTCTTTTTAATTGCATTGATTTCTAAGAGAAACATCTGAGATATTAACGAGATCTCATTTGTGATTTTTGTATATTCATTATGGCATACATTTTGATCTAGAAAACACTTTCTCTATACATAGCATCAAACACATCTTTAATTTGCCCGGCATATTGTCAGCTTTAAAACGAACAAAACTGAAAATTGTATCCCATCAATAATGCATGATATTTACAGGCTGGTGTTGGTGCAGAGAAGAGCCCAGGGACCCGGTTTTCCCCTCGACTTCATTTGGCTGTGTGACAGGATCCATAACCCTCTCTGAATCCTATCAAATGATGTGGTATGAAGAGTCATCTTCTCTCTGAGCGCTTCTGAAGAGTTTCATCTCTGCAGGGAACTGTCATCAGGTTCCTCTTCCTTTCTCTCTCTCCCATTTCCATCACTTGGATGGGCTATCAGACATGTCCAATCAGAGGCCAGTTCCACTGGTCAGACTGAAGGTGATCAGCAGGTGAAGTTGCTCCCCTCTGCGCCTCTACTTCCTGTCCCACCAGGGCAGCATCCTCTCCATGTTCTCTATCCATCCTGAGAGCAGCGAAACAACACAAGTAGTCTCTGAGATGCACAAAAGGGTGTGTGTGTGTGTGTGTGTGTGTGTGTGTGTGTGTGTGTGTGTGTGTAATATGCTCGCTGAACTCACAATTCAATTACATATGTCAAATCAGCAAAAATCTTAAATGAATTGCCCCATGAATGTTGTATCTCATGCTAAAATAGCATTTAAAAAACTTTTTTTTTTCAGGCTAGACCAGCCAATGTGCATGCGGAGTCATAACGTGCTTATACTGTGCATTGGCTGGTCTAGTCAGGTTTCTATGGGAAATTTGGCTCTTTCATTTAGAAGGTGGGACTATTCCTCCATATTGATGTTCGTAAATCCAGTGTTCAAATGCTGTTGCCACCTAACTAATGGCTAATGTTTGTGTCAATGTCCACAAAACTGCCCTATATATAAAAATATAATTTATATAATCGGTAGGCTATTTTATTAATGACAATTTAAAAGATGAATAACTGAAATTAGGGAGAATCAATAAATTATTATTAATCTATTGCTATTGTGTGAATACTATGTAATCATGTAATCCATGAAAAAGTAACTGTAGTCTGATTATGAGTATTTTAAAATTGTACTTACGCTAATTACAAGTACTTATTTTTTTTAATCTGATTACGAAATCCAGATTACATGTAATCAGTTACTACCCAGATCTGCAAATAGTCTACTTGCCATTATGTGGACTACATGGGTTCCATTTGGGACAAAGCCGATGTTTATTTTACAGATAGATTTGTAAAACTAAAATACTTGCTTTACTTTAAATTTGTAACAATGACAGTGAGACTATGTGAGAGTATAACAATAAACAAATTTGTATTCTCAGTTTAGGAGTGCTGGCTCATCTCATGTAGAGAGGAATTAAACATATTGGAGTGTTGTGTACCTGTTACAAAGCCACATGAAAGTTGTGATCATCCTCCGAATGAAAGCTGAATCAAATCATTTCTGTGTGCCTATAAAATCCTGATGTGATCCCGTAAATACAATGGCTTTCTTTTGCACACTTTCAACAGCTGCACTCACCATTCAAAGAATCAATAAAAGGCCTTGAAGAAATTATGCCAGCTGATATGATGTAATCTTGTATTGTTGGCTAGATAATGCCTGGGCTGTACATGACTGAATCACTCAGTACTCTTTTATTCGCTCTCTTTCTATATCTCGTTCTTTATCTCTCTCTCTCTCTGTGCTATGGATGTCCTAGCATGTCTCAAACAACCAGAAGACACACTCTGCCTCCTCTTTTGCTTCGGTTTCATCAGCAGTGCCGGATAAAAGGGCCTTAGAGGCAGAATAATTAGATCAAACAATAGATTTAGGATTCAATACAAAATAAGAATATCCTCTGTGTTTTGGAAAGGTTTACCCTCGTTCGGTGGCTACTCAGAGCTTCCCCTAATACCGGTTAGTGCTGGCTTGACTCACAATGGTCCATTGCTTGGCTTTAGAGAAATAAATGACAGCTGGAAGCCTTAAAGTCTTTAGGAGGGATGCATGAGCTCTTGCTTGGCTGTTTGAGGATCCAAGAATAGCCAAATAACGGTTTGAAATCAACGGCATGAACAATTCTGAAAAACAAGGCAGAGTTAAGGTTAGCTCAAGGGTACGAAATACTCTAGTCTACACAAGTGCAAACACGTCTAGCTGTCTAATCAAAAGATTACATTTTTTAAAGGGTTACTCCACTCCAAAATAAACATAATCGCCCATGTCGTTCCAAACCAGTAAAAGCTTTGTAGCGCCATTTTGGAGAATATGTGCGGCTGACACAGAACAGTGTACGCAGATGATACAAATTGTTGAATAAAATTTTATTTTATTTTTTTCTTTGCGTACAAAATGTGTTCTCGCCGCTTCATAAAGTTCAGATTGAACCACTGATGGCAGATGGACTATTCTGGCGATGTCTCTCATACTTTCCTGGGCCATGACAGTGTTATTTACTTGGCAGTCAATGGTGACAGTCAAAAGCCTCCCTGTTTTCATCCAAAATATCTTAAATTGTGTTCCGAAGATGAACGATGCTTTTACTGGTTTGGAAGTGATATAATGACAAAATGTTCAATTTGGGGTGGAGTAACCCTTTAATATCAAAGATTAGGCCTACTTAATAAGTGTGTGTGTGTGCAAATAAAGAAAAACAACTAAATATTTATAAAAAGTGTAATGAAAGCATAAACATTTTCTAATATATTATATATAATTTAAAAACTGAGTCCACTTGGGGAAAATGTGTTTACATTTTCATATTAGTTTTGACACACCTACATTAAAGCTTACTTTGTGTTTCAATAGCTTGTCATTTTATTATTAATTCTTTTCACAGTTTAGTGTGATTTCTTTTCACAGATTATTACATATAACCACAAAAGATTTTATGTTTAACATTTACCATGGAGGTCAATGTGTTATTTTAGGAATCCGGTGTCATTGTGGAGTTTCCCCAGGGGTCACAGAGTGTGCTGTACATGAATGTGGCATCTCATTAACAATCAACATGGTGAGTACAACCTGGCCTAGGCCTGTTTTACATTCCTGACACTTTCATACTTCACACATTTACTTCACACTTGTTTATTCCTCACTAATCGTGAATGATTTTACATTAACACAGTATCATGGACCTCTGTAGCTCACACATCATACTGAAACAAAAACATTGTAAGCAAACAAGTGAACACAAAACAGTATTTTCTATTTGAAAATCACCTTGTCTGTTTAGGCTCAAATGTAACAGATCCATATGGAAATGACATGATGTTCAATCCATCAGCACAAACATCAAATTATCATACAATTAACATCTACCAACCAATAAAGTAAAATTTTACAATTTTCAAATAAATATGAATGCATGCTCACACACAGAGACACACACATGCTGAAGTGTTCCCTTGCCAAAGCAAACACCCTCCGGAGAGATGCGCAGATTACCAGAGTTCAGTGTCCCGGCATGATGATGAAACTTCACAGAAATAACCTGCAACATCTGCACCGTGGCCACTGCTGTGGAGCAAATGCATCTTTGCCTCTCACTTATCGCCACACTCCCTTGCCCCAATGCATTCTGGGGGTTTGGGTGACAAAAGGCACAAAGAAGCTTTTCAGTTAAGCTTAGTCCTTTATGAAGCTGTCATGTTAGGCTGTGCTCTAAAACCTAGTGAGCTGCCTTCTTAGACAGCATTTTGAGATGCTATTAAGATACCTCATTTTGGTATTCTGTTGCCTGATGCTTGGATGATGATGGAAAAAGGCACAAGATCATAATGCTAATGTTAAGTTTGCAGATGCTTTTCAACAATATGTCCCCAAATTGAGGATAGAATATGTCATGCAATCATGTTTTATCTTCATGTAACTTCATTTATAGATATCATTTATGTGGGAATGTACCTTTCTGTTGCACTTGAAAATTCAAGCTTTGGAATAGAAGGCAAAATTGCATGAATAGACAAAACAATCCTAGAATGAATCACAACAAGCTTGGTGTAAAAATACATGTATTATAGAATATAGAAATGCATTAAAGCATAAATATATTTATATTCTATCTAATAAAAAAGTATTGATACAAATAGTATGGAAGCCCATTTCCGACAGAGGTCAAATACATAATTACTACTTTTTTCTTGCCAAACTTTTGTTTCTGAAAAATAACTGTGAGATATATAAAAATATAATACAATAAAGATATATAAAAATTAATCTCACAATTTTTTGTTTATATCTCATAATTCTGGCCTTTTTCTCTGAATCCCGAGTTTATGTTTCGAAAAAAGTTTTTCTGTTTCCACCACAGAATAAAAAATAGAATTGAATTATCTCATAATTTTGACTTTTCTTCCTCACAATTATGAATCTATCTCATAATTCAGACTTTTCCTTGCAGTTTCTAATTTTCGTATTCCTTGGCAGAAAGTGGATTCCATAACGTAGTTCGAAATATATAAATAAGTATTTAATGCACGTGAGCGCTTATTAGAGCAACACACTAGCATAAAATTCAGTTGTAATAAATTGGAAATAAGTTAGGGCTGTTTCACACAGATTGTGTTATTCCATTCCTACTTTATTGTTTTTCTGTGTAAAACTATGCTATATGGACGTTTGTCTTTTGCATGCGCCACTCAAGCTAACATAAGTTCAAATTCAAAACAAATGCTTCTCAAGATCTTTTGTTTTCCCCATTTTCCCATTCAATCAGTTAGGATGTCGCCTTTGGAGACAGCTGCCTATGTAGACGGCAGCTCACTCGATTTCAGAACAAAGCTATTACGTGGAATAAATGTATCAGTTATGAAGATTTGTCTGGGAGCTTCACGGGTTCCCGAGGTGTACACTTTAGTCACATAATGCCTCAGAGACCAAAGAAACTTTAATTACAAATCAAGCAGCACGGGCTGTTGCCAATGAAACGGCCGTTCTATGCACACACTCCAAAAAGAAGTGTTATTCTTAATTGCAGGTCAGTGTAAAACTGATGTGTCAGCTGCTGTGACTGCTAATTAATTCTGCTCACAAACGAAGCCAGAGACTATCTCCATCTGCTGCTGTTTAACCTGGGAGAGAGTGGCATGTCGGATTGTCATGCTCTTATTATGATAGAGTGCTCGTCTGCGATTATGACTTTTAATGGAACAAGGAACACTGCCGCACATGCTTGTTATCACAGTCTAAAAGGTTTTCAATCCAATTATACAAATGTGTGTTTTCGCTAGCAGTGTTTTTGTAGGTTTGTTTCAAGCATCTAGTTTAAAACTTTCATAAATGATAAATACTCAATAAAATAACATTTAAAATAAATAAAATCATTGTAAATCAGAATAATTAAAATGCATATTGTATATGTTTTAATAGCATGACATTTATTAGCTAATACGTCGGTTAAAACAGTGCTTAAATATATTTTCTGCCCGGGAGAATGGGAGAGTTACGGAGAACATCTGCGCTGTGTGTCGATGCATCTTAACGAGAGAATAAGACCTGCAAGCAAGGTGAACATATATGTACGTTTGTCTGAGTGTTTGTGTCAGATTTTTGCACACCCGTTTACCTAACGTTAGTAACATTTACCCCACAAATTGGCGGAAACAAACTTTACTATGCAAAACTGCGCTGTCGTTTCCCTATTGGCACCCCCCTCCAACCCCTCAAATTATATGTGTGTCTATATATTTATATTCTTTTCAGACACCAGTTTCTTGTCACATTCAAATTGGTTGTCATAACGACACTAATTTGTGGAAATTCAGCACATTGTGAGTTCCACAAATCTGAATGAATTATTTTTTAATTTTATTTTTAATTAATTTTTATTTTAAATTGACTTAAGATAAACATTTTGCACAATTTATTATCTGTAATATCATTGTGTTGCCACTAGATGCCTGTATGGCCATATGTAACAATCTCTAGTAGCTAAGACATTGCACATAATTTACACATAAATACATTGTATTACATTTGGATTTGGATACAGGTTTAGATACTATCAATGGCTACTTTTTGTCTTTCAATGCAGCTACTTAATCCTTTGCTACTCATTAACGCGTGAACTTCCGCTTTAAATAACGTGACGCTCTGCCTCTATGTGTATGACGCTGCTCCTGTTAAGTGCTGTGTTAGAAGTGAATGAATTGATTCAGCATTTCCACACCTCCGTGATCTCGTGAATTAGCAAATTTTACTATACCAATATTTTGTAATTGTCTGTTAAAGTTTATATGGGAATATTACATGACACACTGATCCTTTAACAATGCATTGGCGCGAAATCGCACACCTTTCGGACAAATCTAGTAACATGATTTATCAACTGCCATAATTACTGCCTAAACAAAATACTGACTTTGTCCACTTTATTTACTGTACCAATATTTAAAATTGGTCTTTGAACTTAGTTTTATTGCATGAAAAAAAACATTACCTTGCCAAAGCACTGACAGAGCTTGATCTAATTACATTGATGAGCGCTCCAAATACAAGCATGCAACAGCGCTCTGATCCAATGGCATAAAGGCATCGTCAGATTGACAGTACTCTAGCCCAATGATGGTGGGGGATCCAGTAGGGGCGGCAGTCATATTTCAGGGTGACCGTGCCACTCTTTATCACTACCCTGCTAAAATGTAGTCCCAGTACGTGCGCTCATTGGCGCCCCTTCAGCTGGTGGCACCCTAGGCCACCGCCTAGCATGCCTATGCCTGGAAACGGTACTGATGGTAAGAGAACAACTATGGTTTTGAGAGATTTGTGTATTCTATATGAGGTTTGCCTTTTAAAAGTGTGTCATTTTCTACTTCTTGTTTTTCTGAGAAGACATTTCTGTCACTAACAAAGTGGATGGTGAGCAAAGGTGGAGGCCATGTTTTGGAGCAGCACCTGGGTTTTGCAGAGGGCTATGTATTATTTGGCTGTTTGTCTTTTTACCCCATTGTGTTTCTGTTGCCTAGGGATTCTTTGTGAGAATAAATCCAGAGGACACAACATAATGCACTGCAAAACGTACTAAGACAGGAGAAATGGTGAAGATACACTATTCCAGCATTTTGAAGTGTTATACATGCATGCATATTATACATACACGTTTTAAATAAATCATTTTAGATTTTGTAATTATTGTGTCTGTTTGAATTGAATGCTAGTAATACCTATGTAGAGTAAAAAATAAAATGAATTCTATTTAAAAATAATCACATCTAATGAAGTCTATATTTAAATGAATGAATTACAGTAGTATACTGATGAGTTTGAACTCAGTAATTTACTGTAAAACAGTACAGTTTGCTACTGTAAATCAAATGCAGTTTGCTACTGTAAATCTTAAAAACAGTAACATTGTTGCCAGTAAGTTACTGTAAAAACCCTTTGAAATGTCTAGCAGTGTATGCTCAGCAAACTGTATCTTTTCCCCAGAGCAATAATGAAAGAAGAGTGTGTGTACATACTAGTGGTGGGCCGTTATCGGCGTTAACGTTGGCGTTAACGCTGAGACTCTTATCGGCGATAAAAAAATATCGCCGTTAATCTATTCTCAAAGTTGGGTTGGGAGCTGGGTCTATACTACGCAAGCTATGATGACTTTCACCCTGATATTTTAGCGCGGATGTATACCTAGCAATTGCACTGTAGGGGCGAACAGGTCTTGAACTAGAGGCTCGCAGTCCGTGATGGACAGATTGTTAACGGCTGGTCTATGTGGTAATACAATCGGCAGGACATCCAAACACTCATCTATCATTCATCAACCTCAAATATGGCTTTTCATCTGAAAGATGTATGTAGTATCAACTTTACATGGCCGCTCAATATGATGTTAACCTAGAGAAATGTGCGCTATTGAAGTGTTTGTGTGGAAGCGCGTAGGACAGGCTCCGTGCGCTCACTTGCTCTTAAAATCTCCGTCATTTTTGGTCATACAGATAAAAGTAGCCTAATACATCTTTCGAATCTGTAAAGACTCTACGTTATTTGTGTGCACTCAGAATAACAACGAAGCGTGGATGCTTTTAAGCAAACAGGATGCGCTTTAGGTCTCATGTGAACTTGAGAATTCACTCCCGTGTCACCCTCTGCTTCGAACCCCATTGTGTGTATGCCTAACGTTTGTGAAATTACCACATCAGACGTGACGTGCTAACATGGATGCAGCTATGAAGACCGGGTTTGCTTCAGGGAAAATTTATTTTAAGAAGCTTCCCAATGGAAACTGTAAACAGTTCATCACGACCTCTTATGTAGGCCTACAGTTCAAAATTCATGTTTAACTGAATAAACAGTTAGTAAACACAAGTACATCTTATTGAACATAGTTTATTTTCATCACCAATTATCATAGTAGAACAGCTTTCTCAAGCAGTTTGTGATGCATTTTGAAACAGGAGATGCGCTACTGGTCTAATAGCCACCTGGCTTGAGAAATCAAAGACTTACTTTAGCCATTATTTGGGTAGCACATATTCTGAATGCCTTGCAGAATTCAAATGAGCCATTTAATCTAGATTAATCTAGATTAATTTCAAAATTAATCTAGATTAATCTAGATTAAAAAAATTAATCTATGCCCACCCCTAGTACATACACTGTACACACATATATATATATATATATATATATATATATATATATATATATATATATGTTTGTGTAGAAATATATTGAACTTCTGCAAAACAACCAATATTCAACATAAAACTGAAAATTCAGCTGGAAAAATATAGGATATATTGTTTTTTACAGTATTTCCTGCCCATGCAGCCTTGGTTACATCAGCAGAAAATACTAAATCATAAAAGAGATGGAGAAAGATATTTAATGTTGAGAAAAGAACAATTTTTTTTTCTTTACATTAAAAAAAGACTGTCTGCATTCTGTTTTTTTATAACAAGGAGTGATTCAAAAATGACTCTTTAGATTAATATGCACAGTGATGAATAATGCACAGTCGGACATTATCTTGGAACATTTATAAATTATTACATTTATAGATTCAATTTTTGATTTCATGTTTGATTATAAATGAAGGCTGATCTTTTAATTAAATCAGATGTGGGGTTCGCTGTGTGGACACGTGGTCTTTCAGAAGAGGGAAAATCAGCCCCCATAATGCTTCTGTCGGAGAAAACAGGCATCATCAATAATGAATTACTAAACAAGGCCATCATTAAGTGCTTCCCACTGTCTTTGTCCAGCGCAGGGATGGGGTGGGCAGACAGCATGACTCATGCACAGACTTGCACAGATTAGGCTGAGAAACAGAGAAATAGAGAGAGAGGGGGGGGTCAGGGTGGAGGCAGTGAGGGAGAGAGTGGGCTGCTATTAGAATTCATTCTGAAGTTAAGAGTCACAATGACAGTCTCGTGTCAGCAGAGTAGACCAAAACTCACAACACACTGCGCTGTGTGTCTGTGCACGACTCTAAATGATCCTAAGGCTGAGAGACCGAAGAGATTTCGAAGTGATTGTTAAATGTTATTTCATAAAATAAGACCAGGATGAAGAGGGAAAAATAAATAAAATGATCCAGATCTTTCTTTTTATTCCCATCTTTCCCTTATTTAATTGTCTGTCTGTCTATCTTCCATCCGTCTGTCCATCCATCCATCTATACATATTGTGTCTGTCTGTCTGTCCATCTATCCATCCATCTACACTGTAAAAATGTATGCTAACTTATCTTAAAACAATTGAGGAAACACATTGTCTTAAATTTATTAAGTAAATAATAATTGAAAAAAAGTTAAGTGACATTTAACATTCACTTAACTTATACTTTTTCATTATTAATTACTTAATAATTTTAAGACAACGTTTTTTTTTTACAGTGATAAGAAGCCTATTTCACTAAAGTAAAATATTTAATTGTGTTTGGGGCAAATATCTGCACTCCTTGAATGCCCAATATTTTACAGTATATCTATACATTTTCCGTCTGTCTGTCATCCATCCATCCATCCACCCATCCATCCATCCATTTTTCGTCCGTCCATCCATCCATCCATCTATACATACATTTTCCGTCCGTCTGTCCATCCGTCCATCATAAATTTTCTGTCTATATGTCTATCCATCTATACATTTTCCATCCGACTGTCCATCCATCCATTTTCAGTCTGTCCGTCCGTCCATCCATTTTACATCTATCTATCTGTGTGTCTGTCCGTCCATCTATCTATCTATCTATCTATCTATCTATCTATCTATCTATCTATCTATCTATCTATCTATCTATCTATCTATCTATCTATCTATCCATCTATCTATTTTGCCTCATCCATCTACCCATCTTTGTATTTGTGTCCATCTATAATGTATTTATCTCTCTTCCATACATTTTATGTCCATTCGCCCGCATACATAAATTAAATATAAGAACTAAGGACTAAAAAAGGTTGCTACCTGGTGACTAAAATCCAGGGCAAAGAGGTGTTTAAATTAAATGCAAATATGTGTTTTCACATTAGCAAACTGTTTTATCACTCATGGTTTTCTATTTATTCAAATGTTCTTTAATTATTTGAGAACTGCTGTAACATAAAAGGCGACAGAATAATGATTAAAGCACCGATAAAAGGGACGAGCGCAGACGGAGCGAGATCTCACAGGGTCAGACGGAGGACAGACGTTCAGAATAACACCTCTGAGTCCAGTGAAGATCATCCCGACAGACAACCGGATATCACAGACAGTTGCTTATCGCAGGACCTTGAAAATACCAGGGAAAAAATACCAACCTCTCTCTCTTTCTCTTTCACCTTCAAAGCGGGTCTAATACGGCCTCAAAGAATCCTTGATATTCTGCTATTGGTACTTGCAGATGGTGCTGCTGCTCACACATTCATTCGGCGTGGAGGAAAGGTTGTGTCTTGGGACTCAATAGATTAGTAAGTCTGGGGACAAGTGCCTGGATGCTCTGTTTAGCATGTGAATGACACCAGTGTGCATTATTGCCTTTGGTCGGAGGAGGCGAGGAGCAGCAAGAGGGACAGTGGAGAGACCATTCAAGAGCAATTGTATTTGCATTAAATATGTATCAATGAAAAATCATGTTACACGAGGTAGCTGTAATCTCTATTCTGAAGGGGGATGTTCTGCTGCTCCAGGACAACAATCCTATGCTAAATAAAATAGTTTTGGTATTTAGATATATAAGAAATATTTCAGATTCTTGTTTATGATATTTATAGTAGTTCTGGGTAGATTTTAATTGCGATCTTGATTTGATAGATCTCCTCTAAAAAGCAAATTATCTTAAAAACCCAAGATCAATCTTTTTATTGTAATGTTTCCTGTGCTGGTTTTCTGAAGCCACAGTTTAACAGAGTTTGCAGTCTTAATTGAATTAATTGAAGCAGTCTTAATAGAATTAATTGAAGACAAGGATGCGTATTGTGAATTAATAGCAAGAAAACGTTTTTGATTTCTTCTCGCAGGCTGCATGCAATAACATACAACCGATTCACCACAAAATTATACTTTTTAGTGAATCAAATACATACAGTACTTCACAAGCAGGGTCCGTTTCATAAACGAATGACTTGAGATTAGAACTTGAGAAGAGCTGTTGATTAATGAACAAATAATTTTTTTAAACGTTTAAACAAAAAAAATCATTTTAGTGAATCAAAAACAGAGCGCAAACAGTGTAGTCTGATTCATAAACAAATGACTATCTATCTATCTATCTATGCTTCATACAATTTTAACAACAGTGAGTATAAAAAACATGATCTTTTTTTTTCATTCCATCTTTTTAAATGCCATAAATAAGAGTAGCAATGCTTTTGGCTTCCCTCATTCAATGGAGGACAAATCTTCAAATTATTTTCAAAGACACTCATTCCAGACTGGACAGAATGCAACAAAAAAACTAAGAAATGCACCGCTGCTAACGCTGACAGACAGCGAGCGCAGGAGCCTGGTTATTAAACACTGAGTGCTCTGTGAATTTGTACCGAGGCGAGCAGACAGTAGATGCTTTCCTGCGCTCTGCTTGAACCTAAAATGAAAGTGTGATATTTTTTTTCCTCTCTCCCTTTGCTTTTGCCAATGAAGCTCTCCGTGAAGATTGAACGCCCTGCGTTTACGGGAGGTGGGGACCTAAGAGCTTCACTCTGAAGGGGTCTCTCTGGGGGGTAGCCAGCATTTAGAAGATCTGATTAATCACAGTCTCTCTCTCTCTCTTTGAGGTGATAGCTCAGAGGTAGCAGGAGGCCTGGCCCTCGTTACGTGTGCGTCCGGGGAGAGACAGCAGTCTACAGAGCTGTGTGTGAGCAGGGAGATGAATGAACGGCACGGTGAAATAATCAATTATCACGCTCGTCACCGCTGAAACAGGCCCACACACACACACTGCAAAAACATTCTTAATCAGTGTTTTTGTCTTTGTCTTGTATGTAATATATCTAATATTTCGCTTGTTAGTAAAGCAATATCCTCAAAACTAGTTAACTCAAATAAACACTTTTATTAAATATGGAAGCATTATGTTTTCTTAAAAACTCATAGTCAAGACATTTATAATGTAACAAATGAATGCTATTCTTTTGAACTCAGAATACTAAAAAAGTTTCCACAAAAATATTTAATAACATAACTGTTAAGAAATAAGAAATGAAGCATATTAGAATGATTTCTGAAGGATCATGTAGCACTGCCGACTGGAGTAATGATGCTGACATTTTTTGCTTTTGCCATCACATGAATAAAATACATTTTAAAATGTAATAAAATGTCATAATATTACTGTTTTCACTGTATTTTGAAGAAAAATGCAGCCTTTGTGAGCATGAGACCTTTAAAAGAGACCTAAATTTTTTTATTTTTCAAGCTCAAACTTTTGAAGTTTGTGTGTGTATATTAGAAAAAATGTGTTAAATATTAGGCCATATTAGAATTATTTCTTACCCACTTTTTTGTGATAATCATTGCTTTTGTTAGAATTTTTCCTTAAAACAATCTGAAAAGAAAAGACAGTTTGTAAAATGTAAATATGCAATATTGCTTCAAGCAAATATATCTGGTCTTAAGGATGGTAAGATTTTTTTTACCAGAGAACAACAATATATTGATGAAGAAAATTATTTTTGCAGTGCACACCCTTAAAAACAGAAACAAAAATAATATGTCACATTTTTAAAACAAGATAAAAACACCAGACTAAAAAATATATTTTTACAGAGCAAACACTTCAGAAACCCCGACAAACCAACACCTTGTGTCTAATATTTAATTTCCCACTGTCAGTGAAAGCCCTTGACTGTGTTTTCTAGTATAGTCAGTGATTTTGACACCGTTGGGGATTTTTCAAGACGAAAGGGTTTTTACCGAACACTCTTGGAGGAATATAAGTCACCAGAGTTTGTGAAGAGAGGAGCGATAAAGGGGAGGAGATGAAGAGAGAGAGAGCGATTGCACCAGAATGGGATGAGAGGTGTCCACTGAGAATTTGGAAGTGGAGGATCTCACTCTGGCGTTCAATCTGAGCCAGCTCCAATACTGTGGAAATAAATTGGTTTTTAAATAGATTGCTAAGCCTCTATCAGCGAGCCACTGATGTGGGTACATTTCGTAGGCGGCTATTTAAACCAACCTAAAGCCCATCCATAGTGTAACCTTATTAAAGATATCTGCCAGTTAGACTAGCTCAGCGTGCTTCACCTCCGCCTGAAACTAATCTCTGAAACGATACATGCGATAACCGGCCTCACACGTATGGAGGAATACAGAGCAGGACTGTAATTAATGTAACGAGGCTTAGTGGCCTCTCTCAGCTCTCTGTAAGAAATGGACAAGCTGTGAGACTCAACAGGTCTGAGATTGTGAGGTTTAGAGGTGGGAAAGTTGTCTGTTTGAGAGCTTTTGAGGTTGAAAGGTCAAAATGTTTAGAGAATGTAGCAACATCGCCACTCAAAAATGTGGACACACCTACTCATTTTCCTCACTTTTGAACAATATGACTAAATAAACATGCACTAATAAAAGTAAAGGTTTCAAAGGGGGGATTGTAGTGATGCATGAAAGAACCATTTTCTAGATAGAACCTTTTTTTTCTTAGTGTGATGAATATTTAAATAATCTAAAGAATTTCTTTTTTTCCCACTGTAAAGAACCTTTTGTGCAGTATAAAGGTTCCAAGGTTTTTAAAGGTTATTCATGAACCCGTCAATGCTAATTAAGAACCTTTATTTTTAAGTGCACACTGAAACAAATGGTGTAGAAGCCGTTTTCACACAGAAATAGCTAATTAATTGCATTATTACATTTTATTTACAACTTTGGAAAAAAAAACTTTTTTGTAGTGTATCAGAATTTTATAGAGAACAAAACATGTTTTAAAAAATCCACTCTTCATTTTCTTAACCAGCTTCACAATCTGCTTTTCAAACAACATTGAGGAAATTCATTGAATACTTTTTGGCTGATTTTTCTTCACTATATTCCTCAGTTTCAAAGTTAAAATGCAGGTCAAAAAATGTAAATCTAGTGTGTCCACACATTTGACTGCTCATGTAGCTTTCATTTGTTGTATTGAGGGAAACATGCTAACACAGCACATCTTCAATTGATTAATGCCGCTGATCTTATTTGTGGTGAAAAGCATTATGGTCTTGAGAGAAGTCAGGGGATGATTGAACATCATGACATCATGTATGAGGAAAATCCGGTAAAGGAGCTCACTTAAAAAATGCTGAGCCATAAAAATGAACCCTGCGCGTCAGGTCTTTGTGCTGGGTGTAAATACCAACCCATACAACCATAAATAATTAGTCAAAGAATTATCAATTTCAAACAGATACAAATTATACTCCATAAACTGAATTAATCTATTTAATATAATATAGTCATGTGAATAAATCAACAATTCATACTTTAAATGTTTCTAAAGCCTACATAATTTGGCTTCCATTAGATTGGACAAAATGGCCAAATTTAGTTTTTTAAAACTAAAAATAAATACAATTGCAGCCAAACATGCTCCACTTCTTGTCAATATCTCCAATCCTTTAAAAATAATAGTCGCTGCAATGTTCCTGTAATTTAAGGCTTTTGCAACTGTGTCTACTACAGCTGAATAATCAGAATATAGAGTAATGACGCGGAGTCTCGTCACCACAACATCTCAGTCTTACTCTAAAGAACGTGATGATGAACAGAGAGGCATCTATTGTGTCTGTTTTCTGTTGTTTGGTGCAACATTTTCTCTTGCAAAATAAACTGCAAGCTGTCGAATGCCACAAGCTCAGACAACAAGAAAAGAGCGTTGAATTGTATTAAAAGACTAAAAGAAATGCTAAATCAAAATTATGATAAATGCTTTTTAAAACATAAAAACACTATCAGAATATACATAAGTAAAACATTATTATATTAATCTGAAATTTCTGTTTAATTGTTCGTGATTTGTTTGTATGTGGTGTATATTTTTGATATTATTTGTAATGTATTTTTTGTTTTTGGCTTGCATATTTATGACCTACATTTAAAACCGATTCTTCACCTATAAAAGGACAAAATATACAAATGCATCATAATTGACTTAAATCAAGCTTTATTTATGATATGAGGGGAGGAACAAAGACGATGTGCACATAAAAAATTATTTCAATAAAGAACCATTGAAGACGGGCTGCAGAGGCCTGAATAATTTCATAACGCCATAAACCGCAGACAGATGGAAGTTAATCTGTGTGAGGAGTTTACAGCGAGATATTAACTCAACAGCATCAATACAAATTATATCAGAGAGGAACTATCAATATGCTCACAACTATGAGAGGGTGGAATATTTTAATTAAAAATAATTGTTTTAATTTTAAATACAGAAAAACATTCTAATATAACAGATCATTGTTAAGGTTGCATGTGAACTTTTTCACAATTGTCACTCCTAAGGCACTGTTCAGCAAAAATGAATAAAGGAATAAATGAATTTTAAATGCACATTACCAAGAATAATACAAAATCACTTACAAAAAAAAAAAAAAAAACTGTTAAATCTAAAACTATTTTCATCTAAACAGATATCAAAAATGACTTACAAAGTTAACCAACTGATGTGATTTTCAATTGTGTGGGTCCCCTAGTGGTAAAACATTACATTATTTCTCCTCCACACCTCTTTTCTCTCTCTATTCATTTAAACACACAGCCGAAAGAACGATAATTACAGAGTGATCAAGGACAGAGTGGGCTGATTGTTGCCTTTAGTCTATCTGAAATGCTAATACATCACTTAAATGTGCTGAATGATAATGGAGAACAAATTAAAATGTTTGCAGATTTACAAATCGTCCACGTCAATACATCAACAGCCGGTCCGAATGCAAACTCTTCGTTTTTATGCAAACTACATCTATATAAAAAATTTAAATAATGCTTTTTTTCACATAAACTCTCTCATGTATATTTATAAGATTTGAACGTAAGCTTTCATAAGTCAAGTAGATCCTATTAGGTTCCCTTAATGGATTTCATGGATGTTAGAATGCAGCATCATACGCTCGCCTGATACATATTCATGATATACGCGTGCCTACGCGGGAAGCCACGCCGCAGTCAATCTAAAGCCGTGGTAACTGTTTATCTGCAGTGTGCTCCGCATAAATTTAGCTGTCAGTGGACATTTCATTCATTTATTGTATTTTTCTTCCATCCATCCCTCCCGGAGCTCCATATGGAAACCCTGCACGATAAATGTCATTCAAAATCAATTTGCATTAAAAAGGTAGAATGTGTGTGCGGTCCTGAGAAAAGAATATATGGCACAAACCGAACACAATTGCATCTACAACCCCGCCCGGGACGTTACAATGTACAGCCTTTGGGGTGAGGACGGCGAATCATAAAAACCCTGTTTTTCCTTTGCGCTGGTTGAAAAGCAGGAGTAGCCGGATAAATCGACAGTACAAGCATCACACACAAACAGGAAATGCAGCTTTGCTGACTCAATAAATGGATGTGGGCGTGAACCTCGGCGTTAGCAAACGCATGTGTGTGTGCAGGCAGGTGGGCCTTCTGGATTCAACGCTCTCTCTAGTCCATTGCAGTCGCCGCCGACATGACTCTCCTCGACTACGCGTATTCTTAAGCAATAACAACGAGAGCCGTATTATCCACCCAAGAATACCCGTCACCGAAGAGAGTCCTTTACAGAGAGAAACAACAGAACCGCCGGCATCATCGGAAAACGGAAAGGCCTTTTCAAAACAATTGATTGAAGGCGCTTTGTAGCGCAAGGCAAGGGCTTCTCAACGGCTCGTCTGCAAACAGAAATTAACAGTGCATTTTTGTTCAGTAAACGCCTCAGGAAATATGTGGTAAGTGATTGTTTTGTTGTTGTTTTTGGTGCTATTTCCTCCCAGCAATCTTTGCTCTCACAGGGCCACTCGGGGGAAAGGTGCATTTAATGAAGGAGCGGGGGATGGGACGGAGGTGGTGGATGGGGGTTATGGGTAATCCACCCAGCCCCCCCAACAGCATAAACTCACCTGGGATGCAAGGACCCCGCGAAGGTCCTCCGGCGAGCGTCCATGTCCTGACTCCCATCACCACTGCGATGATTACGATGATGATAGTCCACAGTAGCGGGGTCGCCTTATAAAAACACAGACCACCGGGGTTAAAATGGAGCGGGACGCTTGATATCTAAATGCTATTATGGTCCACTTCATCACACGCTGCACATCTCATCTGTCTAAATGATATAGAAACGGGAAAAAAATATCCAAACATTAGCACCGTGAGGAGAATTCTATATGGAGACATGGACTCTAATGAAGCATGCCGGCCCCCCTCTATACCCCACTTGAGGATGACAGGGGGAGGGGGAAAAAGAAGGGGTGGGGGCTAAACTGTGTGATTAGTCTAGAAGAAAAAAGCAACTTGTAATGCGTATTAAATGCATCGTGTTACATAGAGACTTGTGAAATTATTTTTGCAATAGGTCTGATCTTCAAATGCATTAGTAGTGAACGTTTGATCACTAATATTAGGTATAATTCAGTGCATTTAGCAATTTGTGTTTTTTTTTGCGGTGTCACACTAATTTTAACATTTAAATTTTAACATCATAAAATGTAATTGTATACAAATATTTTATTTGAAAGGTTTGCTTGAATACAAATACGACATTTCAACTTACATTTTTTTATGATTATTTATGGATGTTTCATTTTCCTGAAAAAAAATATTTTGTTGTAATTCCCTTATTATTAGCTGGTCTTAATTTACAAAATATTTTTTTTAATCCATAGAACACAGGCTCACATTTTTTAACAAAATAAAACTGATGTTTCTTAAAAAAAGGCATTTTAAGAATATAAATATTATTATATTATCCTAGCAGATTTGTTTCCATTTAATGCACAACTATTAATTTAAAAAAATGACACTTCTAAAAAAAAATATCACCTACTGAATTATACTCTACATACCTACCCAAACAGATTTCTCTATTTTACACCAATCATTCACAAAACGAGAAAAACACAATCAGCTCTCATGCTGAAATCCACACATCTCAAAACCCAACAGAGAGAAAGAGAAAGCAGCACAAGAAACTGGAGGAGAACCTAACGGAGGCAGATGGAGAGGGAGAAGCTGGACTCGAGCACAAACGCAACAAAAGCCACCGCACGGGCGCACACCGGCAGTGTAGCAGCCGGCTGCTCGCTCGCTCTCCAGACCCTCAGTCTGCAAAACCATCAGACGCACCTCTCACACACACACACACTCACACACACAGCCACCCTGACGCAGGGCACACTCCCCCCAGTGCTATAGCCCCAGGGCTCTCGCTCTCTCTGTCCATCTCTGAGGCTACACACACACACACACACACACACACGCACACAACCTATCTTCCAAACCCCCAGAACTCCAGGAGTTAATCAATGGCCTCCATGCATGGATTTTATTTATTCTTTTGGTTTGTTTGTCTTTACCAAAGTTCCTCTGAGTCCATATCTTCTTAAATTATATATTTCTTTCCTGCTTTTTTTATTCTACTCTCTTCATGCAAGAACCCATTCACTCACTTTTATTAAATAGTTTTTTAAGGAATTATAAGAATGAAACCGTTTAGAGCCAAAAAATAAGAACATATTTGTATTCTCAACCTCTCTCCACTCCTCCCTTTCTCCACAAGCAATCTGCGCTATTCCACCCCACACAAAAAAACACACACACACACACACACACACTTCGAGCCGGACCCTTTACTGATTGCGATTTAATTGAATGGAGCCCATGAATATGGTAATTTCACAAGACACTTGACACAAGCATCAGGAGGTGTGGTGGACCCCACCAGCAAAAAAGAATGACACACACTATTAAAACAACGATCAATATATTTGAAAAAATAAATAAAAAGGACTGGACCGATGTCCACATGTGGATGTGACTTACCCCATCAAACCTTCAGCATCTCATCGTGCCGCCCATCTCAGCAAGGTGGGATACCCGATCGTGATAAACCCAGGACGGTACAGCGATGTTAGAGAGAGCCAGGCGGCCAGTCCCGTGGTGCGCAGGTGGACGCAGTACACACTCGCAGGGGGAACGCTTGACAAAAGGATCAAAACCCATTGCCCACTCCCGAGCCAGTTGTTGCTTGACACAGCAAATGAACTTACAGCACAAGAGCGAGTGAAGCTGAGGGAGGGAGAGACAGACGAAGAGAGAGAGGCAGAGGAGAGAGAGAGAGTGTTTGGCGCGCATGTGTGTGTGAGAGAGAGATGGAGAATGAGTGAGAGAGAGGAGGAGGTGGGGGTAGAAGGGGGTTCGGAGTGAGCGGGCGAGCGAGGGAGAGAGAGAGAGAGAAATCACAGCATAACAAAACCTATAGCTACGTGGATGGCCACTCTCTCTCTCTCTGTCTCTATCTCTATCTCTCTCCACCCTCTCCAGCTCAAAGGAAGGGAGAGAATAATTAGATTTGAGCCACACATGCTTTCCAAAAGCACTGACTCGTGGATCCCAGGCACCTAATGTTGGATTAATTGAGGGAGATCTGATGTGCTACATGTACCGTGAGCCCTCGGCTCTGACTCCCTCCTCCTCCTCCTCCTCCTCCTCACGACTCCAAAAAACTACCATCGTGATATGACTCCCTGCTCCTCTCTCCCAGCATATGGTGACTGACACGGCACTGTAGGCACAGAGAAAAGAAATAATAGATTGTTTATTTAATTGTGAATACATACAGACGTTTATTAGGCTGGATTTGTGCTTCTGTCAGAGTGGAACACAGTCAGTATCCATCTTTGAAAGTGTTCTGAATGCCAGCAGGAAAGGAAAACTTGTAGTTTTGAGGTTTAAAGACAACAATTGCAACCGGTTTCACTTTTTGAACATGGCGTTTGTGATTTAAAAACCTAAAATATTTAGAAAAAGGCTTTCTTCACATCTGAGATTATTCCCATCGGATAGACATTGAGGAATAATGAACATATATAACACAATTTTCATCAAATTATAGTATATATAGATATATTCCTTACAGTTAGGATGTGAAAGAATTTCTACACATTTCTGAATGTGAATAATCATAAAACATGTAGAAACGGTGAACAATTTTGGCTATTAAGGAAAAACATTTTTAAGCAAACGATTCTTCTGCTTTCACTCAACTATATGTAATATATATATATATATATATATATATATATATATATATATATATATCTGTGTATGTGTGTGTGTGTACTTGTATATCACACACACAAATGTGTCTATATATATATATATATATATATATATATATATATACACACACACACACACACACACACACACATATTTATATATACAAGTATGTATATATGTGTGTGCGTGTAAATGCATATAGATATATACACATACAGACATACAGCTACATATACAAACACTACCACTATATACATACTACACCACAACAATTCGCCACCATTTCCACTTCCACCTCATCCCCTTTCATAAAAATTGCATCAATAATATCAATATGATATTCAATATTCAAGGTAAATGGAAAAAGAAAGCAGCTCTGGTAACTGGCTTTTAACAGACCAGCAGACAAAGGAATCAGACATGTTGAATTTCACGCCATGGAAAGCGGTCTACTGCCCCCTGTTGACCGTTCCGTCACGGTCCAAACAGGAAGGCCCAGACAGCTGGACCATATTGCGACGACACACGGCGCAATAATTGCAGGAAAAACACAATTTTTTATCAAGCTATAGTCGTCTAATCAACATTAGGTATGAAACAAAGCAAATCGGTGAAAATGGAGGAGAAATGAAGGGATGAGAGCCGGAGGAAGGGGGGGGGAGAGGCGCAATTGTTCTCTCTCTCTCAAGGAGAGGTAAGAATTCCTTACAAAAGCCTGAATGATTCTGTTTTCAGTCTTTCAAGGCCATATGAGCTCGGCACAAAGATGTAAGCTAGATGAAAAAATCACCCACTTTTACTTTTTAGCTTCTACTCGTTTGGTCTTTTTTGACACAAAGTAGCAATTAAGGTGAGAGTGTCATGGGGGGGAAGGAAGAGGCCTTGTCTGCTAACACCCTTTGTTTGCTCACGCCGAAATAACTAAAGTCGACTTTCAGAAAAGAATGAGATACTTTAATTGACATCTACAATAAAGTGCCTCTGTATGTTATTTGATCAGCTCACCCCCGTTTCAGGTCACAAAGTAATAAACGGAATGTAAAGACACATTGACATCCAATGTTCCCTGTGGATTGTTTTAGAACACGTATGTAATGACCGGCTATTAGCATGCTATTTTTTCCCGCGCCGCCCAGCGTGGACACATTAGTTCATTAGCAGTTGTTTCACTGCTGCGAATATCTTCGCCCGAGCGAAAAAAATGATTTATTTAAATTTGATGCGCTGAGTTTATTTGCCTGGTGGCTCGTGCGAGCTGAAGAGAGAGATATTCACCTATCCTTGCAATAAACAACAACCCCCCTCCCCAACCACCACCACCACCTCGCCTGGCTGTATTTCAATTCAACAAGCTTATAAACACACATACGCTAGCACACGCTCTCGCGCACACAAGCATCCGGCAAATAGAATTCCTTCAAACGTACGTGGGTTGAAACACACTCCAGGGATAGAGAGAGGAGAGGTGCAGGGAGCAAAGGCCAGGCGCGGAGCTCCCTGTATCCAAATGGCATTACTCACTCTGAGATGTATTATTAAAGAAAGAAGTACCGCAGGCCATGGCTGACAGACCGTGCAACAGTAAACAAGAAAAAAACAGCAGCGTTTGACAGCTAAAACACCATGCTTTCATTCTCACACTGATACCGACAACACAGAGATGTGTTCGAATGAGACGGTGTATGTACGTTCCTGTGTGCTTTTGGGGTAAAAAGTATCTTTGGCACTATTTTAAGTGTTTTGTGGGGTTGCGATGACTTTTGATATTCAATTTGGGCTTTTTTCTTTTGTGCAAGCGCACCGGTGATCCACGGGAAATAAAAAACAAAGATTTCAATAATATCATAACTGTTTCTCCTAGCTTTGAGATTAAATGGAGACAGTTGCAGATATTTTTCCTGAGAAGAAGGCCACAGGATTCACATAAGACTTTTCTGGAGGCTCACAAGAAATTGCATCTTATGTCTCAAATTGTGCTTGGATGCAGTCACAATAGTTTCAATATGAGCTCAAACACTTTTCATCAAATCTATACTTAGGAATTTTAAGAAGAATTATCGGTCAATTTATTTTAAGGTCCAATTCTCGTGATTAACAAACCATTAACTACGACTTTTGCTTAATACACTCCTAATTGGCTGCTTATTAATAGTTGATACTGAAGACTTTTTTTAATAACGCATTGTAACTGCATGGCCAATGGTTTGTGCAGTGCGCTGAAAATGAACCAATGCCTCGGCAGCGGAGTTGTAAAGCCTATGGCTGGAAATCCCGCCAGAATAGGCGGAGCATCTGGCTATATAATGCGGGCATTCACCAAGGCTCCTCAGGTTACTTCGACTGAAGCGACGACTGAGTCGTGAAGCCGCATGGCACGGCAAAGTATGCAGTACTCATTCCGTATCTCAAGGAACGCTAGGGGAACCAGTATAATCCTAATGTGTCTATGCTATGGGAACAACCAACACTTGAACTTGCCTTAGGCACCAAGAGGGGCCCAGAGGGACCAAGTATTGTGCAGGGAAGCCCTGTATCTCTGCAATGGCCACGCCCAGGACGAGGCGATGCCTCTAGTCGAGTGGGCTCTTACTCCCATGGGGCATTGTTGGCCCAAATAAGAATATGCTAGCATAATAGTGTCAATTATCCATCTGGATATTCTCTGCTTTGTGACCGGAGACACTTTGGTCCAGCACATGTATTGCTCTCAGCGAGCGCAAGTTGAGCTGAGCCCACCTTAAGAGGCGCTCTGCTAGAATAAAGAGGAACCTCGAGGAAAGACTGCCCTGGCGATAGACCATGCCCAGGGGCACCCCCGTTCCATCCACTGATGGTTTTTCCAAGGGGCCAGAGCAGCAACGCAGGCCTGGTTCACCTTGACATGGAGGCGTCCGTGACGTCAAGCGTGTGGAGGAACTCGAGGTTTCGCTAGTACTGAAGGGTTTCAGAAGAGATCTCAAACATGTCTCAATGTGTGCTCTAGTTTGCCAAAACACCAAAGTCTGCGGAAAAAAATTCAAAGATCTCAAAATGAATCCTAAAATTTCTCATCAAATTCTTCAAAGACCACATTCTGAGCTGCTATCCATGTTCATTTGACAACTCTTTACTGTATGTCTACAATTGTCACGGTAACATTTAGAATACTGTTCCATCGTTAATGAATAACTATGCAGGAACAAATGACTAACCCACTATTAACAGTCTAGTAACTACTATTAGCTAACAAGAAACTCTGATTTAGTAATAGCGCACAGCTGAAACTGGTTGTTCACTATTTGCTAATCAATAACTACAATTATGTTTCATATATCCAGGAGAACTACTACGAACTACTGTATACAGGTTCATAATTAATATGAATTATGCATAATATATAATTAATGTGTATAATGTATAATTCATTTTAAAGTGCACAATCATGGTAACCCACTAGTAATGGCTCAAGTACTAGCAAATCCTTCTAAAGGAAATACTAATTACTTGGATCAGCATTCTAAAGTGAAACCGTGACAACTCTCTAATATTGGCTGACGTCATTGTAAGCTTTTGAGATATATGTAAGGTTTTGGATAGTAATGACTTAAGTTTTACTACATCCTTCTGAAGAAATTATTTGGATTTTGGGAAATTTTAGAGAATCATCTGAGACGAAGTTGATACTTAAATGAAACATAAGTCAAAACGATATAAAAAGTGTAGATGTAGTGTGTAAACACAGAAGCACTGTCTTCAGGATACTGAACTGACAGAGCACTGGAGACCCCTAGATGCTGGCCAAGACCCCAAAACACCACCACTGCCGTCCCTACGAGGACAATCTTTCAAATACACACACACACACACACACACACACACACACACGGACACACACAAAGTTACTATACCTAAAATATTTCCTACCAGGGACACAGTGAGGAGGAAAGAGGAAAGCATATGTGTGAGCATTATGATGAGAGTGTACCTAAATCTGTCTCTTACCACTGTAAGATCATGTGACTCCATTCACATGCCAGTTACAATCATATAGAGGGTGGAACATAAAATATGAGATATGATGTGAAAGACAGAGAGTGTCTAACTTTATGTGGCTTTTGTAACACTATTATTTGTCATTCCAATAAAACTCAGTGAAACCTGAAACTCGAGTGAGAGAAAATGAAGTCTACAATCCAAGCTCCTCCAACTAAATCTGTTTTTAAACACTCTCTCCCACACACACATGCATATACACACAAAGGCAACTAGGTATGTAAATTGGATGCTCTCTCATGCAAATTATTTTCTGGTTATTAAAAACCAGCAAAGGTTGTTTGGAAAATCTGCCACTCTAGTGGGTTTCACTGTTTCGGAGCGTGGTAGAGAACATTTAAAGGGATAGTTCACCTAAAAATAAAACTCTCATTATTTACTCACCGTTTCAAAGCATGTTGATTTTCTTTCTTCTATGGAACACAAAAGAAGAAGTTCGGCTGGGTGTTCATGCTGCTCTTTTACCATACAAGTGAATGGTGACTAAAATGACCTCAAATCTTCAGTAACAGTTCAAATGGCTTATTAGATATATTCCAAGTCATCTATATTCATATGTGACACTGGACCACAAAACCAGTTGCTGGGGTATATTTGTAGCAATAGCCAAAAATACATTATATGGGTCAAAGTTATCGATTTTTCTTTTATGCCAAAAAGCATTAGGATATTAAGATCATGTTCCATGAACATATTTTGTACATTTCCAACATAAATATGTTAAAAACTTATTTTTTGATAAGTAAGTGTTCATTTGAACAGCTTTAAAGGCAATTTTCTCAATATTTTAATTTGTTTTGCACCCTAAGATTCCAGATATTCAAAAGTTGTATCTCGGCCATATATTGTCCTATCCTGACAAACCATACATCAACGGAAAGCTAATTTATAGCATTCAGATGATGTATAAAACTCAATTGAAAGAAAATGGACCCTTATGACTGGTGTTGTGATCCAGGGTCACATAAGATAACATTGTCATTTCTCAGAGATGGATTGCTCCAGTCACAATTGACTTGCATTGTATGGAAAAGAGCAGCGTGAACATTCTGATAAATTTCTCCTTTTGTGATTCACAGAAAAAAGTCATACAGGTTTGCAAGTCAATAGCTAATGACAGAATATGCATTTTTGTCTGAACTATCCCTTTAAACCCGAGGATGTCAACAACTCAAAATCGGATTGAAACATGGGTTTTCTTGCACTCAGAATTACACAAAGCATGACATACAGCTGAGCATAAAATGCTCTGAAACCTCCCTCTCTCTCTGTTGCTGTCACATATCAATTGTGAACGGCTCACTGTCAAGGGACTCCACCAATCTCATCATGGTCTCGGTCTGTCAGTGCTGACAAAGCTAAATTATTGCTTGTCATTGGATATTTATGTCCAGAAGTCTTAAACCAGACAGAGCGCTTCCTTTTTTATTTGTGTCTTCTGTCCATAGATTGAGCATTGACCTCTATGTGCCACTATAAGAGGAAACGTTCAGACACGACAGCTCTGGGAGGATAATGTCTATAAATCCGACACCTGGACAAAAATTAGAGAAACAGACAATGACTTACAACTATCTCAGATGTAGTTCTCATGTTTGTAATTAACCAATCGCATCCTTCTGTAAAGGCTGATGAGGAATGTACAGTGAATGTTGACCTCTTTATTTATTTATGTTTATTTATTTTAATAACAATAGTAAAAACACATAAACATGTAAAAAAGGTATAATTTAAATACATACACTATATTTAATATATCAGTTATTATATATTTAAAGAACAAATAATACATATTTTACATACACATATAAAGTATTATATATAATACAAGTAGCGTGCATGTATAATATTTTAATATATATAATAAAAAATACTTCAAATAAACAAATCAAATATTTAACAAGTAAACAATTAAATATTGATGATTAAATAATGAATATTGAATTAAATATTTAATGAAACATATGTATAAATAAATATTCAAAATAACTTAAATATGTATTTGCTATACATATATATTTAAGTTTATTTGTGCAGCAATGTTTGAAAATATATTAATGTTATTAAATGGTTACATTTCATTGTTGCAATGATTTTGAGTAGCTTATTGCTTCAGAAAATCTTAAATGTTAATATCTAAATATTGAGCTCAACATTTGTGTCAACAATTGAACAGCTTTTGATATTAAAAAGTTTTTGTTTGTTTGTTTTTTAACAAACATGTATGGGGATGTGTGGAAAGGGGTCAGTAGTCAGTGCCGTTTTGCATTAATACAGTTTTATGAAACTATGTTTACATGGATATTAACTTTAAACAAAATCTCCAAAATGTCTTAAGAGCCTGAGATCCTTTGAAACTACATTAACAGAACATCATGCATTACAGCAGATGTGTGGAATTCTTCTCATTCTGCTTTTTTTCATGTGGAAAGGCTTGTAGATGAGTGGCACATTTCTATGCAGCCTTCGCTCCATTACAGGATCATATCATTGGACATGTCACCCATCTAAGTGTGTGAAACCACAGCGGTGCTGGGACATTTTCACAAGATGAACAGAATCAAGGCCCTGAGCTTCTCCTCAAAGGCTCTGACTCAAAACCTCTTCCACATTTTAGCATGTGTTTACCTCAGGAAGCTGCCCGAGGAAACGAAAGCAATGAAGTACATTCACTGGCTTTGATTCATCCCAAAAAGAAGTTAATTAACTGTCAACATCCTCGTCATCTTTATTTTTCTGGTTTCTATTAATTTGCCTGATTCTTTCTGCTTGGTTTGCTGGTGTGTTATTATATCTGGCACTCGTTTAATGTTTACCCCTGAGTGATCCGATGTTTACGTGGTTGTGGAGAGTGAACTGAAGTCGCCGCGTTGCCAAATCGATGACACATTTTCAAAATGTTCTGGCGGTTTCTGCTGCACATGACACTGAGGGAGTGGGCTGAACGTGAGTATAATCACACACACACACAGAGAGACAGACACACACACACACACACACACACACAGAGGCACACACAGAGGCACACACACACACACACACACACACAGAGGCACACACACAGAGGCACACACACACACACACACACACACACAGAGGCACACACACAGAGGCACACACACACACAGGCACACACATAGAGGCACTCACGCACACACACAGGCACACACACACACACAGAGACAGACACACACAGACAGACACACACAGAGAGACAAACACACACACACACACACACACACCCTTTTGAATACTGCCATCTGCTTTCAGCACTACGGTGTCATCCAACTAATACACGTCGATCAGTATTGCAATGTTTGTACGATGGAAATATGTCAACAATGCAACACATATTCATAAACAGAAATAGTACTGAGGACGATTCGCTTGAATCACTTCACAGCAAAAATGTGCACAAATTTAAGGACCCCCGCAGTCTATAAATGTCTAATGGACCGATGAATGAAGCCAGCCAATCAGCAACCAGCAGACAATGGAGTCCAGGTAGTACATTTGTATGACAAATGAAATGACTACATAATAATAATGCATATAATGCTTGTATAAATGCTATAGTTCTGAGAAACTGCTTGGATACCGACTTACAACATAAATGCTCATTTGAAATAAGGGAAGTTGACAAACACTTTTGGAAAGTGTATGAATATGAATATGTTCTGTGGCTGATGGCTGGTATATTCCATCTAAAACCATTTTAAACAACTGTTTAATATTACTGGTTTAAATAATATTATTATACATTCAGACTTTCAGTAATATATTTAAATTACTTAAACAGTATATATATATATATATATATATAAATAAAAAACACACACACACACACAGAGACAGAAATACATAGTATATGATATTTTTAAATCTATAGTTTTTGAAAATATATAATACAATATAAAATGCATACAATTCTATAAATATTAAAAACCTAATAAAAGTGTAAACAAATGTAAACATTTCAAACACATTATACAAAACAGATAATTTTGACTTCAAAATATAAAATATAATATATATAAATATATAAAATATATCGACTTCTAAAACTATGAACTAATTAAATAACATCTTAATTCTTTGTTTAATTATATATTGTATATATATATATATATTGTATATACATTGTGTATATTCTTTTGTATTTAAAAAAAATTATTCAGGTATGTCTGATGTATACTTACTATTAACAATAATATATCATTTATTATACTAACATTATGTACAATAAACAGTTATTTACAAATAAATAAAAACACAAAAATTGTAAACAAATGCAAATATTTTAAACAGATTATATAAAACAGATGACTCTAAAATGTAATTAAATCTGAAATTAAAATCAACCGATTTAACTAAAATGATCTGATTGCCCTTTGAGGGCAAAAACAATTATTGCAATGCTTAAAATAAAAAATAAGAAGAAAGCCCAGGCACATAGTATGTGTTAACTGCATATACTCTGATATCATTTATCAAAGATGCCTGTGAACTTAAAATGCAAGGCTTCCCAGAAGAAATGTTCTTTTATTGAGTTTTTGACACCCCTGTAAGATAGCATTGCCATTTTAAAATGCACTTACTTTTGTTTTCTTCTCAGTCAGGATTAGGTGATATTGGATTTTGAGGTGAATTGGGTTGGTTTTTGGGGCGAGATGTGAGTGAGTTCTTAATGGAAGCTGGGAGGAAGTGCGGTAACGGCTGTGTGACGGTCCTTACCAGAACCCAGTCGTGACTCACTCAGACAAGGGTGACAGAAACATGGCACCCAGGAGACTAACACACACATCACCCTCCCTTACCGGAGCGCCATCGCTGCCTGCCCAGACCTGCTCTCTTTGAGCTTCTCTCCATCTTCCTCCGCCGTCTTGGAGTCGGGAGTGTTCCGGCATCTCCATATGTCGGCTGAATCTCTGCTGCTTTACTCTTTCAAGCAGGATCTGGTCTAGAAATGAGCAGCAATTACGTTTACTCTGAAGTCAATTTCAGAGTGTGTTTGTGATTGGCAGAACATCGCACTGAAGACAAACTCAAAGGAAAGTTTTATTGCTCAGAGACCTGAAGCTCAGGAGACCTTCGTAATGTTTTCTTACAGTATCAACTTCTGGATGTTTCAGATGTTTCTCCTAAAATGTGTTAACATTGAAGCAAATGGGAGTATAGAGCTGAAAAAAAGGACAATTTAATGTGAAAATATTTCATATGAATATTGAACGTTCTGATTTCAATTTCAAATTGAAACTACTGATTTCATATTTCTGCATCTTGGCAAATATTAGCAAATTATAAAATAAAGTCTCTTAGAAGACAAATCTGAGAAGCAGGAGATTAAAAGCCTCCATTTACTCACTATTAAAAGAGCTCTCAATTTATGATCTCTTATTAAAGGTATCTATCAATAGATTTTTATGTATGGAATGGAAAATATGAGCACATTTTGAAACATTGTTGGGGTCTCTTCTGAAAGTCTAAAAAAGAAAATTAGGATCCTTTCCCCCACTTAGAATCAAAATGAGAAAATAAGCAGAATTGTGCAAAAATCTCCATTTGCTCTTAATTTAACCTTGTCTAGGAGAAACAATTGAAATGTTAAAGAATTATCAATAGATTCGTCTGTTTATGCATGGAATGGAAAACATGAGCACATTTTGAAACATTGTTGAGATCTCTTCTGAAAGTTTAAGAGAATATTAGGATCTTTTTCCCAGGATAGAAATCTGAGAAGCAGTAGAATTAAGCAAAATCGACATTTGAGATGTTCATCTCATTATAAAATGTCTGAGACGTCATATAAAAAATATCCATCAATGGATTTGTATTTAGTGTGGGTTAGCAATTTTAAACACATTTTGAGAGATTGTTGAGATGATTTTTTGAGGATCAAAATCTGAGAAGTAACAGAATTAAACAAAATTTGCTTTCAGTTTAAAGGGATAGTTCACCCAAAAATGAAGTCATCATTTACTCACCTCAAGTAGTTCAAACCTGTATAAATGTCTGTGTTCTGCCGAACACAAAGGAATATATTCTGAAGAAAGTTTGTAACCAGGCTGTTTTGGTGCACCAATGACTTCCATAGTAGGAAAAAAACATACTATAGAAGTCAATGGTGCCCCAGAACCACTCTGTTTCCCACATTCTTCAGAATATATTCCCTTGTGTTCAGCAGAACACAGACATTCATACAGGTTTGGAACTACTTGAGGGTGAGTAAATGATGACAGCATTTTCATTTTTGGGTGAACTATCCCTTTAACTTCATATTTTAATAAGAGAAACAATTGAGATGTTCAAGAGATCTGATATCTCATATTAAAATATCCATCAACATTTTGTCTTCTCTCTTTAGTATTGGATGGATATTCTGAGCACATTAAGACATTCCTGAGATGTCTTCTGAAAGTGAAACTAGTCAAATTTACTCTGATCTTTTTCTCAGGATCAAAATCTGAGAAATAAAGTAAAGCAACAAATCTCTATTTGCTCCTAATTTAATCTCATTGCTGTCCAGGACAAACATTTGAGATTTTGAAAAATCGAAATAGTTTTAGATAGAAAATCATCAGGGCCTTTTCCCTTCATATTGTCTTCTAGGAGAAACATCTCTGACATTAAGGAGATCTCACTTGTGATTTCTCATTTTCACGGTTGTGAAATATCTGTAGAAGAATATCTGTTAATCTCGACCTGTATCGTCTTTGATGCCATATCTTCTACTTCATTCCTGTGGACTCAACAAAGCCCGGCGGCTGCTGGTACAAGAGACGGCAGACGCCTCACAGGGCTCTCATTGCTGTCAGTGATTGATCCCCTTGTTTTTATCTGCCGTAATTAAACATTTAGAGCATGCGCTCCCTGTTGCTCAATGTAATTTCCTCTGAATTCAGAAGTCTCGCAGCCCAAGAAATCTTTATTATTGGCAATGAACCCAGCGCGATAATGAGCAATGGGATGAAACACCCAGTTTAGCACACTCTAGTTACCATTTCTAGGGAGAGAAGGGGACCGCTCGATTTGTTCACAGCACTACAGACTCGTTCCCGAAAGAAACAGACGTGTTTACATTAACGCAAACAATGCATGGGGAAAATACGTGCATGTTTTGTTTTAAATGGACAGCTGGTTTCATAGTAGCAACCTGCACGATAATGACCTAAGTGAAATGAAGTAGTGCAGAAAAAAACTAAAGGTAACGAATGACAAATTGAGGACCAGCTGTGTCTCAAAATGAGTTTTTTTTAGAACAGCACACGTATTGTCTCAAAATGCATGTAAAGACGCAATACCCTTCAAACATGCATGAAAACCAATAATTTCCCAGTTTCCTCCGCTGTGTCTTTTATGAAAACCCGTTTCCGCCACCGAATAAAAAATAATAAAAGATTATTGCAAACTTTTTATCTCACAATTCTGACTTTTTTCTCAAAGTAAGAACTGTGAGATATAAAATCAGAGTTGTGAGATATAAAGTCAAAATTGTGAGATATAAAGTCAGAATTGCACAATGTATTTATGTAAAATAAATGCATAAATAATTTAGACCAAAAACTAAAATTATATAAAAAAATATTTACATTTATATTTAAGGCCTTTAAACTCTCTGGATGCTTGCTTTAAAAAAAAATTAAAACAATTTTTATTTTTTTAATTAAAATAATACATTTGCTTTTAGACTTAATTAAATATAATAGTTGAAATTAGTGATCCTGTCATCAATACTACACCACAAATACTACTGTAGTAAAGCCAAAATATTCCCAATTGAGTCGGTAAAAAGTTGGCATCTGCATTTGCATAGAGCCAAACCTATTCTATTCAAGCCACATCAAGTCAGACAAAACTTCTCTCATAAATGATTCACTCAATGAACATTTGAGTTGCTCATTCTACTGGAGCTGAGTGGATCATTACGTCCACTCTACAGCGGCTAGAGCCATCGATGGTTTATAAAACACATGTCTGCTGGAACTCCACATGTCCACGCTTCTGTGTCCCACCCAACACTGCCCTCCCCCCATTGCTTATGCATTAATAATATTAGGGCAAATCTGATGCTTCAGTTCAGGGGAAGCATTACTCATTTAAGGAGTGCATGGCACTATCTGTCTCTATCTTTCTCACTGTGGGGCCTAATGGCTCTGATTGAACTCCAAATTCAATTTAGACAGGATATTACTGTTACATGAGCTCTCCTCAACAATGCCATTTCCCTTGCTTACACAGAACATTACCCAGTAAAGCTCGGCCTTTCCTGCTAAAACAAAACCAGAAAAATGGGAGAACGAAAAGAAAACGACTTTTCCATCTCGCAATGGCAATGATTGTCGATTTCAAACTGTCTTTAACACTAACATCTTGAAATCATCACAGAGCCAGTGTCCATCTCTCAGTAAAACTGCACATGTCCCTGACACAAATCATGATTTTACTCCTCATATTCTTCTTCCGGCGGCAAGATAATTTTCAGCATCTTACACAAACTTCTGATCGCTTACATCAGTGTTTGACTGTCATTCTTACAATCTGATTTAAACTGCATAGTGTTGCGGTTCCTAAAACCGTTACCGGCCAACTGGTGAGTTGAGCTGCATGATATTGCCAAGTAAGAATTAATACACAAAAAATATTTTCTACTTTGTTTTTCACTAAATTATTGAATTCATATTTATGTTATGATTTTTTTTGTAATCATATATTTAAATATTGTATTATTTTCATGCATTAATATACAACCCGAATTCCGGAAATGTTGGGATGTTTTTTACATTTGAATAAAATGAAAACAAAGACTTTCAAATCACATGAGCCAATGTTTTATTCACAAGAACATGCCCCCGAAACTTTTTTGAGACCTGTAGCAGGCATCACATTTGAAATGAGCTCATTTAGTGGATAAAAGTGTAATATTTCTCTGTTTAAACATGCGTTATGTTCTCCATGTTCTATTAGGAATAAAATATTGGCTCATGTGATTTGAAAGTCTTTTAGCTTTCATTTTATTAAAGTTTAAAAAACATCCCAACATTTCCGTAATTCGTGTTGTATTAAAACAGTGATAACCAGCGGTAATGTTCTACACATTTTTACATTTTTATCAATTAAAAATGGAATGATGCAAATTAATCAAACTTTTGAATCAGTTCATTGAAATGAACTTAGAAAAGAATCCAACTTAGCAACTGTAATGATGTTTTTCCACAAAACAAATATTAAGCAGCACAACTGTTTGCAAGATTAATAACACTAAATGTTGGTAACACTTAAGAATAGGGAACACTTATTCACTATTAACTACGACTTTTTCCTCAATAAATTACTAATTTACTGCTTATTAATAGTTAGTAAGGTAGTTGTTATGTTTAGGTATTAATAGATAGGATTAGGGATGTAGAATGAGGTCATGCAGAATAAGGCAGTAATATGTGCTTACCTAGTACTAATAAATGCTAATATTCTAGTAATATGCATGCTAATAAGCAACTAGTTAAGAGACCTTAAAATAAAGTGTTACCGAAATGATCCTTGAGCAGCAAATCAGCATATTAGAATGATTTATGAAGACTGGAGAATGACTGTTGAAAAATTCTGCTATTTTGTTTTAAATATAAATTGTAATCATATTTAAATTGCCTATTGATAATATCGGCAATAGAGACATCAACATTAATGTTAAGTAAATTAAAAAATAAATAAATACAAATGTGTTGTAATCAACACAATCAGATGAACAAGTGCTTTAGAAGCAGTTATAAACTTCATTTTATTTAATTTTATAAATAAATACATATTAAATAATACAAACTAAAAAGGACAGCTACTGACAAACACATTTAAAACACTTAATGTAAGAACTAAAATACAGAAAAACAAGTTATGGATAATATAATCAAGGCATTATTTTTACTAAATGGGTTATATTTAATTAATTCAATCTATTTTTAAATTAGAATTATATAATTAAATATTTAATTATTTCGTGCACTAATATAACAATACACAGTAATAATCTGCAATAATTATCTACATAATTTAACATTTTAATATATTCAAAATGCCTTGTGGGATATTTTTGAGGGATGATACAAATTAATCAATCTTTTAAATTGATTTAAAATATTTGAAGCTATGAATCTTCAAATCAGAATATCAAATAAATGAATTGAAATGTACAGTTTGAATGGATTCATTTGGAAAGAATCAAACTTACTGTAAGTGTAACACAGCTCACCAAAAATGCATTATAAAATCATCTAGACACTCGCAATGTTAATTCATTTGAGTAAAATCATAATAAATATTTTGTGAATATTCACTTGAAGACCAAAAGAGACAATCTGACCTGAATGAAATACAATTTGAGAAAAATAACTTCCAATTTGGGATATAAATAAAGATTTGCTAACTGTATTTAACAGCAACATAGTTCAAATCATGTGCTGAATGTCTTTTCGTTATCCAGCTCTCATCACAGAGGTGAAAACATGATTAAGAGAGATTCTGGAAAACCCATGATCATCACCTTCCACAGAGAGCAGACACCTCTGATCACACCGCCACGTTCTCTCTGGACATCAGAGATGTGAATCCATAGGTAAATGTGTCTTCATCCCTCCCCACACACACACACACACACACCTGACTAACGGGTAATGAGGGGAGGTGATATTTTTAAGCACCACGTGGTCTCTGCGGTGGCGTGTGAAGGAGGCTCTCTAAGATCACCACGGCACATTGTGCTGGCCAGGCCCGGTGAGTCGCGTAGGCCAGCCCGCCACTGATTATTTTAACAAATAGCATTCCTATTCAAGTCAACAGAAAGGTTTCCAATGACAGCTCGCATGACAAAAGGTCAGGGACAGGCTGCTTGCCGTTAATTAAGTAAAATTGGTGAATGTCAGAACTACAAAGGTCAACGTTAATCCACGGCATTGTCTCATCTCCTCAGGTTTAATCCAATGGACTGGGGGGGGGGTCCTTATTAAACTAGCTAAATTAATTCAGGACTATTTAAAGATTAATGCAGCTATGCAGGTCTAACCACAGTCAGCACTTACTCATTGACACAGACGACGTGCCCAATGCTGGCCAGAGATGTTTAGGTGAAGCTGCCAACCTGATCTTTTAATTATCTGCTTTGTTTGCATTGGCTTGGGTGTGTGTACGATTCGAGCACAGCATACTCAGTGTAGGAATGCTTCAATATAGAGATGACAGACAACAATTATGGCCGATAACTAATATATAAAAATCATTTAAAGGGGTCATATAATGCTACATGCACTTTTACAAGTTGTTTGAACTGAAATGTATGTTGGCACACAACCACCAAATGATACAAATCTACTAAGTGTTTTTTTTTTTAATCTACTAAAATCTTTATTCCTTTCTCAAGTCGAGCCGTCCGTCCATGTGATGTCACACGGACGGAGGCCCCTCCCACGATTGTTGATTGACAGTAGCGTTTCAGCACAGACTGCACTGGTGTCTTGTCTTACATCAGTCCTGCCCTAAGCAGTGTTGTCAAAATAGCAATTTTGTTGCAAAACTTTTCAGACTACCCTAGCAACTTTTTCTTTAAAAAAGCACCTAGCAACAAATGTAGCTATTTTTTCAATGTATGTGGCAACTTTTAGCAAGTTTTGATAAGTGACTGAGACAATAAAAGGCACACATTTTCCATCCAAATTACACAAAAAGAGAAACCAAAGATGCCTAGCAGTACACACATCATGTGAATTGACAGCTGTTATTTGCAATTGTTACATTTTATAATAATAATTAAATAATTGTTCATTTATGATACACTTTGTTAGTAGCTTGTACCTGCGATTGTTGATCAGTTAGTACACAGTAAGAAAAATAGAAAAGATACTAGTAATTTTCCTTTTTTACATAAATGTCTTAGAGTGTAGCATACTAACTACTAATACACTGCTTACAGCCAAAGACTATAGAAATTCTTGAAAGGGACTTTGTTAAAGCAGAATTGTTAAGAATGTGTAATATTACTAGTTTACTAGCATTACATTTTTTATTGCAATCATTCAAAATTGTAAGTGTTCAATAATTCAATGTATTAAAAATACTGTTATTTTTATATTATGCATAGTATTTTACAAACAGATCTAAATTAACATATAGAAAATATATATTTTTGCTGAGATTTTATGCTGTGACACAATTTTGCGTCATGATTATGCATCACAACATCATTTAGCAACTTTTAGCAACAAATCGGCCTTCCTTTAGCCATAGTATGGAAGGCTGTTGGGGCCAAAACGTGTGGTACTAACGCGTTAACACGTATTTACGTTAAGCATGGTTTCCAGTTTTAACTGTTTTCAGCATTAATGATAATAAGGTAATAAACCATGATAAAATACACAATACATAAAAAAACTACAAAAATGTAATCTAATAAAAAATGTAGTTAAACAGTAAAATAATAAATAATTTAAGATGTTAAATTTGGTTATATTTAGTAATAAAAGTTTATTACAAGTATCTAGGTCTGATCTAGGTATCCTAAAAGTTATTTATATTTTTCTACTTTGTATATAAAATAAATAGTAAAAATTAGTAATCATAAAATTACTATATATATATATATATATATATATATTTATATACACACACACACAAACAAAAATATCTTAAACTTAAAGTTTATGTAAAATATTAATACAAAATCTGTATGTCTAATGATGTACTGTAAATAAAAAACAGCAATAAATTATATTTTAAAATATATTTCAATAGTAAGCTGATTAAGTGTGATAATAATTCACAATACTACTCTTCTTATTGAATTTTTGATAAAATAAATGCAGCCTTGGTGAGCATGAGATAATTTCATAAATGAATGAAAGCCCAACTTACTGACATCTACACTGTTTGATTGTCGCTCTGGACGGATACAAACATCCAGCTGTGATATTACAGAACAGTGATGTAATCAAAACAATACCTGCGGCTTCAGTAGCTGTAGATGGCAGCAGTCGCTTATAGCGCATATAGCTGCGCTGCTCTAAACACACTGTCGTGCTGCTACAGCTGGAAGCAGCCGCTGCCTTTGAGGACACCGTGCATTAACTTGTCAGGAGATCTGACAATCGTACAATGGCATCGTACCAGCTGCCAGCGAGCTCTTCCCAGCAAATCTAATTTCCATTACAATTAAAACCTTGCCGATGGATTGAGGATGATGTTTGCGCTGCAGGGGTCTAATACGGCCTCTCTCACAGTTTGATAATGTGGCGATCCAGGTGGCTTCATACAGCCCCCACCTCTCCACCAAAGCAAACACAAGCACACCGCAGGGCTTAGGTGGTTCTAGCCAAATGCTTTAACTTTCCCAGAAGGCGTGTCTGTGTTTGTATTCTCCCAGAGGTTGTGTGTTCATTGCATTCATTAAGAAGCTTTTTACAGTGCCAGAGCTTGAAGGACCGACATGGTTTAGGTATCTCACCGCTGTGCATCACAGAGATCCTGCTCTGAATATTACTCCTGTTTGTCATGTTCAGTCAAAATATTCCGGCTCAGACGGCAATTCTGTGAAGGCTGCTCTTTCAGACAACCAAGTTGGATGCGTTTTAATCTACTTTTTGGTGCTTGAATTATATTTCTTTAAACCAATCAGAATGTAGGTTTAGGGGGCTGAACAACACTTCTATCAACTAATCAGATTTGACCATTAGCTTTGCGGTAGGAATGCGCAGATATTAACATTTCAAAAATAATTTAATTCAAATTTTGTATACATTAACATCAAAAAGACAATACTTTATTGAACCTTTTCTGATAAGAAGTGTGCGCTTCGAACACAATCATGTTTGACGATTGTTTTTGTCCAGTCCGCTCGTTTTATCTCGTTTAACCACAGCTGTCATTGGTTTTTTGTCTGGCAGTGGCAGCAGGTATACGATCAAATTTATAATTTGAGGCTGTATTACGTCGATTCTGGCACCCAACATCACAACAAGATGATGTTTTAAGCTCCTTGTGTAGCCGAATCTACGCTGGTTTGACTGGGCAGTTCTTCCTTTGTTTTTCTTACAGCATAGCGCTGTAACGTTATTGACCTATCGGTAAGCCCCTCCCCTCGAACGCAGACTAGCCAATGTAAGTCGAGCAAAATGTCCCTAAGTATTCAACCCCAATACAAATGAAGACAAAAACGTTCATTTTCTGGTTGTCATACACTCATTAAGTTACAATTTTCAGCTGCTCAAGCATAACGTTAATGTTATTTTGTGCTTTAGCAAGGTATCTCTGACTAAAACTAGCTAACGTTAAAGTTAGTGAGCCCATGCTAATGTACAAACCTAAATAACGGACTGATCGCGTCTTGTACAGTGTGGGTTAAAAACACAAAAACGAAGATCTACATTTCAGTGCCTCTCCATATTAAACTGGTTAAATGCACATTCATTTAATCGTACCCTGCCATAGATGAACAGTGTCGATCGTGACAGCAGTGACTTCTGCTTGCATTGTGATCTGTAAACCCTAGATTCGAGTTTCCCCACCGTTTTAATTTTTTTTATATTTTATAATTCCCTGCATGGACTATTCAATTCCCATTTGGTGGCCTTCTGTCTCCAAAATTGTGCAAAAACATCATGGGACAAGGTTTTCACACTAGTGAGCAACTCCGTTTGTTTGTCCGAGGGAGCAACAGTAACTAAGGGGGGCGGGTCTTACTGATAGATCAATTGTGACATCGGCCCTACATGACCCTAGTTACCTGTGGTTGGCCTAGCCGTGCATCACTCATAAAACAACAGGCCAATTAGAAGAGAAGCTCATGAATATTAATTAGACAGGGCAAATCGATCTGTTTTCAGCAGAGCTCCTGAGAGAAGAGCTGTGAAAAAGTATTGAGATGGATTTTGGTACTTATACCGCAGATAAGACACAGACATCAAAAGCTAAAATAAAACTGCAGAAAGGAGTACAATATTGGATCTTTAAATTACTTAAAGATGGCAAAGGTAATATAAATGTTAAAGGCAATGAATAAAGCATGCCAAAAAAACTAAAACCAGCTAATGACTGATTTTGTACCAATACAAATCAAGCATCACAAGTTTACAGGGAAGGTCAAAGGGATTTAAGAATATCTCTATCAAACGAATCAGATTTCTGCTATAAGGTTATGCTTTTTAAAAGCATTCCTATCAGCCAATCACTTCACTCTACGCCTATGATTGGTTGAAACGAATGTAGTAGCAGGACCACCACAGGAAAGCATTCAAAACCATGTCATGTCCTTCAAGCTCTATCTGACCTCTCTGAACCTTCGAGTGAGCATGCCAAACAGACATCGAGGGCGATTTACGCCCCTGATGGCTCAAAGAGACGGACTGACACCACATGTTATTTACAATTACAGCAGGGACTCTCGGGAGAGCTGCGAAATCACTCCGCACTCCACCCTTTATGACGGAGGTGTCGCAATAATACGGAAAAACGTTTCTGTGCTCGCGTACTCGGCATTAAGCATGAATTATTTATGCAGGTGCCTCAATGTATTTTTAATCATTAGACAAATTGAACACAGAACAGGGTTGCTTTCATTAATATCTGTCTGCTATGTGAGTGTTTCCTGTGCTCCTGTGCGCATTTTTACCCAAATTGTAATTGCTCATTTTCAGGAAATGATTAGAGTAAAAGGGGGCCGCATTACAGCGGGAATGTGAAAAGAAAATAATTAGCAGTGCCGCACAAATCTCATTTGGAGGCATACAGGAGCCTTTTAGAGGGAGTTCACCGCATGCATTACATTGTTGATTAGCTCTGATGCTCTGCCAGGGTGACGCTGGCCTTCCCCTGCCAATGATCAGAAGGGTGAGGCTTTTAGTTTTTTATCCCGACGGCCGCTCGCATCCCAACCGTGGCAGGAAGATTAAGTGCGAGCCTCTCTTGGATGTGAGGAATCATCACTGCGCCCTGAATGCTCCAGCGCCCGGACCGGCTCACCGAACACACTGGCCCGGAACAGAGAACCTGGAGGAGAGCTGATAAAACTAACGGAGCAGGAGAGGAAGCGAGCGTGTCGAAAAGTCCAACTTCCTGGGTCAGCTTCAATTTGTATTCATTTTTTTTAATGATTTATTTCACCCAAGGCTGAGGAATCAGACTTGGTGGGGGTGGACCAAGTCCAGTATTCACTGATAGAGGGACAGGAAAAGAAGGAGAGAGGGGAGGATCACTGGGGCGGAATGAAATGAGTGATAGCACCTGTGATGCGTCTCAAAATATATACAGCTAAATAAGACAGACTGTAAATCTTTAAGTGAGAGAGCCGAAGTCAAGAGTCTGAAGTCTCGGCTATACTTAGCACCAGTGCTTGAAGTGGGCCGGTACGCACCAGTACGCAGTACCGACACTTCTTTATTTTAGCCTTTAGAGTACCTGCACTTTTTTGTGCGTACAGGCACTTCTGACATGTTGCCGGTACTCAGAGTAAAATCATCAGGGTCTGGGTGATTAGGCTATATCATCCCACATATGATTAGAAATGATATAGAAACTATGTAAAGCATACTACCCAGGTGGGATCACCTCTCATCTCGACCAATCACGTGAATGAACGCAAGCAGAGTCGGTCTACTCCATTGTGTGGCGCACGAGAAGGGGAGGCGGTGTCTGGGGAAATGTGCGGAGTAGTATAATAATAATTAATTATTGATTACTAATTGTAATCAGTACTTTATAATGAAAATCATATATTAAAATGGGTCAGGTGAGTACCGGCACTTCTTTTTTTCTATTTCCAGCACTACTTAGCACTGACTGACCGACTCTCAGTAATACTGTCAGACATGTATAAATGAATCTGTGATATTTTATATTTGAATTATATATTTTTTTAGAATTTCCATTTTAGTAATTTTGAATGTGTTTTTGTCATTTTTAATACAATACTTGCTAACTTTTTACAAAAAAATATATTTGATTGAGGGTCATGGTCCAAAGTAAATGTAACATTATATCCAATACTGTGTTAAACCTTATTAAATTTGTAATATTTTTAAATATAAAAAAATATATATATATTTAAATCATATTCACTTGTTTACATTCAATGCAACAATAATAATAAAAAATGTTTAAAAAGGACAGAAATAAAATATAAATAAGAAACAAATCATATGCTTAAATGGTACATATTTCCTATTTTTCTTTCCTCTTGTGATGTCATGGTGGGCCAGATCAAAGGTCTCCATGGGCCAACTTTGGCCCGCAGGCTCTGGTTTGGGCATCTCTTGTCTATATATAAGTCTGTTTATTAATGTTTTATTTACTTTTATTTTAGTTATATTAGTATTCAACTTATACTAAAACTAAATATATTTTTTTTCTTTTCTTTTCAATTCAATTATTTTATGTTTAATTTTTATTTCAAGTAACATTTTTTGTTTGGTTTTAGTTTTGGTTAGCAATAATAGCCCTGAAACGAACATTTACAAAGGTGCCATGATTTACCATTTGAGAAAGATGCAGTATGGAACTGTGTTTTCAGCTAAACTGACACTCTTGTTTATAATGGGAACCATGCAACAAGATACTGATTCACCCATAGGAAAGAAAATCCATAGCTGAGATATCTTTAGTGTCACAGTTGTTTTTACCAGACATCAATGAAATTAAATCGAGAGCAAATGATGTCTCTTGCTCCTCAGATTTTTCCCCTGAGAAAAAAGATCCCCGGTAATATCACATCTCCTCAAGACTTTCCAAATATCTCCTCAAGACTTTCCAAATATCTCCTCAAGACTTTCTGAAAATGTCATAAGAGTTTCACAAACTGCTCAAAGTTAGCAAATCAAAAGTCAGAGATATCAGATTTACGACCAAATCATTTGGTTTAAGTTATCCACATTCATTTTCTCTCTGATTTACTGTCCCAATACTATCATATCGTTGGTCATCTAATCCATGTTTTGCCTCAAAATTAACACTATATAGTTTTTATTTGAGTGAAATGACATTTCAAACACACTTCCTCTTGTTTGGAGCTGCTGCTAGCTTTAGCATGTTAGCTATCCAGAGACTAAGTTGGATATGGGTATCCAAAAATGTATTTTAAAGTCTAATTTGTAATATCCTGCATGCTCTAGCAGACACTGCTGTATCATTGGTAAACAAGGATATACACAAAAATCACACAATAAATATTAATATGGTTTCATTCTTCTTGTTTTAAAATAACCATTTAAAATTTCTCATTCATATTTTTAAAACATATTTTCTTAGTTTATGATTGAAACTCTCGGTCTGGGACAAAAATAAAACAAAATCTATAGGCCATTTGAAAAGCAATCCGTTCCCCAATCTGTTCTACAGGCATCAAGAGGCTTAAATGTAAATATCACAGCCCCTGTTAGTGAAAAGTAAATGACATCATGAACAGGACTCATCATGTGGAGATTTCAGATGCCCCACTGACCTGTGGGTAATTCACTTCGTAGAGAGGAACATTGAGTATTACTTCAGACTAAACCCAGTAGACCTGTGCACGTCTCATGGGGCAGTTACTCTGGATAGAGATATGGGATAGACATAACCCCGTGCATGCACAGGCGTGATTGCATGATCTCATGTTCCATTGTGCATGCAGTTAGCGGCCATTGTCTGGGTCGATTGTGAGCCGAGCCGATGTCTGTTTCCAGGCAGATGCTTTCAGTGCACACTGGGATATCTAAAGAATCATTCGATTAACATGAATCTCGCATCATCTTATTATAGTGGTTGTTATACGTATGACAGAAACTTGGAGCTAAAATGTCACATTGTATTGAAAATAACATATGAAACCCTACCTTAAACTTAACTGATAGTGTTAACAAAAATGGCAGATACAAATTCATTTTCTAACGTGACCCTGCAATTTTAGCTTGCATTTACAAGTTTTTGAGCTTTTTTAACATTTCACGTGAGTCGTAACCAAGTGTACTGCATTGCAAGTGCGATACTGTACCAGGTGCACTACTGAGCAAGTTTACTATGTCAGAAAAGGCATGCATATGGCTTCACAATCTGCCCCTGTACTAATCATAATTTTGTGAAAATGAATAAAAGTTGCTTGTGTTTCATTACCACCAGTGTTTAAACTGCAGTGAATTGTATGTATAGGTACGTTTTTGGAGTTTAGCAAAAATGTAGGGTTGCATTTTACAGATTATCTTCTTTTGTGTTCTGCAGATGAAATAAAGTTATACAGGTTTGGAACGACATGAGAGTGAGTAAACAATGACATAATTAAATTTTTTGCATCAACTGTCATGTTAACTTCAGAATGCAACTGATGTTCTTAAAGGGACGGCATGTGTTACACACACTAACACTCTCATTTCCATCCGAGACAGCTCTGGTGTGCTCTCAAGTGCGACCTTATCAAGTTAATGACTTAACTAATTGCAATAAAAAGCAGTGGTGTTTACCGAGCGTGAGGAAAACGTGTCTAATTAGAGAGCGGTGCCGCCAAAGTTCTCGGATAGTCGGTCCGGAGGAAAGGAAGGGGTCGCGCGAGACCTCTGATCATCGGTACACTCTCAAAGAGAACGGTTCCTCCATTGATCTAGTGCACTCTCTGCTACCAGCTGATATATGGAGTCTGTTCCTGTTCGTTGCAAACAGCTAGTCACCACAACACACACATCAATATGAGCACATAAGCACACACACACGCTCTTCTGTGCCTTGATCCACTCATACGCTCCCTCACGTCAACACGGACACACTTGCTCAGACAGGACACCCTCATGCACAAACAAATGCTCAATAATGATGTTGAATCCACTCTCATTGCTTTTTGATGAGAGTGGATTTTTGAAAGAGCAGGCTGCTATGATGTGGTCTAACAATCCCGTTCCCTTATTTGCATTAAGAGCAAGCAGGTAGCCCCAGTAATGGCTTTGTGGCTCTCCAGAAGATGTCTTTGAAGCCGGAGAATCGATGCACCTCTTCAAAACTTCATATCCTTCCAGATACGACTCCTCGACCCACTCAGGCACTGCCGTGAGACCAAAGCAAAATAGTCTTTTTTTTTAAACGAGCCAGAGAAAGGAGGCCAGTGGCACTTTTTTGTGAGAGAAAAAGCGGACATTTGCACTTTCGGTTACCTCAATGCGACTCTGGCGAACATTACAGCGCAGGGCTATTTGTGTATATCTTGCTAAATGGAAATAAAGAGAGGAATCATGTTGCCAATTTAAATCATTCAGGCGTAAAAGTCCGCTTGGCATAACGAAGATAATAAAAAAGTAGCATAACTCAATTTTAAACATCCAAATGACCTCATTTCCACAAAACCCCAGATTTTCAAGGCGATGACAATAACATGCCATTTTCAGAGACGTGTACCAAGTTTTCCACAGGCCACTGAGGCTGAAAGGCCATTTTTATGGAACAGGCTGAACCTTCTGCTATTGAATGTGACTGCAATGATAATTTGAAGAATGGGAGGTGATGGTTAGTCATTACAGCCGCCACTGAAGGTTCTTGAAAATGACTCCTGGCAGGCCCGACTCCTTCCCAGATGCAGGCTGTCAAGGCGCACCAAAGCAGAGGCTAAGCTGATTAAATAGGACCTTTTCCAGTGTGTTTGTTTACTTAGAGCTCGTACGAAAAACAACTCTCGTCGTGATGAAACCAGGCACTTAATTGGGATTCAGGTTGCATCTTTCAGCGGACGGTGACCTGCGGGGAACGTCCCGACAGACGTGTTGGGGTCACGCGATCGAGCTGGATAAACATAACGGAAGCTACATGCCAACTTTGGGTCGTTTCAAATGATGCTAATTATGGAGCCAAAGTTGAAATCAATACCTCAGAGAGAAAATGGCGACATGTATAAAAACACACAGGAAAAAGCAGCCAAATTACAGTTGGCCTTTTTCCCCTCCACAAAGGCCTCATTAGGGAGCAGGCAGCATTATCGCCGGCTAGCCTCCGTTTCTGTGGTTAATGCCACCCAATTCCTTCTGTTTACTGAAAAGCCTCTGCTGTCGCCTCATACCTAATGTGCCGCTTTAAATTTTAATGCTCCGAGTTCACACTGGAGCCTTCTAGGGGCCCATCAAGGCTCAAGCGAACAGCCAGATGCCCATCTCATCCCAGAAGGATGTGGAAGTATTACATTAGACAGTAAATCCACACTGGCCTTGTTAATTATTTAGGAAAACAAAGTGCTGCAGTCATAGATACTCCACTGTACAGCTGAGCAATGTTTAATCTACATAATGTATCTGGAGGTGGATGAAGCCAGGAGAGCGGGGGATAAAGCGAGAGGGAGAGAGAAAGATGCAGCTGATAGAGAAGTGGAGAGCGTGCCAGGCTACAGTAATGGCAAGGAAGGGAGGAATGAAGATGAGAAGCGCAAATGAGACAGCACGGACCGAGATTGTGAAACCGCACGCATAAGGTGCAAGAAAGCCATGGAAGATAAACACAGCGAGGACAGAACAAGCAAACGATCTGAAGCTTTGATACAGGGGAGGCCGGGGCTAGTTGTCACATGAGGAAGCGCTACAGTATATCTCGGTAATTCTAATTACACAAATGTACATTTTCTCTAGCATTGGCTTCATTGATGTCAAACAGCTAGTTCAAAACCGCTGAAAATTAGGTACTTTTCTGTCTTTCAAAATATTTGTTTTAAGAGCTGTAAAGTAAACATAAATAAAATATAATTATATATAACATATAACATAAATACACGCAACCATACCACTTTTAAAGTAATGAATACTTTGAACCAAATTGATCGTTAAATTGATAAAAAGGGACACATAGACATTTATATTATTCTATTTTAAATAAATTCTAATTTGAACATCAAAAAATGTTTCATAGTCTCTACAAAAATATTAAGCAGCACAAATGTTTTCAATATTGATATTAATAATGTTTCTTGAGCAGCAAATCAGAATGATTTCTGAAGGATCATGTGACATTGAAGACTGAAATTCAGCTTTGCCATCACAAGAATAAACTGCATTTTAAAACAGTTATTTTAAATTAAAACTATATTCATAATATTACTTAAAACTTTTTTTTTTTAAATCAAACACAGCCTTGGTAATGCTTTCAAAAAAAGCATTTTTTTTATCTGTTTGACCCTAAAACATTTGTAATAATTCATTTTTATTTGTAATCCATAATTAAACAACAAATGTATATAATTTATATGTATATATAAATACATAATGAAGGAGTACCAAAAGTTAACACAAGGGCATTTTTCATAAATGCCAGATAAGGGCAAGTTGTCACATATGTTTTAATTTTATACACTATAACTTTGCCATTAGGGGTCGACCGATTATCGGCCTGGCCGATTATCAGTGCCGATATTAAGTATGTATATTGTTATCAGTATCGGACATTTTCAAAACCAATTTGCTAAATAATTGTAAACATTTAAAACATATACATATATCGACATATTAGGTTCAAAATATCTGTTATCTGTTTACCTGATCTGTAATAATCGGTACCGGCCTACCCCTAATTACTATATTATACTATATACAAATTTGTATTTACAATACAACTAAAAGTCTATAAGATGTGAGTCTATGCAGAAAATACCACAATAGACATCTAAGAAATGTTTCTAAAAAGTGTGACAACGGCTTTGGTCTCCCTGTTTGATTTCAGGGACAGAGAAACACAGAGAAACTGGGAAAACAAAGTCGACAATACTCAATTTTCTCCATAATATGACGTTCTATCCTCAAATCCTCTACATTTTTAATCCCACTATTGTTCAAAAGCCCTGAGTCCTCGCTACACTGAACAAAGACACGTCATTTCCCAAGTATTTAACTTTTATACAAGTGCAACAAAAGGACATAATAACAAAGTCATAATTCTCACCGTTACATGCTTTTAAACTTTGAAACATTTAAGTTAATGAGTGAAAGTCTTTACAGGTCTTAAGAAACATTCCCTGCATACATTTGTGTTTATTAGTGTGATCTATTATGCATTCAGAGGAAGCAAAGAGGGACAGGCCGGGTGTGTTTCACCATTCATCATTATAACTATACTTGAACCACAACTGGCAATGCATTTGAGGACATGATGAAGCATCTCAAGAGATCGTGATCGTCATTATGGTATAGACACTGAGGTAATGTGGTGGTTATTGATGAAGCATATTGAGCTGGGCTGGAATAGTGTGAGAGGAATAGTATGTGGAGGTGTTGGCAGTGGGATGATGATGTTGAAGCTATAACCCTAATTATTGAATTCAGATGAATGCTGTGTCTGGCTATATTTATATGCAGACCATCCCCCATCTGTTTAGAGCCATCTATCTGTATCTCCTGACCCCAGATTTCTGTTAGATGCTAAAACAAGACTTAAACGCAATATGGCACTCTGGATGAGCATATGTCTAGAATATATTCTTGTATATTTCATGATACGTGTCGCTCAAAGAACCCATTAAATATTAAGGTTTAGTGACTTTTAGTCAATGTAATGAGCTTTGAGGTCATCTCTGTGCTAGTGTATGCAAATGTTTAAACGTATGAATTCTCTTCTAAAAAAATAGATTAAAAACCTATTACTTTAAAGCTTGTATTATACTGTATACTTATTTATTGACTAATTTTGATAATAATAATAATAATTATTATTATTATTAAATGGTCCATAAAAGTTAAACATTCCATAAAATGGTCCTAAATGAATGAATGATGAATATTAGCTTGCAATAACACAAGCTTAACAACTGTATCATTAAAAGTAGTTTAAGATAATAATAATAAAATAGTCCATAAAAATTAATTAAAATAAAACAGAGCTTGATAATAAAGCTCTAAATATTGAGAACATGTTTGGAATATATTTGAACTTGCAGTGTAGCTAACAACTAGGCCACAGCCTTAACAACATACAACAATTCACAAATGAACTCATAATTCATTTTAATTACAAAACCAAAAACCTGAAATCTCAAATGAGGCTCTTTTACCATTTAGAGGATTAAAAGAAAGCTTTTTTATTGTTTGAATAGTCTCTTTTGAGAAGTTTGGAATCCCTTTCATTAGGGGTCCTTTAAAATACTAGACTTCACATTAGTTAAAAATGGACAATGAATGCATTGAAAAGCGGCCACACCTTTTGCTCGGCGTGCGTTCACCGCTGTGATTTGGAATTGTGCAGAACGCACTTGTGCTTGTTTTCACCTCTGCTTATCTCCCCCTCTCAGCCCTGTATCTCATGTGCCCCTCCTCTAATTTATCTTCTTTCTGGCTGATTGATTAGTAATGCCTTTTTTTGTTTGTTTGTGACTGAGACTTAATTAGATTTCACAGGTTAGAGGTCTACATACTGAAAGTTCAAGATTATTATTATTATTTTAATTAGATTGTGCCATTAAACCAGGTTATTGTGGGACATTTCGGAGAAGGGAAGGGCAGCGCTGTGGCTCCACCAGCAGTCATTAAGTCTGTGATGGAGTTCTGCACGTGCTCCAGAGGCCTGGATGTGTGCGGTTACAGCCTAACGCCAGAAATGAGAAGTGCTTCAGCGAGCCAAAAACGTGCTGTGTAAATGGACATTTTTAGTGCTATGGATTCACCTGTTGACTCAAAGAGAATTCTGGTCAATAAAATAATATTAAAAATCTCAAAAGGCTCCAAACATATCTGTAGATTACATGCTCTTAAGCACAGTAAGCCTTCAGAGCTTTTGTTTGAGTGCAATTAGAAACGGCCTTCCATCAAACACCACATCCAGAAGGTCTATAATACACTGGGAAAGTGATTTTTCAAAGTTGTAAATAAAACACCATACAAGAAAATGCTATTTCAGTCAATTCACTTTGTTACTTGCCATTTCTTTGTGATTTTTTGTGAAATTTACTAGCAATTTCTGAGCTGAAATTGGTTCTCCGCCAAGTTTTGTTTCAGTGGACCTGAAGAAATGGCATTGCTGTTCATCTCAATCACAGTTTTATTGCTGGAACATGATGTCTGCGTTCATCTTTGCTCAGTTGTGAGCATTTCTGAGTCGAAAATGTCTCTGCAAGATCCAGTTCCAGACCCTTCACTAGCAAAAATCCGGAGCGGTAAGGTCAACGTCAGCTAATAGGGAAAAATAAAAATCCATTTAACTCTATCCTATTTATTTGCATTCCTCAATGACTCATTAAAACCTTTTTGAAATCATGTAGATCTGCAGAGGAAGTTGAAGCTTCTAAAGGCATTTTAAAAGATGAATTAAAAGACAAAGTAGAGTCCAGCTGCTTGGCCACAAAAAAAGAAGTGCCTTATAATGAATAGCCATTATTACGGCACGTAGTATTCGCTAATGAGAGCGATCATGACGGCGCAGTTGTTGTATTGGACACCTGGCAGTTATTGAACAGCAGTCACATTTAAAATGCATTTAGAAGCCTGATTACAACCGTATGAAATAAGGTATAATGGTCCTCGTCAGAATTCAGTGTCTCAAACAGAGAGTTGAAAAAAAGAGTGAATATCGTAAAAGCGATAATAACTTTTGCACCCGTCTGGGGGGTAATAAATAAATACATTCGTGCTTTGCAACTGTGCATCAGCCAGCAACGAGAGAGACTCGGCTGTGTGCGGATTTAATTAGAAAGCAAAGCTTTTTTGACAGTAAATTGATTTTTAATTGTCTTCTTCTGCATTCGCTCCAGGTGGCTCAAGTCTTCTCTATTTGATGTTTTGTGTGCTTTATGTGAAGGTTTTTCCTCCTGCCAAAACACAGTTTATTATGGCACGCTGCAGATTAGCAAGCGGTTCTCCCAAATCAAGCATATTCTACATCTGAGGGACATCCAGTGAGGTTTTAACTGAACTGTCGAAATTCTCTGCGGCAAATGCACTCAGAAACAACGGCAATAGAGGATTTCTTTTAAAAAACATGGTCTGGTCGACATCGCTAATGGGCCCAACAGGAAGGAAATGTAATTTGAAAGGAGCTGATCTATGTATGCCATTGTTGTGGGGTAATGCTGATGTAATTATTATCTGCCGTTGATGGAGGTCGGTAGAGGAAGGATTTGGGACCATGCCACAAATTTGTGCAGGATGCCAGGATGTCGTTCAATTACAGATAGTCGCACAAAATATATATATATGGTGCTTTTTGTGAAGTAAAAAGCTTTGTGTGCTTTAGCCATGACTAGCAAGTCAGAATGGTTGTGATCTGCACTGAATTGGATCAAATGAGGTTACATCAGTAGCATATTACACAAAACAATCCGTATATTGTGCCTTACAAATGATTTTCCAACAGGCTATTTATCATTTACATTAAAAGCAGTTTTAATTAATAGCGTGCATTGAATATTCTCACTGCAACGGCTAAATCAAAAGTGTTCCACAGTAACTCATACCTCAAACGGTGAGATATTGTGACACGGTTATGAAAGTCTTTGATCGGCACACATCAGAATGAGAAAAAAAGGTCCTATAGATTCAGCTTTAAACCAGTTATGAAAGCAAATGATATAAAATGACAGTACGCTAATGTGATCGGGGTGGGGCTGACCTTTTCTGTGCTTAGAGCCACAGCTGCATGGTTTAGACATGCGTAAGGCCTGCCCTTTCTACAGATATTCTAATACTTTATATGCAATCTATGCAAGGTTTCAGAGAGTTCTTATGCAGAAGGGATTCAGGTTTTAAATAGTATTATTTTATCCTGATGCACGCTATAGAATAGCTCTTGATTTAGTTTCATATTCAAAATAATGTAATATAATACATATATATATATATTGCCTAGCTCTATCTAGTACGATTTTCACTCAATTCAAGAACGTAAAGCATTATAATTTACGATAATATAATGGATGAAGTCCAAATTCAAAGAAATATAATCAAGTCCTACATTCATTATATCCAAGGGGTTGGTCTTTATTTGATTAAATAAATGAAATAACTGACAACTAATGAGGAATTATGTGGCAGAATATTTTATATTAATGACTAGAGCGGTCTCATGATAAGTGCTTAAATTTAATATAGTCTGACTGGCATGTACCCAATTAGATGTTTCCTAATAAGTCTCTTCTTAGATATGCCCGATTTTGTCCCATAATACAGTCTCACACAGAAAAGTAGTTGAGTGTTTGCACAGCTATATAGAATTGTAATTGCCACTGTCATATGAAGTCTTAATTATGAGATGTGCCACATTGCAAAGGCATTTAAATTGAGCAACAGTAGCATCTGCTGGTTGGAAAAGGTCATAGCAGGAATTCAGTGCTAGTTGTACAAACCCCAAACTGATATAGCTCATGGTGATGCAAATGGGAATTTAAGTTCTTAAATATATAGGCTTGAGTCACTACAGTGATCAACAATGAATAAAGTATTTATTCTGATATGTTAAACACATTATTATATGCTCTTTATTATTTAAATACATATTTGTGTTATTACTGTATACTGTTTGTATAGAATATACTGTATAGTTTGTACAAATGGTACATTAAATTAAACTAGGTATTTACTGTTATAGCTACATGGCCACATGTGAAATCCACGCAGGAAAATGTTAGTTTACACACGTTTTAGTAATCTTAGGCTACAACAAACTGGACTCCAAAACCCATAATCATATGTTTCATACCCAAAGGGCATTAAGAATTATGCAAAACACACACGTATAAGCCTTTTAAAACTTAATAAAAACACTCATTTGATGGTAATCACTATTATTTCACGGATCAAACCTGAATAACCTTTAAAGGTAAAAACCAACCATAACACCAAGCCAAATACTAAACACACACCTTCACGTGGGCGTCCCGCGGAACTCAACTCGGCCCATTCCTAGGCGCGCGGTTTCCGATTCTGCGCAGTTGAGCCTGATCCGCCTCGGCTGAGCTTTTGAGGGTTGTGCGGAAAAACCGATGAAGTCCAGAAAACTTGTAACAAAGTAGCGATTTGAGCAACGATGAGTGGATCTGTTGTCGAGAACACCGTGTCATCGGGCAATGCTTCGGTCGCAATTCCGACAGACATCAGCGGGCAAATATTAGATCTAGACGAAGACGATGACTTGGAAGTTTTCAGTAAGGTAATCTATAATCAACTGGTTTCGACTGAGATCGACCGCAGGCTGTTCGATCCGTAGCGTGATATAGACGCATTACCAGAGTTGATATCTTTTGATTCTACATAATCAATGGCGTAGAAATCTCAACTTCTCACTAAAATCTTGGTGTTTTGCTGTGATCTGAAGTTCCAAAGGTCAGCGATCAGGCGCTGTCATGCCATGTTTTTTAACTTCCGAGTTTTACTTTTACTGTTGTAACGTTACTTTCTGTAGACTATTTAGACTGTAGACTCGTTTGATGCAAGAAAATTAGTTTTAATAGTCAGAAACTCGTCGAACAGCTCTGTACAGATGCAGCCTGTGCAAACACCCGTTATTTGAGTTTATCTGCCTGTTATGAATCTGCCTGACTGTCTGTCTATCTGGTTGTCTGTCTGTCAGTCAGTCCTCCTGTCTGTCGACAGTACTGTAGTGCACTAGCAGGCAGTCCATTCCCAGCAAGAAGTTACAATACCATAACAATGTCTGGCAAATGTTAGAATACGTAGCAACAGCTAGTAACAGTTAAAACACCATAACAGCTGGCGACAACAACCTAGAAACCAGACAGAACACCCTAACAATTCCCAGTAAGCTATTAGAACACCATAACAACAGTTAGAACACTAACAACACCTAGCAACCAGCCAGAATACCCTTGGAACTAGGCATAACACCCTTACAATGTATGGCAACAGCTAGAACACCTTAACAACAGTTTGAACACCCTTACAATTCCTAGCAAGTGGTTAGAACACCATAGCAACACCCAAAAAGTGTGTAGAACACTATAGAAATACCTTAAAAGAGTTAAAATACCCTATCAACTAAACAGAACACCCTAACGATTCTCAGCAAGTAGTTAGAACACCCTAGCAACACCTAAACAATTAAAACACCCTACCAACTAAGCACAACACCCTAAAAGTTAGAACACCTTAGCAATGCCTAGCAACAGTTACACCATAACAACTTGGCAGAACACCCTAGCAATACATAGCAACAGTTAGAACACCCTAGCAATGCCTAGCAACAGTTGCAATGCCCGGAAACAGTTAGAACTCCCTAGCAACTGGACAGAACACCCTAGCAATACCTAGCAACAGTTAGAACACCATAGCAACTGGGCAGAACACCCTAGCAATACATAGCAACAGTTAGAACACCCTAGCAATGCCTAGCAACAGTTAGAACACCCTAGCAATGCCCGGCAACAGTTAGAACTCCATAGCAACTGGGCAGAACACCCTAGCAATACCTAGCAACAGGTATAACACCATAGCAACCGGGCAGAACACCCTAACAGTTCTCAGCAGTTAAAATGCCCTAGCTACCACTCAGATGCAATCTCTAAACTGTTTCAAACTGCAGATAAAAATGTATCAGTCTGACATCAAAGTAATTCTTCTTGACAAACTTGAATTTGTAGTTTGAGTGTTTATAATTCTCTTTAACTGTTGGGTTGACGTTGTAGTCAGTATCAGTGAATGGTCATGAATGGAAGTGCTGTGTTTGTTGGGTAAAGCAGCAGCACAGTTTATGCTGACTACAGGCCAGTTTGTTATGACAGGAAACAGACGCTCGGGCTTCTTTCCCAGCAGCTGCGGCTAAACGAACGGGATTTGCATGCGTCAGTGTTTGGACCAGTAAAAGATAGCAAGACAGTAGGACAATCAGATGTTTGTCTCTCACTGTGATCAAAACAAACACAAACACAGCTCTCAAATCAAGTTCATGGCAATATTACGGCCAGTTATAATGACGTACGCTGTTATGGCATGAGACTGGGGTTATGTGGCTTAGTAACAATAGCATAACCGTTTATATATATTTTTTGGCGAGGGTCAGTAAATAAATTATGAAAGTTTAAAATAAGTACTTTTTTAGGTACATATTAGTCTTAATATAAATATTATCAAAAGAGCCTTTAAGGAACATAACTTACTTGGTTTTAAGCTCAAGAAGCATATAGTTTTTTTTAGGATCAAATCATGTTTACAGCACTTCTCACTTTCAAAACAATGTTGTTCTTTTGAACTTCCTATTTTTTTTTTAAATCCTGGTTTTCACAAAAATAACAAGTAGCACACCTGTTCTCAACATTGATATTAATATAAATATTTATTGTGTGTCAAATCAGCATATTAGAATGATTTCTGAAAAATCATGTGTCACTGAAGACTGGAGTAATGATGCTGAAAATTCAGCTTTGATCACTGAAATAAATTACATTAAAATATAGTCAAATATAAAACAATTATTTTAAATTAGAATAAAATTGCACAATATTATAGTTTTAATCTATTTTGTATTAAATAAATGCAGAGTTGGTGAGCATAAAGCACTTATTTAAAAATCTTATGACCACAATTCAAGTTATTTATATATTTTTTGTTGCTTTTTAATTGATTTATTTGTGATTCTCCAAGGTATTTTAAAGAACATCAGGGTATTATTATTTTTATGAGCATTGTACCATACCAGATTGAATTTTGTTGCAAGCCAATCCATGTTAAGTTGGTTGAAAACACATAAAGTGCCCGTGTTGTTTGCTTGATGTCTAAACACGGTGTTGCTGGTCCCTCACGTGTCCTGATGCACGTTTTGTTTTTTGTGTAGAATACGACTCTAACAGAAGGCAGCTCTTTCAACGCCTCCATGCAGACCTCCCCTGCTTCAATGATCAACCAGTACAAGTTTGAGGAAGACGCTGACACTATAGATATTTTTGTCACAGTCGATAACCCAGAGAGTCACGTAACAGCTATTGAGACATACATAACCTATCGGGTTGTGACCAAGGTACTGATCGGAGCACAAACTCACTAAGTCAGGTTCTGTGAATAATTCTCTCATCTTGTCCATCGTTCTCCCTCACGTCAGACCACACGGAGCGAGTTCGACTCGAGTGAGTTTGAGGTGCGAAGACGATACCAGGACTTCCTGTGGTTAAAGGGACGTCTGGAAGAAGCTCATCCCACGCTTATTGTTCATGTAGGTGAAGTGTGCGAGTCTCCTGCTTGTCAAACCTTCTGGAGAATGAACACATTATGGAAGTTTATGGGACAAGGAGAGTCGAAATATAAATTTTTCAAGTTGTTTTACTTTAAACTAATACCATAATTTGATATCATTTCACATCCTGTCAAAATAATTATATAGGTCTGGTCCATTTGAAAATGTCTTTGGTTGTGGTGTGCTAAAACTCTCATAACACATTGATTTGGTTGCGTCCCATCAGCCACTGCCTGAGAAGTTTGTGATGAAAGGAATGGTGGAGAGGTTTAATGAAGATTTCATCGAGACGAGGAGGAGGGCGCTACACAGGTTTTTGAACAAAATAGCAGAACATCCCATTTTCTCCAGCAGGGAGGATTTTAAGATCTTTCTCACAGCAGCATCTGGGGTAAGATTGATTTATTAGATTTAGTTATCTATTTATATATTTTATACATTACATACTTAGTAGTCTGCTATTTATTAATGCATTTATATATATTTTTTGTATTATCATTACTATTATTATGTCTAGTTAATATAGTTCATTTATAACCTAGTTAATGTGGTTCTAGTCATTTGTAATACTTAAACGTAACTCATTCCAAACCATATCTAGAAACCAAAATATCATACAAACTAAGAGCTTTTTTGACCTGGACTGGAAAGTGATCACCCAGCAACCACCCAGAACATCCTAGCAACCATGTAGTGCTATATTAGAATTACCATTTTTTGTTGTTGTGTTGATGTTCCACTGGAAGGTTTTACTTGTCTGCCAGAGACATCCTAATAAAGACATTAAAACCTGTCTGTGCACACACACACACACACACACACACAGTCCCACATTACCCTGATAACCACTGACCTTCTGTGTGTTCACTATATGTGATCTCAGTTTTGCTTTATAAGAGGATTATGTTAAATGCACGCAGATAATGTGACAGTTTCTGTGTTTAGCCCCGGCTGAGTGACCTCTAAGATAAGTACTTTATAAAGAGCTCCTCACTTCCCTTCAGTCATAATAAAGGAAGTTTTGCTGTTATGGATATTTGACGCTTCGAAGGCTGCTGTGATAAACGCTTACAGTTTTATCAGCTATTTGCACTTGTGTTGTCATTGCCGGCCGACCATGAAAATATGCAGACATTTTCAGCCATTAGAGGCTTTTGCTGAAAGAAACGTAGTGGAGATGAGAATTATTTAGCTGTAGTCTCTTTTCAGTAACATCATGCACCATTCCTATGATCCTCTGCAGGAGTTCACCTCTCATAAAAAACAAGGTCCTGGGTTTCTGAGCCGGATGGGGGATACGGTCAAAGCCGTCGCTGCTGCGGTCAGAGGGGTCAGAAACCGACCTGAGGAGTTCACCGAGATGCAGGAGTACGTGGAGGCCTTCAGTCAGAAGATCAGCTCTGTTGATAAAGTTACCCAAAGGATCGTCAAAGAGCAGAGAGGTTGGACTTTTTGTCTCATTCACACATTCTCAGTGAATTCTCATCTCTAATTGGTTGACACTCAAAGGAAATGTATTTGTATGGACTATAGTTATGGATATGCTGCATAAACCAGCTGCTGTTGTTGTCACAGAGTACCTGGAGGAGCTGAAGGAGTGGGCCGACATACGAACTGTGGTCACAATCAGAGGAGGAGCTGGGCGAGTCCCTGAAGAACGTGGCAGGCAGTGTGGACAGATGCTGCAAGGAGACAGAGGAGCAGGTCAAGCATCTCAATGATAACCTGATTCCGGTCCTTCATGAGTACGTCCTCTGTGCCGACACACTCAAGGTAGAGTGACCAGATGCTTCTGCTTTGTCTTTCTTAAAGGGATAGTTCACCCTACATTTCAAATTCAGTCATCATTTGTTCACCTTTATATCATTCCAAACCTGTATGACTTTCTTTCATTGGCAGAACACAAAAAGATGATATAAAAAAAAAATCCAAATAAATGAATACTGTTATTCAGTAAGGATGCATTAAATTGATCAAGAGTGATGGTAGAGACATTTATAATGTTACAAAATATTTTTATTTCAAATACAGGAGTTTATTTTGAACTTTCTGTTCGTCCAAGAATCATAAGAAAAAAATAATCAAGTTTTAACAAAAAATATTAAGCAGCACGGCTGTTTTCAATGTTGATAATACTAAGATGTTTCTTGTGCAGCAGTTCAGCATATTAGAATAATTTCTGAAGGGTCATGTAATACTGAAGACTGGACTAAAATTCAGCTTTGCATCACAGGAACAAATTATGTTTTAATATATTCAAATAGAACACTGTTATTTTGAATTGTAATAATTTATCACAAAATGTGTTTTACTGTATTTTTGTATCCAATAAATGCAACCTTGGTGAGTATAAGAGACTAAAATTTTTTTAAAAAAAATCGGTCAAAAATCATATTTTCAAAAAAAAAAAAAAAATTGAAAATAAAAAGGGGTTCAGAATGACATGAGGGTAAATGCAAATAATTGTCCTTTTTAAGTGAACTATCCCTTTAAGTGTAGAATGTTATTCATTTGTTTTGGTTAAATAAAATGTTCTGTTCTATTTTGTTCAAGGCAAATGACCTGCTCGTATTAAAATCATGTTTGAGTTGATATGATGTTTACTGCATTTCATCCCGTCTGATATAAACCTTGAAGCAAAGCTATGATCAATACAGCCAGCATTCTGTTTTATCTGAGGCTTATTACATATTTCATTACAATATATTGATCACAATTTTCATACTTCATGAGTATCGATCATGGGTTTTCAGGCGGTACTAAAGAGGCGAGACAACATCCAGGCAGATTTCGAAGCGAAGACTGAAGCTCTTGCTATGAAGAAGACAGACAGAGACACGGTAGGTCTATTATTGACTCTTTCAGTTCTCCACGTAATCCATCCAGTGCTCCTTTGAAAATTCATGGAGATTATTTTTAATAAAACCCAGCTCTAGCTGTCGTCCTGGCTTTCATTAGACAGCAGCGCTGCTGTAAAAGGAATTTGGAGAGATTACACGACTATCGCTGTAGATGTACTTTAAAGCCAGACCGCTCTTGAAGTGGGACGTTTCAAATATTACTCATATTGCCCAAACTAATATTGCCATATTTAAGTCTCTTTGGCTGTTTGAGTTTATTTTTGTCAATTCCATCAAATATCAGGGGCAGGATGCTTGAACGCTCTGAAAGGGCATTAATGGTCCACAGAAGCTTAGCAGCATCTCGGCTCTCTTGTCAATTTAATTATGTGCTTTGATTGAAGCGGTCCCTGCTGACTTACGCTGCTTACTACAAAAGGCCATTTCCAAAATGAGAAGGTATCCCCAATGGCAAGATTTTTCTTTTTGACCAATGAACTATATGCTCCAGACCAGATTCACTCCAGATTCACTCTCCCAGTGTGTAGAAGAAACAATAAGCCCTATAATTAATTTGAATATGGTCCTTCCTAATATGGACCCCCTTCCTAAAATAGACACACATTTATTTAAATGTATGATTACATTTATTCTGTGGGAAAAAGTAAAAATCTTAAAAGTGTGTTTACAATATTATGTGGAAAATATTATCTTATACATTTTTAATTTTATGTATATATATTTCTGTTTATTTTCTGCTCATCGTTAAAATGATTTTAAATGTGTAAATCTGTGGAGAAATTTAAACTTGACTTTAACTTTTTAATTATTATTATTAATATTATTTATATTTTACACTTTTTAAATAAATGTTAGATGATATTTATTATTGCAGTAAAGTGAAAAGTTAAACTAAATATCGACCATCAGCAGCATTTAACATTTTGCTACAAAAGCACCAATAAAAAGCTTTGTGAATTGTTTTTTCAGTTCATTTACACAAAAGAAGCGATTTACTCAAATGTCATTCTAGGTGAGGGTGTCTGTTTATTGCTTCTGTTTGCTGGAGTGTAAAGCTACTTGTGCTATGTAATGTTACAAAAACATGTAGTTGATGGTTTGCAGGGATTTAACCAATACCCCAATAAAACCACACCATTTCTGAAACACAAATGTAGCATTTCTGAAATTTCATGGTGTGACGTTATTCCCATAGTAAACGGGTTTTGTGACTTCAAGTACAAACGTGTTCATATTCATGTGTCCATTGAAGGAATCTAAGGTGCTGAGTTTAGCATGGGACAGCTTGGTGGGACGATCCCCTGAGGAGGTCAAACAGCAGAAACAGCAGAAACTTAAGGGCGAGATGAAGGAGGTAACATTCCCCCTTAGCGCTTGGGCTTGGCCTGACTAGCTTCTTCTGGCTTCATCTACTCATGGGTTCATTTGACATGATACAGGGTTTTTCTGAGGTGACCACACCTTGATATGAGGGTGTTGTCGCCTTGTCTTTGTTTCACATTTTTGCTTAGTTTAGGCCAGCATGTGGCTTTACGTTTGAATGCTGTGGTGTGTGATGTCATATCTACGCTTCCTAAAACGCAGTCTAACATGCTGTGGCTAATTGGAGTGGATAACCGCCTAATATTTCACTCTGCTGAGCATGTTGGAATAGTAGTCTTTTACTTATGGAATCAAGGTGTGGTGCATGTGACCTTTTTCAGACTTGTCCTCCACTTTGTGCTACAGACATGAATGAAACCTTAAATCATGTGGCTTGTTGAGGAGAGGTGTGTTATTACTTTCGTGGAGATCAGGGCCACTTGCAACATCCATCAGGCTGAGCAAACCCTCAATTTAATTTTATGGGTTTTGTGTTGAGGGATTATTATAATATATATATATATGTATTTTTTTCAATTTAGTTTTCCTATCATTGTTTTAGCAGCCCCCTGTTTTTTATAATAATTGTAATATTTTAGGGCTGCCAAAGTTAATGCATTCTTGTTAATACATTTTTGATTGATTGATTGATTGATTGGAAGTTTACCCCATCATTGTTTTTTACATTTTAGTATTTTAGGGCCGCCAGAGTTAATGAGATAACTTGTAATTGTATTTAGTTTATTGTTATTAGTCATTGTAACTTTTTTTCTAAGTTTTTCCTTTATTTAAATTTTCTTAATTTGTTGTACTGCCAAGATTAATGTTGACCTATTTATTTATAAAATTAAAAAATCAGTTTACCTCATTTTTACATTTGTATTTTTTATTGACAGTTTTTCTTATTGTAGCATTTCAGGGCTGCCAACGTTGACTTTTAATTTGTTTAAATTTGTGTTAGTTTTTAATATTTATTTGAGCTACCAAAAATACTTTAATTTGAACTAAAATATTTCAGTTTTAGGTTTTCATTTTAGTTTTCACTACCAGGTTGGTTTGTTATAATATCATAGAGACTATATTGGGCTCTTTTGACTTGTTCAAAAATGATCCACATAGCAACACCCTGGCAACCACTCAGAACTGTAAAGGAGAGTTTTGCTTGGACAAGCAATGTAAAAATCTCATTGTTTCTGCTTCTGTCATAATGTTTGCTAGCAGATTATGTGAGTTTTTAGCAGTTAGCACAAATACTTCAGACAAATTGAGCTGTGATTCCTAGACATTTGTTACGGGTTCGAACCCGGTCTGCATCACTTTCTCATCCTGCTGCTCTCTCTTTTCCACATCATTTCCTGTCATATCTTTCACTCTAAATTAATGAGAAAAAACTGAAGGATGCTGCCATGTGCTTTCTGTCCAGTAGAGGGCATTAAAGGTCACTATAAACAAGTGGAATATCATCATCCCTTTTATGGAAAACTCTCTCCAATAGGTTTAAATAAATGAGACACTTACTTCAGTGGTGTCGACTCAAGTATGTGTGAATATGTGACTCAAGTTTGCTCAAGATGATTCATTCATTTCTTTAAGAGTGGATGTTGGAGTCAATTTGTTTGGCTTTGTGTATAAATGTGTGTGTTTGGGTGACAGCAACATCAGATCAGCAGAACTAATGATCTGGCCTGCTTGTCAGAAGCGAGACGCAGCTGTAGACAACGTCTCGTCCCTAGAGCAATGCATCCACTCACCAAACACAACTGCTGTTCCACAAGACCGCCTCACATCTGATTCACACGAGCACACGCTACAATGGAAATGAGATGGAGCGCTAACAGACAGCTACCTCTGACCTTCATTAGCTTACCTGTCAATAAGCAGCTCGTTCTCTCTTTCTTAAATTGTCCTCTCATTCTTGGCCCACTGATCTGACATGCCACCGTTCCCACAGGCCTGTCATTTCTCACATCACTGGGCATGTTTACTGTTCATCTCGCTCTGTTTAGACACTGATACTGCTGAGTGTCATCTGGATGTGCTTTCACCCCTAGAGAGCTTGTGCACTAAATAGAGTATGATAGAGTTGTTAACAGCCACCTTGTGAGCCAATCACAGGCTGCGCAGTGACAGGAAAGCTGTTGAGCATTGTGCAAAGATACACAATAAACACAATGTGGCCGAAAGTTTGTCAACACCCCTGGAATAATTAGAAGGATTTGCTACTATTCGGCTGCAAAATCTACTTTGAGTTTTAATTGCATTTATTGGATCACAACTGTAAAAACAGTAATATTGTATAATAATATTGCAATTATTGCAAAACTGAATTTTCAGCAGCATTACTGTCTTCAGAACTCACTATAATATGCTGATTTGGTGCTTAAGAAATATGTATTATTATAAATATTCAAAACAGTGAAAATTCTTTGTTGATTAGAAAGTTAAAAAACTATATTTATCTAAAATAGAAGTCTTTTCTAACATTATAATGTTTTATTTTACTGTTAATTTTGATCAATTGAATGCTTTTTGCTGAAGGAAAGTTCTAATATCTTTGAAAAAAAGTCTTACAGACCTCAAGGTTTTGAAAAGTAGCATAGGCAGTACAGAGGAAGATCAGAAAATTTGGGGGCAGTGTAAATATGAACAACTGACAATTATGATTATCTGGTTTGAAAGCTGTCAGATACACTTAACATCATTGTTTAAACAACTTCAGTTAGACTTCGAGACAACGTGCAGGGAGCCAAGAAATACATTTACTTAATTACAGTGACATGCTGTAAGTCATCTAGTTGATATCAGAATATCGAATTCATTCCTGCATGCTCAGCAGGATTTTACATGAGTTATACTCCTCCGTAATTAAAGTTTTTACTACACTCTTAAAATGGCTGTTCGTCAGCAGTCTGATGGCAGAAGAGCTGCTCTGATAATATTGGTGGTGACATCGTGGTTTTTTGACTTGTCTATTCAGAGCTACATGACTTGTCATCTCTATGAGTCACAGTTCAGGATTAGGGATCCGCAAAACTACATATTTTCAAAATTGGTTAGTCAGTAGGTCATCTGAAGGATTAGTTGACGAGTCTGTCTTAAGGAAATACTATAGAATTAGGCAGGTTTAGGGTTGAGAGTGAGACAACAGACCCAATTATATTGGTTCTTAGCAATATATGTTAAATGCTGCACTTTCAATAGAATAAATAACAGATTTTCAACAAATAAATAGACTAAATAAAAACAACCTTTTATTGCATGTTAAAAACAGGTTTGCTGCTGAATATTTTTGTGGAAACCATTATATTTTATCTTGATTCTTTGAATAGAAAGTTCAAAAGAACAGCATAAATCAGCTCACAGCACGGCGGTTCACTTGCTCGTATCATCCAATTGTGGTTGCATCTCTCTAGTAGTGTTACTGGACCTTTGTGCTGAATGTGGCTCTACCGACCACAGTAATCTTTTGGGTAGGTTTGAAAATTATGTTGGTCATTAGGTGAATTGCAGTGGCATGTTTTAAATCATGCTTATCTGAACGTTATCACTGAAGATGTGTCATTTTGATCAAAAGTTCAGTATGTAGTACTGCAAGGCTCAGTACTAGGACCATTGCTTTTCATCCTGTACATGCTACCCTTTGGAAATATCATTAAGAAACCTGAAAGTAGTTACACTGACAGTAGTCTCTCTGTATTCCTTTGAAGCCTGATGAAACATAACAATTCACAAAACTAACAGAATGCATAGTTAATATAAACATTTTAATGACTCACTTTCTACTAAATTCAGAAAAAACTGTCTGACTCCTGACTGCGTTTTTCCATATTGACATAGTAACATCTTTTATCTGAATACTTGTCTACTTGTGAATGGCCTTCAATAGAGAAAGAAGCTGATTGGTTCACTGATGGTCTAGTTATGACATCTACCAGCAGAGTCTAACAGGGCCATGCTAACCAACCAATCCTTGTGTGTTCAGATGAGAGATGATCTGGATAAGGCAGAGGACCGGCTGGAGTGGGCAAATAATGCACTCAAAGGCGACTGGACTCGCTGGCAAAAGGTCATGAGAACTGACCTACGATCAGCCTTCGTCGACACAGCGGAGAGGAACGTCAGCTACTATGAAAAGGTGAGATGTTTGCTTAGTCCAAAATATTTGTTTCTGATTAATATTCACTTTTTTGGTGTCTTTTTATACATTTGTTGTTGCCATTTTATAAAATCAATAAGCCGCTTGAGGTCGGTTACTGCTCTAAATTTGATCAAGCTTTAAAATAGTGATGTAATTGAGAAATTTTAGTCATGAGAGATAAACATTCACAGCTACGTACAGTATGAGGTGGTAAAAAACAACTCCCGTTGAAGACTTGGACAAACTGCCAACAGATTTTAGAGGGATGCATGTGGCCATCTGCCTGCATTCATTTGCACAGCCGCCCTGGATATGTGCCAGCAGAGGGTGGTAGTATCTCATTTTTATCCCTGCTTACAAGTAATTGCACTCCAAGTCTATAAATGTTGACATTGCTCGCTAGATTGGATGCGTATAAGCCGGTACACTGCTTAATTTATCTATTTTAAAGCTCTCTTCCTTTGCTTTTCTGTCTTAAACTGTAAATTACGACCTCAAAGTTGAAGGTCTTTTACAATAGCACAAGATAAGATGAGAAGCAAAGGAAGAAGAGTTAAACTTTCAAAGTTTTAGAGATGCTGTGATCTTGGTTACCTGCTGTGCCCTTAAGAGGCTCTAGAGAACAACCTGTTGTTGGACAGAAACAGATGAATGAGTTTATAGTGATAATGAATATGACAAACTCTCTGTTTGGTCTCTAGAGAGGTTGAGGAGACAACCAATGGGAAGTTTCAGATGTAAAAATAAGCCTTGCTGTAGGCGAGCTGTCACTCACACCAGTGTTGGAGAAGCTACTTTAAATGAGTAGTTTGGCAAGCTGCAGTTTTAAAGTAGTTTTGACTACAGACAGAAACTGTCTAAACCAAGACAAGAACAAGCAGTCAAAATAGAAGTTTGTAAAAGAAGAAAAATGAATTAACATTCACTATAATATGAAGAAAAGCTAAAAACAAATACAGAAAAAAATATTGCAGTTTTTGTAATATAAAGTCTGATTTAGTAAATTATTCTTTCAGGCTCTTTTTATTTTGTAATGTGACATTTAGGGGCAGATTAATCTGAAACAATATAGAAAAATAAACCAAAGTGCTTAATGCTGCCACTGTTTTTAAAGTTAAAGAGACACCACATATGAAATTGTCTCATTAACACTGTAAAAATAAATCATTTTAAAAAGGTTATCGGAGTATGTTTTACAATAAAATAATATTTCAGTTTAATTTCCTTTTTTGAAATTCAATATCAATTTCTGAATGAAAATTGCTTCTACAATGATTTATTTTTCCAGTGTACATGATACAAATGGCCTAAAATAAAGCTTCAATATATAAACAAATTATATGCCATAAACTGCCTAAATTATGGTTAATCCAGCAACTAGTTGTTCTAGTAAATCCAGTATATGCTGCTGAATCATAACTGCCTTTGGGACATTAGAATAATGGACTGTTAATTTCAGCAGCGCCAAATTTATTATTTTACTGTGCACAAGTACAGCAGTATGTGTGTTGTTGTGTGTTTCACAAATAAAACTTAAACTTTGATGGCATTATTTTGAGCATGGTGCAGTTTCTGATAAAATATGGGCCATATAAAATATGTGCTGCAAATTTGTGATATAAAGCTATTGAGGTATCATTAAAACTAAACTGAAATTGAAAACTAAAAAGCAAGAAATATAAATAAATACTGCATGTTCACAGTGCCCTGCAGCAGCCTGTGTGTTATTATGTAACCTTCAGGCAAAGAGGCATTTTTATTTCACGTGGAAGGAAGAGTCTGACAGCATCAAACACTGACCTAAAAGAGAATAAGGTGTGAGGAAAAAACAGAGTAGGTGGAGGAGTGAGAAATTGTTTGTGTAAAAGAACTTCACCAACCTTGGTCTTTGGGGATATCTATTAATATGAGAAGATCCAGGCTAGAAAAGGTGGTCAAAACACAGGTGTGGAAGTGGTTAGTATTGCATAGAAGATGGTCGTATTTTGGGGTTTCTTACACTCTCTGGAAGTCAAATGCTGTTGTATAGGTCTCCATTATGTGGTGATATTTGTGATCGACTAATGCGCTGGCTCAAAATTTGACAATTTTAAAGGGATACTGCACCCAAAAAAGAAAATTCTGTCATTAAGTACTATTAAATAAATCAAAAATGTCTCTGCGCTCAAAGAATGCTGTTGTAGCTTTAGAAAATTAAGGTTGAACCACTGAAGTCCCATGGACTATTTTAACGATGTCCTTACTACCTTTCTGGGCCTTTAACGTGGAAGTTGCGTTGTTGTCTATGCAGCATCGGAAAACTCTCAGATTTCATGAAAAATATCTTAATTTGTGTTCTGAAGATGAACAAAGGTTTTATGGGTTTGGAACGACATGAGGGTGAGTAATTAATGACAAATGTAATTTTTGGGTGAACTGTCCCTTTAAGATCTTTTTTTTTTTTTACAAATATTCACACTATCCTTAAGTTCCTCAATACTTGGTATGTATAAGTAAATGGGACTAGATTGGTTGGGTGGCAACATTATACCATTTTGCATTCAAGAGGAATAGTTACAGGTAACATAGTCTAAATAAAATATTGTTTGCATAAACTGATTAATTAATTAAACTGTTAATTGTAAACAGCGTTTTCCTTTAAAGCATGAAGTGTGACTTTTACAAACCAAAAAATGAATAACTTGTGGAGCTCGAGCTCATTGTTATGCAGCTAATATAATTTGTTGTGAGAAAGATGAAAGTTGTGTGTGTGTGTGTGTGTGTGTGGGGGTATTGGTGGGGTGTATTGGTCCCAGATTTATACCCAGCTGAGGTAATCTTCTCACCACAAATGGGAAAATTACCAACAAGTCGTTCTCCACTGAGATGAGAAAAATGCATTTCCCACCTCAGATTTTGACCTTTTCATTTTTCAGCTAGAAGGGTCATCCAGTGTACTTTAAAGGGATAGTTCACCCAAAACGTTCAAATAATTATCAGAATTTGCTGGTAAATTCTGCCATTATTTGTTCCGAACTTGTATAACCTTTTCTTCTATGGAACACAAAATAATTATTAATTTATCATTTTTACTTTTATTAAATTACAATATTATGTTATATTTTATTATAATATTTAATTTTATTTAATTTATAAAATAATACAATAATTTATTTTCTATTTATACATTTAATATAATTTCTATAGCTTCCAGGTCTAAACAACACAGTGCTCTACTGTATAATATTAATTATTATAAATTTTCACATCTTGGTTTTTAACCTATCATAAAGACAGTTGCATTTGCCCTCCTGTCCACATCATTAAGCTGTAGCAGTGCAAGCTCTAATATAAGGAACAGTGAAACCCTGCGTACTGGTGTGGGTGGATGTTCAACATTTGCATGCCGCTTAATACAAAAAAAACTCTGCAGCCATGTACTGCAACATGGCAACTTCAGAGAATTGCCATGGAGATACCATAGCAACAAGGCTGTAGCCGAAACGATAGCAAAGATGAGGAAGCTGTCATTAAACATAAAAATTCAGCCAGCACGGAGCCCTCAAACACAGACCGCAGAAATATTCCTCTTGTTACAACAGCTGATGCAACGGATGTTTAAAAATTCACATCTCAAGCCCTTCGATCGCATCTCTGTCCTCCTGCAGCTGAAACAGAATGTCTGATCTGCACAGCTACGTCTCAGGCGTGTCTGTGTTGATGATTGTTAATATTCATGCATCGCTGACTGATGAGCGCCACATTTGGCTGAGAGCGGTTAGACAGGCAACAGAGCTAATGATGCTCCTGGTAACACAAGGCCATTACAGACTCCATCTATCAATCAGTAAGTGTGTGTCAGACAGGGACGTGTTGCAAACCAAGCCCGTAGACTCTCTAGACTGCTGAAATTGGTACTGACGGTGTTCAAGCCTTGTCACCCAGTCAGTGATCTGGAATGGTCACGTGGGTTTGCACTGTGCCTTTCTGCTTTATTATCGTGTTATTGTGTCCTCATGTGCACTGCATTGCAAATACAGCTTTTGTTGTGGATTCTGAGGCTTGAAGAACATGTTCTTAAAAGTTAGTTGTGTTCAACTTTTCTTTATTCAGCTTCTTTTTTTTCATTCATTTCCACATTTACCGTTTTCTCAGCTTGAAGTAATTTTCTCACGGCAAATGGGAAAATTGCTGAGATGAGAATAATGCATTTTCCATCCTTGAATGGAACAGATTCGTTTTCATTTTTCTTGTCCTCGTTGTGCTAGAAGGGTCAATCAATGTACTTTAAAGAGGAACTCACCCAAAAATGTGAATTCTGTCATTTACTCACCCTAATGTCATTCCAAACCTTTGACATTTTTCTGTTTTTGTTTGTTTATTTATTGAACATTGGTGTCTGTTTTTATTTCAAATTTAAATGTCATAATTGTACATTAATGTAATAATACATTTTCTTAATTGTAATAATTATATATATTTCATTTAAATATAAATGTAATGTATTCATTCTTTGCATATGCTTTCGTTCCAATCCTGCATTTATATGCATGAAAGTGAATGGCACAATGAGACTGATGATACACGGGGCCCACGACTGTTCTAAAGTATCCAGATAGAAATGTGTTACCCATTTTCAGTGGAAATGTGCCCAAGCAACATTGCTCAAAAAGTTGCCCTCATCAGCCTAAAGTCCTGAGCAACTGCTGCCACTTAATCAATATCTTGAACTTGACACAGATCGACTGTGGGCGGTTTCCCTAAACTCCACTGTTTGCTACTGAGACAAATATAGCCGTGTCCTAGTGTGATTTGGAGGGCGACTGTGGTCCAGCGGCCTCACACACGGCCTGTCCAAAGTCGTTTACCGAGGTCACGTCACGTCTGAATCCTGTGTGATGGATGGAGACAGTCGGTCAGCTCCAGCCAACGCTCCTCCAGAGATTCTGCTATGAAACATCCGAGCGCTTTGGGCCGAGGGTGTTGAGGTGTTTAGGGGCCTGGGCGGCGACTGACGAGTCCCAGCGAGGACATTTATCAAGGGCTTAGAATCTTGACACCTAAATGGCACTCGGGATGAGGAGCGGCCGCAGCTTGTGAATGAAATTGGAAACCAAATGGCAGCCACTTGTCAGGCCTTACGCTTAACGCTGATTAAACGTCTACATATTTCACTGCAGTCAAGACTTTTTACTGATGTGAGAATGTACACATAAATCAATAAAGGGTTCAATTAAGTATCAATCAAAGGTGTATTTGGATAGTGTTGCACTCACATTTGCTTTGGAAAAAATAAAAATCTAGTGATGATTATTAACAACTTAATAATTTAATATATAAATATATTTTATTAAATAGAAACATAATTCATATAATCAGTTATATATATACATTCATATTATAATTTATATAATATAATTTATATAATAATTATCCTATTTATATTTAATGTATAATTATTTATAATATTTGTGTATTAATATATTTTAATAAATCTACTATATTTTAATTATTTATAATACTTGCATATTAACATTTTAATTATTGACCGTTGGTGTGTTATTTATTGAATATTGGCATCTGTTCTGATTAATTTGTAATATTTATATACTATTATAATGTATATTTTCCTAATTATAGTCATTATTAGTATATTTACTATTTTGTAGTATATTAATACAGACAATTATTTATATATATATTTATTTATTATTAGATGATGTATTTTAAAATGAGTATATATTGTATAATGGATATATTTAGAATGATGTAATTGTATTATTTGTATTATTATTTCTTACATTGCTTGTGTATATGTTCTCTTGCAGTGTTTGGCTGTATGGGAGACGTTCTTGCATTCTCAAAGTACAGACGCTGAAGGAAACGGAAAGGTTGACTTTTCCTAATCTCTCAGGGTGCTTTTATCTGAACGGGACCACCAAAGACTCTTTTATTCCTGCAGAAGCCAATAAGATTCATATTTCAAAACTGAGGCACCAAAGAGAGGGACAAACTCCCAGCTTTCACCAACTCACCCAGAGAGATCGAAATGAAAGGAGAATCTTCTCTGTCATCACTACGATTGGCCCATGTTTGAGTTTTTGATAATGGGGAAAATGATATTGCCAAAAAAGTTTATACTGAGAACTATTTTTCATTTTTGTTTATATCAATTCAACACATGCATTTATAAATTGCAATTCCTGGAAAATGAAGATGCACACATGATGGCTTTATAGCATCATCTGACCTTTCTAGGGAGTGTTTTATTCTTATAATGTTTGCTATTCATATGTCCTGCCCATTTGCCGATCAATGCAAATGCTGTTTACCTCTTACCAGAGCTGCCTTTCTGCAAAAACCATTCGATTAGTGTATAAATAAATATAAATGCATTTCTTGCATGGGACCGAATTCATCATTGTGCTACTCCATTCAGGTTACTGCATCTTTATGCAAAAATCATATATTGAAGAAGATGCTGACATTCCAGATTTGTTTACATATTATTGAAATGCATAAATCAAAATAACTTACTCGTTGCCTTTAAATATGAAACGAGTGTATTCTTTTAGATACTTCCATATGATTTCGAATGCGGTGCACTAATATCAGAAAGTGTAATAAATTGCAACCTGATTTAAAACTATGCTTTTACAGATCAGTAGTGAATTTAATGTCTTGGGTTTATCTATGCATTCTTGGAATAGCTGTAAAGAAAATTATTGAAAAGATGATTTAAAGAAGTCTTGTGGTGTGTTTTATTCTCTCTCAAGGGAACATAAGCTAAGAGTTCGGTATGTTGGATCTTAAACTGGGTTACCATCACAGCTTGTGATCAAACATTAAAGAGCTCTTTAAATCTGTGCCATACGATTATTGCTTGCTTTATTAGAGGAGTTAATTAAATACAAAATATATACTGTAAGGTTGCACTTTAGGGTTAATTCTGGTGTCTTCAAACCGGTTCTTTTTGTAAATGAAAAACATATATCACAATAAAAAACAAATGACTCTTGCAACAGGTTATTTGAAGTGAATGAAATACATACAGCACAACAAGTATAGCCTGATTCACAAACAAATGACTCTTCCGAACATGTTCTTTTTAGTGAATCAAAAGCATACAATGCAACCAATTCAACTGATTCACAAACAAATGACTCTTCCGAACAGGTTCTTTTTAGTGAATCAAAAGCATACAATGCAACCAATTCAACTGATTCACAAACAAATGACTCTTCCGAACAGGTTCTTTTTAGTGAATCAAAAGCATACAATGCAACCAATTCAACTGATTCACAAACAAATGACTCTTCCGAACAGGTTCTTTTTAGTGAAGCAAAAGTATACAGTGCAAAAAATGCAACTGATTCACAAACAAATGACTCTTCCGAACAGGTTCTTTTTAGTGAAGCAAAAATATTAGCTGTATCTTAAAGTTGGTGAATTTGGCCAGTTTAGCATTACTTTAGCTTGGCTTAGGAAAACCTCACCCTTTAAGCACCTGTGAAAGATCATTTTGAGATATAATTGATATCTCACAGTTTTTCAAGTCCATTCAGTTTCTCCATCATATCTCTCCCTGGACCACTGAAGTCCATCCATGTGGACATGAATACTCCAGAAGCCTGGAAGGGAAAAAGGAAATCCAAGCCCAGACTTGTCCCAATCCAAGAGCCAACACTTTTACCAAATGCACTCTGTGCATCCACAGACTTAATCACTGTTATCTCTGGCAGAAGCACATATGTCAGTGTCTCCACAGCAATATTCATTTACTATTTGGTTTTTAAGTAAGTGCGCTTCGAATGTAAAAGCTCATTTTATTCCACGGCGCTTTCGTTTTTCCCTACCATTAGCAGCAGCTGTTCCCTGACTCAAGCATCTGAGCCTTCGCTGGCAGAAAGCGGCTCTGCTCTGGGCATTCCTCATGGAGACTTGGAGAAGGCCTGAGTGAACAGATGGATCAAACAGCCTCAGGGAAGCCCACAGTTTCCTTCCACTCATCATGCTTCTATCTTCCAGCGCAAGACTTCAGCGTGACTAAAGAGAAACTGCCAGAGGACGATTTCAAATACTGCCATTTCAAAGCTAAAAAGCTTAATACGTTCTCTTTGCCTTAGATGTTTCTCCTCAGCAGACTCTTTAGAAGAAATCAAATACCTTACATATATTACGATCAGCTAAATATTGTGAAGTTTTGTTCAGGTATCAGCTGTTCAAACGTCACCTTGACCAGTTCCTGGTTACTGTTGTGTCTCTTGTGTGTAATTATGGCGTTGGCTGGGAACATGGCCATGTAAAAGCGTTCAGAAGAGACCGCGAGACAAACGTGTGCCAACATGCAGCTCATGGAAAATAAACAGAAAACTAAAAGGTACAGTTATTAACTTCTTTTGACTATTATGCTTCCTAAAGTTTACCCAATATTGATCTGCATGTTAAATCTCTTAAAGGGACAGTTCATCCAAAACATACATAGTTATATATTATATATAATTAAAATTCTGTCATTTAATCGCCCTCATGTCATCACAAACTCTCTGGACTTTAGAAAACAATATGGTCCACAAGTCGTAAGGACAAATGTAAGAATCACTACATGATAATATTGATATGATTTTATTACGGAAAAGAGCAGCTCAGATCTGCATAATGTTTTTTTTTAAACTATTTTAAAAATGTTTAATTTTAAATGTAACATTTTTGTTGTACTTATTTTTTAAAATATGGATTATTATAAATAATAATTAATGTACACATGTATTAGATACATGTCTGTTTCCACCTCAAAATATATGCATTATTTATTTTACACACACACACAAATATATATAGGTAATATCTTTTTCATATATGATATAAATAACTTTGCATGCGTTGCGTGTGTGAAGAGTTAATTAGCTAGAACAGACTGGGTAAAAAAAAAAAACTAGCTAACTAACATAATAAAACACAATAAGAACATGATAACAATAAAAAACATGATTTTTGAAAATGTTTGAAAATGGAATTATGTATTTGCAAATAAACTCTTCATATATAGTTATTTATATCATGTATACAAATCTTTATTTATGTATTTCTTAGCTATACTTGTATATATGTCACATACATAATATTTTTCTATTTAATTTAGTGATGTTTCACAAACAAGTTTCGGGAGGAGCACGCGCGCATAATTAACACAGCCAATTCATCATCAGTAATCACATCACTTACCCAATAAACGCTAGAGAGAACCCCTATAAATAATCAAGCAGCCTTACCTCCATTATCTCTAGTCTTCCAGAGTTCGGCTTGCTCCCTTGCCATGATCACAGATCTCATTTTCTCCTTCCAAACAACGGGACATATACTCGAGATTCGCGGATCCTCCGCAGCAAATTGACCGGCCCCAGGATCTCTCCTTCTCCGCCAGCCAACGCCCCCGAGCCCCAGGCTCCATCGCGGCCGCCCGCCTCGACCAGCCAAAAGATTTCCCGACATCAGGGCTTAATTAGGGCTTCCACCGAAACTTTCAACTCCCCGGCATCCTCGTATCATTCGGCCGCGCCAACAATTCCTCCGATCGGAAGTGGACCGTATTTAAGCCAGAGGTAAACGCTGATTAATTACGACGCTCCGTTCTCGCGGAGGATAAACAAACGGATCTGTACTATTCTTCAACGAGCATGGGCCGCGCCCCAGTTCTCACCGCAGCAAGCCTCACTCGATTCCCGCTTTTTGCTCAGCCTTTCACCGCGGCTCTTCCAGCCGCAGAGCCATATGTAGCCGGGCCTAACTTCCGCTTCCAGAAGTTAACGCGAAGCTGCCTACGCTAGCGGGCGAGGCCAGCAGTGTTGCCAAAGTAGTTACATTTGTTGCTAAAATTGTTAAATGACACCGCAGCATTTCTGGATGGCAATGCATTACGTAACCAGGAAGCAAGCGCTTAGAATCTACAATAACTTCCCATGTTTTTCACCAGCATTGTACCCGTACTAATTCACCCCATATTTGGCTAGATAAGGCGGATTATAATTTGTTTCGTGGTTAAGACCAACAGTTGGAAGAGACATTCCACTATTAATTATGGTGGGCTAACAGTAACGATTAACAATCACAAGTATAAAACCGCGTGTGTATTTATATATATATATATATATATATATAACAATTATTGCAAGTTCAACCTAATTAATATATGAAGTTCGTACTGCCGGTGTTACCAACAGATATGCCTCTTACCGGCTAGGGGTTTCAATACTCTTTCTTTGCGTGGTTAAGAGAAATGAATGCCTTTCATAATTTTATCACTTAAAAGGTTGCTAAATAAAGGTATAAAAAAAAAAAAAAAAAAAAGTTAAACCTGTTGCTAGACGATCGAAATACAAGTCGCCAGGTTAGTCTGAGAACTGCTATGCTAATTAAATATATATCATTCGCTAAATTGGCAACACTGCAGGCTACCCGGATGTTTTCAGCATGTCCCGCCAAAGTCACAAACCCTGCCCCCCCCCATTTTTCCTCAGCCTACAGAAGCAACTTAGCATGCGGCTACCTCCACTTGCAACGCAGGCCCCCACATCTCATATTTTTGTTCTACTTTCTTTGAGCGGCCTCCAGCTCCCGTAGCGAACGCTAGCACGAGTCTGCCACTGTTAGCAGCACAGGCTGATCAGGCTCTACAGCCTTTTTCCCCAAATATTACAAACTATGTGGCCTGCAGCCGAAGCAAGCGTGAAGCTGCCTCCGCCTGCAACATGTCAGAGATCGAAGTTTTCCGCGACGAAAGTCCTACCGACTCATCGGATCCTCCGCCGCCGTCCAAAGCACCAGCGATCCGCAGGACAACTCAACCGAGCCCGTGGCTGCAATACGGGCCGCCAGCCTTCCCGCACCACCGCTGCTACAAGCGCCTCAGCCCGCCTTCACCCTCGCCTCCAAGGCAGCAACCACCTTCTCCAGCCTCCTCACACGCTCCATCAGCAGGAAATTGGACCGTGGCAGAAATCCGTCAAGTTCTCACCAGCGCCGGCGCCATTATCCCACCACGCTCAAGCAAGTCAGATCTCCTCGCCCTCTACAATTCTCTCCAGTCCGGGAATTTCTAAATTCCTCCCTCCACTCGAATCAGCGACCACAGCAAGCAAGAGCCGCAAATCACCCTACCGGCCCGGCCCAATCTTCACTCCCTCAAGGACCGCCTCCGCCACCGAACCGCAGCAGCAGGCCTCGACCAGCCTGGGCGCGCCCGGATACCGCAGCCCTCAGCCCCCACCTTCCTCGAGCTTCCACCGAGCGCCAGCTCGCAACTCAGCCCAGCGAAGTGTCAGCCTTCGCCTCCACAAGCCGCCTCACCAGAACAAGCACGCCTCCGTCAGCGGCATACAGCTACACGCAGCCTCGGACCAACGAACCCCTCCCCTACCCATGGCCCGCAGCTCCGCCACTCACGGCCAGCCCTACTCCATCAGCGCAAGCCCCGGCGCCCGTTTACCCCCCCTCTCTCCGTCCACCAAGCTCTTTCAGGCTCAAACTTACCCCAATCATCGACCCAAACACCAGCCATTCCCCCCCCTCTTCCACGCAGTCAGCTCCGTCCCGGAGCCCCCTTTTCTCTTTCTACCACCTCGCCTCTACCCATACCTCCAAACGCATTAGCACTGGAACCACCCCCCGTAGCCAACTCCATCAGGTCCATCAGGTCACAAATTCTATCAGAAATTCAGAACATTGGCACCGGAGGCGGATCCACTCCCCACCCCAGTACCTCCCTTTTCAGAACTAATATTCCCTTAAACCATCCCTTGAAACCTCTCCTCGAAGCCTCCCTCAATTCAATTCTCCAAGCAGTCTCCCCAAGGACCCTCCAGTCATACCTGACAGCATGGAAAAGCTTCAAAACTTTTCACTCCACTTATAACTTGCCATTCCCCACCTTTTCACTACTGGCCATCACCTCATTCATCTCCCACCTCAACATTAACAAAAAACTCCAAACCAGTTCCATTAAAGGTTACCTAAGCGGACTACAATTTTTTCCACAAACCTTTATACGGTTCCCCTTCCGCCCATATAGCCAATTCACAGACCTCCTTACTCATTAAAGGTATCCAGAAAACCAATCCCACCCGCCCAGACTCCAGGCAGCCCATAACTCTAAAAATTCTGACCAAATGAATTTCCACTCTCCGCAGAGGCTACCATTCTATCCACACCGCCCGCACACTCGACGCCATGTTTATCCTGGCCTTCCTTGGCTTCCTCAGATGCTCTGAGCTCGCCATCCCATCCAGTTTCGACCCAGCCATCCACCCCACTATCTCAGATCTAGTAGTACTGGACGACGAAACCATTTCTTACACCATTAAGCAAAGTAAGACAGACCAAACAAAGAAAGGCCACTTCATTTACATTTTCAAACTCCAATCACCTCTATCACCATACCAAACCCTCCTAGCTTTCCCCATCTAAGGAAATCACAGTCCAAACTCCCATCCGACCCCTTTTCACAGACGACTCCAACCGCCCGCCACTCGCTTCTGGTTCCAAAAGCACCTCAAAGCAGTCCTGCACCTATCAGGTACCCCAGCCGGAAACTTTTCCAGCCACTCATTCAGAATAGGCGCAGCAACCACAGCCCACAAAGGCCTTTCCCAACAGCAGATCCAAGAACTCGGTCGCTGGTCGTCAGAGGCTTTCAAAAGCTACATTCGACTAAACCGCTCCCACATCAAGGAAGCCCACCAGACCCTAATCGGCCATCCCTTTAGAATACACCCTCGAAACCCCACAGCAACCGCTCCTCCATCATACTCACCCCAACCCAACTGTTTTTCCCACTGCCGCAGCAGTGCCCGCTCCGCAGGAGCTTTCTCTGTATTTCCACCATTGCCGCAGCAATGTCTACTCCCGAAGGAGCCTTTTCTGTATTTCCCCTCGGCAGCAGTGACTGCTCCAGCAGGAGCGCTATCTGTATTTCATCACTACCGCTGTAGTGACTGCTCCCCTCAGGAGCGCTACCTGTATTTCCCCACTGCCCCAGCAGTGATTGC